>OZ038480.1:59825897-59850897 GCA_964036315.1 Acanthosepion esculentum
CATTATTATCAGATTATTAATAATATCATTCGTATCATCATCCTTAAAATCATTATTAGCCTTTTCGTCTCATTATTATTATCATTATCTATTATCAACATCATCATTATTAACAATATTAATTCTTCTTATTGTTATCTTATTATTATCATCAACATCATCTTAATATTATTATCATTATTATTAAAATTAATCTCATCGTCATCAAAATTATTAAATTTTTCCTTATCATCATCATTATAATTATCAAAATATTTTCTTCTTCTTCTTCTTGGTTTTTGCTGTTATTACTGAGACCTGGGATAAGACCAGGTAGTAAATATATGCATTTTGTTTTTGTGTTATTATTATTTCTATTTTATTTCCATTGATTTCTGGTGTGTACACATTTCTTTCCGGGTCCCGCCAAGGGACCTAATGTTAGAAATTACATTTTCCACGCTCCAATTAAACACAAACACACACACATACATATATTTTACATAAATAAGCCCTTCGTAAGGTGTAAGGTGTAAGCTGTACTCGTGAGAACAATTTTTTGTATTTCTTTAAGGCATGGGCTTCCAGGAGTCCCTTCAATGAGTCTGCTGGAATCTTTTCCAACCAGTCCGAGGGCTCCAACTACAACATGAATTGTTGAGGTGTTCATGTGCCATATTTATGTGATTTCGATTTCAGTATAATAATAATAATAATAATAATAATAATAATAATAATAATAATAATAATAATAATAATAATTATTATTATTATTATTATTATTATTATTATTATTATTATTATTATTATTATTATTATCTGCTTTCTGTTCAGTACAATTTATGACCGGATTTTTACCCACGGCCTGGGGTAAAGCAAGGTTTGCGCAAATTCTGATGCTAAGTGACTGCATATCTTAAGTATAACTTAAGATGTGCAGTCTTTGTATCTTCTTTACATCGATAATTCTCTCCAGCGTAGATGAATTGTTTCCACAGAGTGTAATATTGTGTGCCTCTTCTAAAAAGGAGGTTATAAATGATTTTGCTAATATTCTTGTTTGTACTCTTTTTGATTGTACCCAGGGCTCCAGAATCCTTGCATCGTTCCGTTGTGAGTAAGATTTGTTGGAAGTTTTTTTCCACAAATGAATGCCTTAAAGATGGAAGATAAAAAGTTGCACTTTCTCCATATTATGCTCTAGGAATTTCGGAAAGGCTTTGGGCGTCGGACCTGCGACCAAAAGAAAATAATTCACAAGTTTTATTTGGATCGTGGTTCAGCTCTTCGGACGGGCAAAAAGTGGTTTGGCATATTTCGTCAGGGTAATTTTAACCTACGTGATCAACCACGATTCGGGTGACATTCTGACGCTGATGAAGATGTTCTGCTTGCCATCGTAGAGAACAACCCAAAGATTTTGACGGAAAAAGATTGCTAAGAGTTTGAAAATCGATATTTCAATTGTCTTTCGATATTTGAAGAGACTTGGATTCGTTTCCAAACCCAACATGTGAATGCCACATTCTCTGGGGGAAGAGAACCAACATGATTGTGTTTCTGCGACGGTTTATTTGCTGGTACGTCACGAAAATGATCCGTTCTTGGACAGAATTGTTAGAGGCGATAACAAATGGATCGTTTGTGATAAATTTCGATGCCGATGGACTTAGAAACAAGCTTGTAAATGTGCGGAAACCGTGGCTAAAGTGAGCTTGCATCCAAAGAAGATGTTGCTGTCCGTTTGGTGGGAATGCAGAGAGATAATTGAGTTTGAACTTCTTCCGGTCGTAGAAACAATAACTGCAAAGAATATTACGACCAACTCATCAATCTCAATGCGGCTATTCAAGAAAACCAGCCGATTTGGGGACATCGAAAAGGTGTCATTTTCCACCACGACAACGCCAGACAACATGTTGTAAAACAAACCTTGCAGAAGCTTAAAGAGTTGAAATGGCAAACCCTCCAGCATCCACCGGATTCTCCTGATATGGTTCCTTCGGATTCTCACTTGTTCCGGGCTCTACAGAGTAATATAAATGACAGAAATCTCAACTCTGTATAGTCAGTCGAAAACTAACTCACAAACTCCCCCCCCCCCAAATATGAAGTTTCTCCGAAAATGGCATCAACATACTTGCAGAATAATGGGAGACAGTTGTTAAAAACAATGGCGACAATGTAAGAAATGCTTGTGTCTTATTTCGCACAAACTTTTGAAATGATCTGATAGTTTTAAGGTGCTACTTATGGTGTTATTTTCAAGAATTTTATTTACTTAATGTTGTGGCCTTGCTAGGGCCAGAAATACAGACACAAAAGAGGAATTGAGTTAAACAAATATATTAACAGAAACAGTAATACAAAAAAGTACAAACGAGAGTGTTACAGCAAGAATGTTCAGTCCGACTGACATCTGGAAACCTTTCTCTCCAAAAGGCAGTACCTGCTCCTATTTATAGCTGGGAGAGTCCATGCGTGCGTGGGTAAATTACCATAACACTTATTTTATCATATTTTCTTATATCAATGCCAAGGCAATTTTATAACTCTAACACCAGAAAGCAGTATATCAACAAAGTGACGCTGGGAAACAAATACTCGAAACCCAATATATCATAACACCCATTCTGGTAAGGTTATACTACACACATGCATCACAGCCATATGGTAACATGTTATAACAAAAGTTACACATAGACTTACAAGTGTGGTGCAGTACGATATATCTTCAGGATGGATAAACAAGTCCGCTCAGACCGTCTCCAATTTAAAGTGTTTCCAAGTATTAAGACGTGAAAAACCCAAATTGCCTTGGCTTCCCCATGCTTGAAACTTATAAATATACTCTCTCAATACCGGATCATAATGCTTCTCCTCTACTCCCGCCCATGAACAGAAATACACATTGCGTCAGCTTCTCGGGTACGTTCTTAAATGGTAATGGTCATTCAACTAACATACAGATCTGTGGTATTTAACCAGATATTTACTGTAGTCTATCGTAATTCTCCAAGACATGTACAAACTTTATAATTAATTCAAGAGAATGACATTATTTCATGATTAAATTATAATTATTTAGCTGCATATTTTATACCAAATAATCTTAGAAAATCAAACGTTTGTGAAAACTAGTTTCCCATTACAAATAAAAATGAAATTAATCATATCAATTTAAAAAAAATGTTTTGACAATGTATACTATGTCTTCAATTTTATTATAAAATGTACTAATGGTAATTTTATTATGAAAAATCTACTATAAAAAATGTCTTGGTAATTTTGCTTTAAAATTTCATTACAAAAATTTATTGTTGGTAATTTTTATATATATCAAAATGTATTTCTGGTACTTTTGCTATAAAAATGTATATTTATACTTTACTAGTGTTTTGATTTTTGTTTAGGGTTGACTATTTCCCCATACCTGGGATCCTAATAGGTGCTACCAACCCTGGTCAGGATGAACATAGGAGAAACAACAATTAAGAGGTGGTTTCACGCTTCTCAAAATCTCCAATCTCCCAGTCAAGGGTCTTGCTGCTGGATGTAGTTTATCGTCATACCCAGGACTAGAATAACGAATTAGTCTGTAAGTAAAGTTTGAAAGCCATCACGCTATATTCAACGCTCTTAAAAGTTTACTAAATTTAACATAGTCAAGAATTGTGTAGTCGGTGCCAAGCTAACTTACTGTTTAGCTTACAGGGCGTTAATAATAAAACCGCACTACGGCAGGCACCCAATGTTGCTAATGCTTATTTTGGTAAGGAAAAATATCTTAATCGATAGTCACCGGGAAAGTCATACAAATACCTTATCTGCTTTTTAAAATCACTAAAAAGTTACGCACGTTTTTAAAATGGAAAACATTTTTTTTTAAATAAATAAACGAACATAGAAAAGTTTAGCAGGATAAAGAAAAGATGGAAGACGTCAGACTGTACGAAAATGGGATTTAATGAAGAAGGAGATGTGAAAGAAAAATGACAGCGTATGGACATAAGATAAGTTGTCGATGTGAGCATGCGTGTATACATGAGTTTGATCGGCTGCCGAAACGCATAGTTCGATCGACAAATAAAATACAACCCTAAATAAACAAATAATTCACGTTGTAGGAATTATTCTGAAAAGGCCATGAAAAAAATGTTTGATGAAGAATTTGAAGTTTTAAAACTTGTTTTGAAAATATATGTATTTAAAAAAATATGATGGCGAATGGAATTTTCTTTGAAACTGTCATTTTGTGACGGGCTGTCATATTGAAGTGGTTTTTGAAAAACTGGTTTTTCGTAGTTGAGAAAAGTATTTTCACTTTTTTTTTTTTCATTTTTTTTTATATTTTGTAACTGGATTATTATTTTGTTTCATTTATATGTGTTATTTAAGAAGTATCTTTTGTCGTTATTTGTATGCGTGCGTGGTGTAATCATCTTCGGATTTGTGTTTGGTTGTTTCGAGGTTTGTTTGTTTTTTTTTTTGCAATCGGTAACGTTATCTTTAAATCTCTTGATATTGGCACCATCAATAATAAAAAAAATGTCCTTTTTGTTGTTACCAACAAAAGTCGTAATACTTTGACGTATTTCTTATTGTCATTGTTTGATAGTCGTATATCATATTTTCATTCCTTTTTCTTCCCCTCGTCCATCTTCTTCTTTCATTTCCTTATCTCGTTTTTCGTTTTAATTCTCCTTTATTTTTGTATCATTTTCTTTCTCTTTTCTTCTTCCTCGTTTCCTTCATTCTAGTGTTCAATCTCTTTCTCCTCTTCCAATATTTTTCTTGTCAATTTGATAATTTGTTATCTAATGTGTCTTGATTTTCAGCTTTCCTTCATTTTCTTTCATTTCCTGTTTTATTTTTCTGTTTTATTTTATCATTTCATGTTCCTTCTTCTACCTCTTCTACTTCTTCGTTTTGGTTCTGTTTATTCGTCGAGATTCGTCTTCTGTTGCCATCTCCCATTGTATCTTCTTCTTCTTTTTCTTCTTTTTCTTCTTCTTTTTCTTCTTCTTCGTTTTGGTTTTGCTTATCCGTTGAGATTCGTCTTCTGTTTTCATCTCCAGTTGTATCTTCTTCTTCTTCTTCTTCTTCTTCTTCTTCTTCTTCTTCTTCTTCTTCTTCTTCTTCTTCTTCTTCGTTTTGGTTTTGCTCACTCGTCGAGATTCGTCTTCTGTTTTCATCTCCAGTTGTATCTTCTTCTTCTTCTTCTTCTTCTTCTTCTTCTTCTTCTTCTTCTTCTTCTTCTTCGTTTTGGTTTTGCTTATTCGTTGAGATTCGTCTTCTGTTTTCATCTCTAGTTGTATCTTCTTCTTCTTCTTCTTCTTCTTCTTCTTCTTCTTCTTCTTCTTCTTCTTCTTCTTCTTCCTCCTCCTCCTCCTCCTCCTCCATCCATCAAGCCTTCCTTCTTTCCTTCCTTCCTTCCTTCCCTCCTTTTCTATTATACTCCATCTTCTCTCCCCTCTTTTTTTGCTATCCCCAGACTAGCATGAGATAGTGCTCTCCAAATGGCATGGCTTTTAGTGGACGTATTTTATTTTCTCTCTGCTTGCATGCAACTCACCAATCCGAGCCTGCTGGAAGAACACCAAATCACCGTTGCCACATCAGTCAAGACTGATAATCCGCTCTCCTGATAATATAGTGATGGCATGATGATAGTCCACTCTCGTCCGGAAATCTTTCGTTTCACGCTAAATCACCAATATATATATATATATATATATATATATATATATATATATATATATATGTATGTATATATATAGTGTGTGTGTATGTGTGTATCTGGGCAGAATCCTTCATTTATGCATGTTTCATTAAAAACGACGGAAAAGGTACTACGATTACGCTTTTTATTTAATTTTTCTAATGTTCGAATAATGTTTTCTTTTTGGGGACACAGAGTATGTAGAAACTGCCCACATGTTCTATAATTCCGAATGCTTTCGACTATACTTTTAGCCATTATCAAGGATGATTTTATTTTTTCAGTTTAATTGAGTGTGTGCGTTGTGTGTAAGTTTTTTAGTATTCTAGAAATGTTTTATTTTCCGAACACAGCACATTGTGGCCGTGTCCGTAGTTAATATTATAAATGTTCTCTTTTTTATTATTAAGGCCTCCATTATTTTTAATGTTTTTTTACATGTGGATGAGGTAATTATGTTTGTATTTTCTCCTTGTATGTTTCCGATGGGGTCTGGTATGTTTGTGCGTCTGTTTAAATGGGTTCTAGATAGAGCTGTGGTCCGATAGGTGTAAGGTAAGGCGTCTGGATAGGCATGTAGTCGTGTGACCGATGTAATTATTTATGAATTCGGTTTGATCAGGAACACAGTTCCTTAAGGAGCATTTGAACTCATAGATAATGTTCGTTCGTTGTAATTTTGACTTTGCTGGTGTGTTGTTATTTTTGTGGATAAGGTTAGCTGTTTTAAATATTTTTGTAGTAGATAATTAATTTAATTTTTTATTCGGGTCAATAAAAAATTAAAAAAATTAAATTAATTATATCTATCTATATATCTATCTATCTATATATCTATCTATATATATATATACATATATATATATATATATATATATATATATATATATATATATATATATATATATATATAAAATATAAAGTTTATATATATTATAAAATTTATATATAATATAAATTATATATATATATATATATATATATATATATATTCTTTTAAACATGTTGTGTTGAATGTTAAAGACAACATCGTCCTGCATATTTTCTTTTGAATTTTCTCATATTTTCTAATGAGACTTTTTATTTGAAAATGATATCGAAATAAATATTGTCCGTACGATATTATTTTCAAATAAAAAGTCTCATTAGAAAATATGAGAAAATTCAAAAGAAAATATGCAGGACGATGTTGTCTTTAACATTCAACACAACATGTTTAAAAGAAAAGTTGCTGCCAAATTACACACACACACACACACACACGCACACACACACACACATATATATATATATGTATATATATATATATATATGTATATATATATATATATATGTATATATATATATATATATATATATATATTTCTCTCTCTCTTATTCTTCTGCATATTTTCTCACTGTTTACATTTGCGATACTTGCTTCTTCAAATATGTTCTTATTCAACAGTCAACTTTACTTGCTTATTAACCTTTTCCTTTTCTATCTACGTCCAAGTCAGACTGGATACTAACATGGGTTATTTTCCTCCAAAGATACCCGCGTTTAATGGTTGCATTTTTTGTTATCTTTCCTCTTGTTACATGTAACGTACCAGTCCGAGGTTACTGGAATGAAACCCAGCTTCAGCTTCCTCTTCCTGATATTAGATATAAGCCTCTTCCTTGTTTGCAACCTCTCTAAGATCTCATCTTTGCTAACACGCTCGGTCCATGATATCGTTAACATCCTTCTGTAGAACCACATTTCTGTCGCCACGAGTCTCTTCTTCATCTTTGAGGAAATCGTCCAACACACGCTGCCGTAAAGAAGGGTAGATGTCACGTCACAGCTCAATATTCTTTTCTTTGTTACCAAAGAAATCCTCCTGTCTCGCAGTTCTCTGCACAGCTTTTGGAATGTGTCTTTGGCCATCCCAATACGCCTACAGTCTGCTTGATTCTATTGTTCCCACAACTTTCAATCTTGCTGGGCTGGGATCTGCTTATGACATCGGTATTCGTGGTTTGGATACGAATGATCTTGTGGCAAGCGAGAAAATCACCTATATAAAAAATATTTGTGTCCTGTGCACGGTTTACCGAAGGAAAGGAAAAAATTAAAAATAAATACATCCTAGATAATTACTACTTTAAGTATACCTCACATACGGTAATTTTCTTATCCTCCCCGACTACAGCAACCAATCACAAAATTTGCCTCCTCAATAACAGCCGTTGCTTTTGTCGAGGGGGATTTTATTTACGTCGTTTGTGAACGAGAGTGAGTTCGCTGTATTAGGTTCTGTAACTATTTACACTGTTTGGATTGTTTGGACTGTTGTCATCATCTTTATTGTCCTATTTACGACGTTTGGGCCGTTGTACGTTCAGGCTTTTTCAGGTGAAATACGTTGGAATTTCGAACCGAACAATTTATTTAGCCCACTTCATTAGATTGTTCTAGTTCCACGTGCCATGCCTTTTCTGGATATCTGAGTTTCTGATATATATATATTTCTGATACACACACACATACACACACACACACACACACACATATATATATACATATATATATATATATACAGAAATGGCATGGAACGTGCATCATTAAACGGACATCAGTACTGACTGCTCGTTCAATTAATGTCAAATGTTTCCTTATAAGGAAACGACTAATATTACCATTACCAT
The DNA here is from genome assembly GCA_964036315.1 of Acanthosepion esculentum. NCBI lineage: Eukaryota > Metazoa > Mollusca > Cephalopoda > Sepiida > Sepiidae > Acanthosepion > Acanthosepion esculentum. The sequence continues at coordinate 59,834,272 of OZ038480.1, forward strand.
TTCCATTGACATGATTTAAGCTTAGTGTATCTGGTATTCTCAAACGGTCCCCCATCTAGATACTGACTAGGTTCAACGTTGTTTAATTTCAACTCCGTATGCTTGTATAGTATATCTATACGTAATTCCTATTCAATCTACATGCTAAGAATAGAATTTCTGCGCTTGTGTGCAATGAAAAATTTTAGACAGTGTATCTTAAACATCTACCTAGACACTGTTGAAATTCATATGACAAGATGTTCCTCAACACCTTGCTAAGGATAGAAATCTATCCTATCAATTGGAGGACGGGAGCCTCAGAAAGAAGCAATTGGAGAAGTGCAGTCCACAAAAAAAAACAAAATCCCTCGAAAGCACCAGAAGACAAATAGAAGAGACGAACAGAGCCCAAAGCAAAGACAGAGCTCTCCATCCCCTGAACCGTCCTACCCTACCATGTGGTGGCTGCGGACGTCTTTTCAGATCCAGCATATCACTCATTTCACACAGAATAAAATATCAATGGGCACCCCAATAATCGTCAACGAGTTTCGCCAACAACGATAGATTTTGGTTGTTTACTTTTTTATACGTTCACTTCAATAATATCAGCCCAGCAATATCGAGGGATTTTGTCTTAAAGTCTCGGGAGAACGAGATAACAGCGAAGTTCTAAACGAGAGCGAAAGATTAGTGTTCAACAAGAAACTAAAACTGATGACTAATAAAAAAAAAAAAAAGAAAAAAAAGGTACTCTTTACAGCTAGTCACAATTTAATGTCGGATAAATGGTCAATCCTGTAAACATTGTAGTGTGAAGATAGTGGACATGTAAAATCTGACCACTTTTTATTCGGCGGAGTTCAATGTTTATTAATAGAGGATTACAGTCGATTATTGAATGAGCCTTGAAAACCCCACGTTTGTACGTAATCGCTTTTTGAGGAGACCTGCGCTTTAGAAGCAGTAGGTGAAACTTATCGCGGAAGGGGAAGATGCAAGGCATTCGTGAGCAATATTTAGTGAACTGGTGTTACCGTTGTTAAATTAAATCTGATCTTTCTTTTTTTTTTTTTTTTTGCTTGCTTGCTTGGTACGGCCATAGATGTGCGTTGTGGTGTAATGGATATCGTCTCGGAATGTGAACTTTTCTCCTCCCAGCTATGGGTTAAATAGCAGGATAGACTGAGTTCTTTAGCCTTAGTTGGCAACCAGTCTACCACAGAAAGATATGGTAACCTAAATCAGTCGTATATCGAAAGATATATGATCGCCCAAGCGTGTATCACGTGTGGCACTAAACTGACTGAATGACGACCATAGTACAACAAGGCAGCAAATCCGTACAATAATCGGCCAGTAAGGATTACGCCAATATAATATATAAATAACAGGAATCACCACCGAGTAGAATCTATATTCACTCTGGCTATATGGAATGGTTCTAGTTTCAATGAGGCTACATGCCTCGAATGTCTATTGGAACTAAAGCTTATTGAAGGCCTTAAGTGGAACACCGATATTCCAACCATCGTTATTGACGCTGGAAAATGACAGGTAACGTTCCAGGAAATATCTGGCTCCTTCTGCCATACTCTAACTTTACAAGAGCCAGATCACATTAAGAAATGAGTATTGTTTGTCGTAACAATAATAGGAGATACGTTCACCTATCGTCCGGTTTATACTCCTCCTCAGTATTTTTTTATCATGATAGCGGTTTATCTATTGTTTCCTCTTTATGATTTGGTTTCCGGCTCCTTCTAAAGTCTTCTCATTCTCTTTCACTCCCTTTAGCCCCCTTGTGTCTTAGTGGCATTATCGCTTTGCTTAGGGTTAATTGAAAATATATATATATATATATCGCCTGGAGCTATCCAACCCTCATTTTACAGATTGCACAGAGTTTAAAAGCGTTTACGCGGCCTTGTGTGTAATTAATTATTTTCCATTCAACAATTCCTTTTCCACAAACGAAACGATGCTAACCTATCTATCACAGTTTGCATGGCAAATGTTCAGACGAAGTACATTCCTAAATTACACCAATTCAGATCGTCACAGCTAGGACCAATCAAGCTATGCACAGGGTCAACTCATGATCATTTCCTTCGTACCTCAGCTTTATCCCACAGTAGTGTTAGATTGTTGAACAAACTCTTGAGGGGATGCTTCATCGGGCACTACGATCTAAACCGGGGCTCAACCAATCTCTATCCTACATATCCTCATAATATGCATATTTATCCCTTCCTTAACGCTCATTCAGTAACCATCTACCTTGAGTGGCTCTTGTGTCTTTTATTGGGCGTAAAATAGTATAAGAAAGAGAAAACGCAGATATATGATCATGAGAACAGTTATCTCTAATTCAGTGAAATTGATAGGGAATAAATAAAAAGGTATAACTTTGGAGTTCGTCAAATTTCTGATATACCCGAAAAATACAGATAGATAGATAGATAGATAGATAGATAGATAGAAAGATAGATAGATAGATAGATAGATTTCTCTTTATCTCTATCTGAGAAAAATAGAGAGAGAAAAAGGGAGATAAATGTGTGTGTGTGCATGCGTTTGCGTGTGTACATGTGTTAGTGCGAGTGTGTGCATGGATTTATATAATTATGTGCCTTCATGCACGTTAAAGGTCATACGCAAATGTGTGTGCGTTTTTATATAGTTCAGTATACAACATAAGCATGGTACATTTATATTATATTTATTATCTGCCTTTTCCGATGAACGGGTAAAACATGAACATACCTTCAAACCAAAGTGATCTCTCCGGAAGTACATCCGGTTGCCATTAAAATTGGGAATGACTTTTAATAGAGATGTGCAGATGGAGACTGACAAATCTTGCACGAGGTTATTTTATTTGTACACGAACCCGAAAATTTTATTTGCACACGCGTCCTCAAATATTCATATTTGTTTTGTAAGGAATATATTTCAACAACAGACTGAGTTTACAAACTTTCTTTACAACTCTCTTACGGACATTTTTTCTTTCTTTCTTTGAAGATATATACAGTTGCCTCCAACTTTTTCGCATTTTCGCGCATCGCGTTTTCAACGATCCGATGTCAGCTCCCAAAAGAATCAATTCATAAGTTTTAATTAATATTTTTTTTAATTAATCGTTTTTTGGAGAATCTGTAATGGTTAAACGAAAAGATGAAATGTCTCGACTTGAAAAAAGAAAGAAATATCTCCGATAAATTTTGCTAAGATCAATAATGAGAACAAATACTCTACCCCTTTGCAACTTTACTACAGAACTAGCACGGTAAACTTAAAAATGACTAGAATATTGAATTATGAATCGATATATCTGCCTAGGACCAGTTTAGTATCTCTGTGTTCTGCTAGTGTCAATATAACGGTCCCTGATCTTCTACCTTGAATTATTCTAGTATCAGCGCTCTGTGAAATGTCTTACGCATACACACGCATGCACACACATACACACACGTACATATATATATATATGGATTCTAGTATCGCGCCCCATGAAATGTCTTAACATACACACACATGCACAGACAAATAAACACACACACACACACACACACACACACACATATATATATATATATATATGTATGCGTGTGTGTTTGTGTGAACAAATAAACAAATGACGTCAAACATTATGAAATGGACAAAGTCCGACAATTATTTTAAGACATTTTTATGTTTAACATTCTTTTTTTATAGATAAACATAAAAATGTCTTAAAATAACTGTCGGACTTTGTCCATTTCATAATGTGTGACGTCATTTGTTTACATTTGATACGCCATGAGCAGATATGAATGTACGTGAAAAATTCATGGAAAATTGAAGTTTATAAGCAGTAAATTCAACCTTGCCAACCGAACGATCCTCTGTGGCCGAATCGGTTAAAAAGCACGTCAGGCTATATGACGGTTCCGTATAGGATACAGGTTCGAATCCTTTCAGAGGACAAATATTTTCTATGAAAATTTCTCGGACATTCAGGCCGGTAAATGTTATTTAATACTGTTTATTATAAAACAGAGCATTTACTTAAATACTTGTATCTATAAAAAGAATGTTAAACATAAAAATGTCTTTAAATAATTGTCGGACTTTGTCCATTTCATAATATATATATATATATATATATATATATATATATATATATGCCTCCTGGGTATGACAATAAACCACATCCAGTAACAAGGCCTTTGATCGGGAGACTGAAGGTTTTGATGACTTTGGAACCACCTCTTAATCGCTGTTCTTCCCAGATTCCCTATTTTATATCAGAGTGGACTACCAAGTGTTTTGACTTAACATCTTGTGAGTTTTTTTCTTTGGGGCTGGTTAAAGGGGCAAAACGTTGGAAGAGCTTGGAGGGCGAATACAAGAATTTCCTGGTACCAGTTCCTGGTTAAATCGACACGATTCCTTGGGCTCGAGAACCTGGTAGCGAAACCTGTTCCCCATTTCGAAATTTAAATAAATCCTCATGCTACATGCTTTTCTCTCATATCCATTTTTTGTAAAAATTATAATTAATAAATAAATTATAAGTATTTTTAAACGGGTAGTTTCTTTTCAGTCACCATGTCTATGTTTTTTGTGTAAAAAATTTAAGATAGAATATATCTGTAAAAGGACAATAGGATTAAAAACAAAAAGAAAACTTATCGTAGCCGACGCGTTTGTAAGGGTTTTATTGCGCGACAAGTATTTATGTTCTGAGTTCAATACCTGGCCACATCAAAGATGAACAAAAACATGGTGAGTTTAGTTACTAAAGGCAAATAACTGAAACTGAGACATCCAGAAAAAGGCATGACACTCGAAACTACAACAATCGACTCTTGTGGACTAAATAAAGAGTTCGGTTCGAAATTCCAACGTTTATTACCTGAAGAAGGCCAGAACATACAACGGCCGAATCGTCATGAATATGACAAGAAAGATGGGAACAACAGTCCGAACAATTTAAATAGTTGCAATGCCTCATCTCAGAAATAGTTACACACACACACAATCACACACACACACACACACACACACACACACACACACATATATATATATATATATATATACATATATATATATATATATACACACAAGTGTGGGATTGGTATATACGGAGTAAATTCCAATAACCAACAATTATTATTTCTTAAAGAGTGCTCAATACAGAGTAGAGCAGATATAATCATTTATTTAAATATTATAACATAAATATGTTATAAAATCACTACAAAAATAGCCATTTTGTTTCAAAACTTCTGGTGTCTTATCAAGTGATGATGTTGAATGAATTCAACATCATCACTTGATAAGACACCAGAAGTGTTGAAACAAAATGGCTATTTTTGTAGTGATTTTATAACATATTTATGTTATAATATTTAAATAAATGATTATATATATATATATATATATATATATATATATATATATATATATATATATATATATATATATATATATTACACACACATATATATATATATAACTTTTTTATATTAGAACATTATTAGCTATATTAATGACAAAGAGGAAAAATCTTTTGTACGACTCGTTTCAAGCTTTAGGACTTCATCGGTCTACGTTGTTGTAGTGTGTCCAACATAAATATTATTTTTACCGTACGAGATACAATCTCTGAGAGATAAACGATGCTGGTTTTTTGCAACACGTAAGTGGGCGGGGAAGAGTCATTACAAATGATTGTATTAGATATAGTAAATTTAGTGTAATATATAATTAATTTTATTTTTTACGTGGTATCGGCAGCTAAGTTTTCATTGGAATAATATGTCCAACATTTCTAAACATTTACAACAACATACCTGTCCATATTCGCAATTCAGAAAAATCCTTGTCGAAAATACCTCTATACTTTTTCACGAAAAAAATAAACATAAACTAAAAATTCTCGAGGCTATCTATATTAAAAAATTGAAACCAAACTTTACTAAAATTAATTATAAATACTCCACAAGTATTTTAAAACGTGTACAATAGATAGTTTGAAATGACAAGGTCTGTACTAATAGTTTCTCTTTTTACTACTCATTTCGTTAAAAAAATCTCTCCATACCATACTTAATTAGCTCTCCATAAACGGTTTCAGCGGTCACGCACTGACGCACGGTTCCTCACTCCAATTGTAAGCAATTTAACTTTCAGATAAACACAACAATTTTGTCTTTGATAATAATGAACACTACAATATTTTATTTTGTAATAACCTGGTGATGACATTTTGGTATGTCGAAAGTACTCGGAAATTAAAGAAATATGTATCAACATGGCGATTTTCTCTAGTCCTTCAATTACGACACCAAAAATCTTACTCGCGAATATGAAGGGATTCTATTGAAAATAAGTAGACAGAATATGTCTAAATTATTCAACGAAACCTGTCTCAATGAAAAAAAACATGATGTCAAAACACACACACACACACATATATATATATATATATATATATATATATATATATATATATATCGATATACAGATATATATATAGATAGATAGATAGATACATACATACATACATAGATACATAGATAATATCAAATCCGTAAGTCGAAAAGATAATCCAAGTAGGCCTTTTTAATAAAAAAAATATTAAAAAGATAGATTCATAAAGAGAGCACAATGTGTAGTATTAAGAGCAATATGATATACATCAAAGAAAAACTTGTTTTGTGTTTCCGATGATGAGTTACGTTTTTCCATGGTATATATATATATATATATATATATATATATATATATATATATATATATATATATATATATCATCATTATCACCCACTTTACTTTTGTAATCGTAGGGCTGATCCGAATGTAGAAGCCACACTAACTCCTTTCCACAATGCTCTATCAACGGCAGCCATCAGCATCAACAATTCTGGTAGTCATGCCTGTCCAACGTTTTACATTATCCAACCATTTTTTGCGTTAGCGTCCTCTCCTACGTCCACCTTCAACGTTGCCTTGCATGATGGTCTTGCACAAGCTGTCGTGCCTTGTAATGATATATATATATATATATATATATATATATATATATATATATATATATAAAAGTGAACATAGAAGTCAACACTTATAGGCGACAGTCTGTTTCATGCTACAACAGACTGTCACCTCTAAGTGTTGACTTCTATGTTCACTTTTATATTTACACACGCACTTTATCCCATAAATATAGCACACTTTAAGACTATATTTCTTCATATATATATATAAATATATATATATATATCGTATTTATTCAAAAATTATAACATGAACATGTTATGACATCAATATAAAAATAGCCATTTTGTTTCAACACTTCTGGTGTCTTGTCAAGCGATGGAGTTGATTGCAGAATAATGAGTTTTTAAAAGTTCAAAACCAACAAAACTCCGCTCAATAGGGAAAACATTGTTACGCAAGCTACAATGACTAATCGAAATACAAGTATATGATAATTAAGAAAAAACTGACAACGAACCTTAGATACAATTCATTAATGTCTTGCTTTTAATGTTAGACTAAATTAGAAATCATTCTGATTAATTTTTAATTTTACTATAAAGTTAAAAAATAAAAATTACAAATTTTAAATTTAACCCTGCATTAAGTTTAAAATATTATAAAATTATTCGAAGGAATTGAGGAAAATATACATATATTTTTATTTATTTATTTATTGTTTTAATCGAAAAGCCAAATTTTCAGAGCAAACGCTGATCTAAGGAGATTCAAACATCGTAACAACTTAGATACAATTGAAGGGATCTGAATTCTGATGATGTGAGCAGGGGAAGTAGTTCTACAAATAACAAAACAGACACAATTACATCATAATCAACAAACACGTAAATATATTTAGATATATAAACACACATAAACACGGATGACTCAGGAAATAGTGACACCACGCCAAAGAAAATAATATCAGGTACATATACATACAATTAAAAGCATACACAAGCAATCACACACACACACACATACTAATAAAGACGTAGACAGTCTCACCAAGATTCAAGTATTAATAAGCGAGTACAAACCAACTATCAAAATTTTACATACATGGGCAAAGATATATAGACAAAAGGGAGGGTTTAATTGATGAAAGTTAAGAAGGGAGTAATTGAAAAACAAATATTCGGCTATGAACAAAGCAAAGAAAAAAGACAGTTAAACATATACATACAAATGAACAGACACAACATATACGCATAAATAAATAAAAATCTAACAGCCAAATTCGCATACCCAAACAAAATACAAAACGGAAAATAAGAGACAGCATATATACAGAAATGAAAACACATTTACACACATATATAGATGTACCCACTTATTTAACAATATATTGATGAGTGCACATGAATACATACACGGACACACATATATAAATATATACATACATAAATACATGCATGCACATACATATATACAGATATATGCATATATATATACATATACACATATATACACGTACATATAGATATAAATGCAAACAAACATATCAACACACATAAAAAAAATAAACCAACACTCAGACACGCATGCGGAGATACAAGTATCTAAGTGTGTACACCCATATAAACAGAAGTAGAAACATACATACTTACAAAAAAAAAACATACGTACAGTCTTATCTAAATGACTATAATGAATTTAGAAGCCATTCCAAATTAATGGATAACGAATCACAACTGATTAAGTCAACGGGCTGTTCTAAATTAAATCGCTATCAAACAAGTGTAGATTATAGGTAGCATCGATAATCCATTTAAAAATACTATATATATAAATATATGTGCATATACATATAAACATACACATACCATATATCCATACATAAACACATATATACACAAATATATAAATACATATACAAGTACAAACATACACACACAAACAAACAAACAAACAACTATATATACATATACATACATACATGTGTGCATGGATACAAATAGATAGGACTATTAAATAATTGAAGTAATAACAATCTAAACTTACAATAATATTACATTGTCGTTGAAAATATTACTACCCATTGTGTTGTGTGTTAAAATTTGAGCTATGTTTACAATTAACAGTGAATTCATCCATTTGATTTAAGAGATTGATCTTATCTTTAACTCTAATGATCTCCAATTTTTCATTAAGACATAGATAACAAGGGGCATATAGAGAATTGCATGCTCGAACTCTCTTAATTAATTTCCATTTAACAGTAGGTGTTTTTTTTTCTCTTTTAAACTCCCAAAATACTTGGACAACGAAGTCTTGTATTTATGATTACTATTGTTGAAAGATTGTGCCTGTCGAAACCAACAGTTTTTGAACGTATTCATAGCACTTCAAATGTTTCATTTTTTAATATTGGGGTTTCAAGTGCAGAAATAGTACAGAAATAAACTAGAGAACTAGCTAAACAATTATTCTGTATTGGGCAATTATTGAGATTACTCCAATTACATATGCCATTATTGTTATATAGTGTTATTATACTTAGTCTTACTCATTGTAACATTGTAATTAGTTAAGTTTTTGAGTTTTTATACTTGATGAAAACTCTGCTATTATGCTTTTTAATTATTTTTCCAGGTTATCAGCATAACTGTAGCTTAATTTAAGATTATTATAATTGAATATTTCACTGAGTGAATTGGTCTTGGGAAAATGTTTTTCATAAGATTTAGATATTTATGTCCTAATTTAGTTTTAACCATTAGGTTGAAATGGGGGTAAACCAGATGATCATCCTAGATCTTCTTTTCTTATTGTGGTCATAATTAATAGGATTTCTATATCCAATAGTGGTACCTTTATAACCGCTATTTCTAAGGACAGAATTATAAAATTCACTATGTTTATTAAAAACCTCTTTGCTAGAAGAGTTAGCACTGATTCTAAATTTTATGGAGGAGGGTATGTGCTTAATAACTGAAGGGGGTGGTTGGAATTAAGGTGTACATATAATGGGTTAGAATTAACCTTCATATAAGGTTGAAGAGAACTATTAAGGTCTAGAGTGGCATCCAGAAAGTCTACCTGTTTAATGTTGGTCATAACTTTAGTATTAAGACCTAAATCCTTTAACTCATTTTCCTAATACGATCTACCTTAATTTTTGTAGAGCCTTTAACTACTAATAAGCCATCATCTCTATATAATCTGATATTGTCAGAATCTAGACAATCATAGGCACTTAAATTGTATAAAATAAATAATTCCACCAAGTCAGAGGCTTCAGCAGAATCTAATGACCCCATTGAGATGTCAAAATTATCACCGGAATTATCCATTGTTCTTCGGTGTAAATCAGAAGAGACCCTCTGCATTTCAAGATGATATCCTGTTCATTATCAGAAATGTTTGATTAGTCCTGAGCGAACTCTATGGCCAAAGTAAATAGTATTTTTGGTTATTGGAATTTTATTCCGTCTATACCATTCCTATACTTGTATATATATATATATATCGCACATAGAGTGCTGGCTTTAATAAAACAGTGCGCGATGTAATTAACAGAGCTATTAAGTATATATTAAAAAATATACATATTATCCCTCACCGGTAGCACGACTCGTAGTTTCATGCACAACGCAATTTTCAGGTGTTGGGTAGAAACTGACTGTTACATAATTTAAATTTTTACAAAAATATCCGGCTAACGCAATGCTGGCACAGTACATATATATATATAATACGGGTATTACAATTTTTTTTGGAGGGGGGGTATTTTAAAAATATATGTTTCATTTAAAATAGATAAGATTTTTATTATATATATAAAATAAACGGAGATTAATATTTTATTTTATATTTAAATAAACAGGGATTAATAGTATTTATTACAAGAAAAATTATATTAAAACATTTTTTAAATTATATAAAAAATTATATTAAAAATATATTTAAATAAAACTATATGAAAAAATAATTTTATTTAAAGTTGGGAATATTATTTTATATTAAATTTAAAGGAAGATTACTAGGTTTAAAAATGTTTTATAATTTCTTTTTAATAATGAATTTACCTAGAGATAATAAAAAACATAACTGCTATAAATGAGGCCGTCTTGGGTTATTGAAATTAATTCTGTCAATCGAGAAAACGGTGGAATTGAACAAAAATACTTACATAAAAAACATACAATAAGTCCTTTAAAATGAATGTAGCCACATTTGAATGTACTCAGAAAAAAATTGAAACGAGCAACTAATTCCAAAATTGAAAATAGTTAATTAAAAATTAGACACACACACACAAGCACGCACACACACACACACAAACACACTTACATATATATATATATATATATATATATATATATATATATATATATATATATATATACATATATATATATATATATATACATATATATATATTCATATATATATATATACATATATATATATTTATATTTATACATATATATATACATATATATATATTTATATTTATACATATATATATATATATACATATATATACATATATATATACATATATATATATACATATATATATACATATATATATATACATGTATATACATATATATATACATATATATACATATATATATATACATACATATATATACATACATACATATATATATATATATATATATATATATATATATATATATATATATATATATATATATGTTAATTTACATATACTTATTACTGCCCGTCATAAATGTGTAAATTTCTTTTCATTTTTCGTTTCAACCTTTGGAAATAAAATCTGATGATCCGCTGTCCTTTAAAAGGGCTCTGGTGAAATAATTTATTATATGGAACCTTAAAGTGGTCTGTTTTTATTTATATATATATATATATATATATATATATATATATATATATATATATATATATATACAGAGTGTATCAAAAATACTTTTACAAAGTTTGGGGGCGTGTTCCTCACACTAAAATAAGGACTGAAATCCATATAAACATATGGCCGTAAATCCTTCGTTTTTGAGTCGTTAACATTAATATTTTCGGTAGACGCTTATAAATGTACAATCTAAGATACAACCCAAAAATACATTTACAAATTTCTGAGGCGGGCTCCTGACACCAAAACAAGATATAATGTCCATATAAACATATGTCCAAAATGCCATCGTTGTACCTCAACACAGCAAATCGTAACAAATGTTCAATATGTCCTCCGCTTACTTCTACACACGCATGCACCCGTCGGATCATTAACTGGCGGAAACTCTCAAATACTCCCACATCGTCTCGAATGGTTTCGCTGGCCCCTGTGACACCTTGATGAAGCGTCTCTGCATTATTAATGTCTGCTGCATAGGCCAGTTGTTTTAGGTGGCCTCACAGATAAAAATCCAAAATATTGAGGTCAGGGGAAAGCGCAGGCCATGGAACCGGTCCTTCCCTAACTATCCATCTTTCAAGGTAGATGTCAGCTAGTGCATCGCGAACAATGTAACTAGAGTGTACTGGAGCCTCATCGTGCATGAACCACATGCATCTTCGTATTAGCAGGAGTAAATCCTCTAGCAGGTCTGGAAGTGTGTTCTTGTAGACAGATCATGTAAGACGTGCTGGAGGAGCATATGGACCTACCAGACAGTCACCTACAATTCCAGTTAATCGTAAACTGATGCTGGTGTCTAGCCTGTATTTGTACCATGGAGATTCCGATCGGTCCACAAATAATGTTTGTGCAAATTTGTTATTCCTTCTCTTCCAAATGTTGCCTCATCTGTAAACAAGTCTGAAGAGACAAACAACGGATCGGCAGTTTGTGCAATAAACCATCGGGAAAAGTTCTCCCGTGGTGAGCGATCAGAGGGTGAAAGACCCTGCACACATTGCAAATGATACGGATACAGGAGTTGCACTTGAAGTACCCTCCATGTGGTACTATAATATGTACAACATGCTAGGGCTACTTGACGTATGCTGATACCTGGATCGTCACTGACAGCCTGTACAATGTGTTTTTCGTGGTTAGGTGTATGAGCAGATATCGGTCTTCCTCAAGTTTGTGGTGCCACGGATCATGTCTCAGCAACACGACAATAAATAGCAACAAATGTTGGATAACTCGGCTGCCTTTGGTCTGGAAACGCAATGTGATACAGCCTGCAGCCTCGAGTGCATTACCATTCGCGCCACCATATGAAAAATCATATTTGCCGGCTCACGATATAAATATCCTGCCATTGTTATACGGAACACTTCTCAATTAAAACACTACTATATACTTTAAAAGTTGAAGACATACTAACCACAAATGTAGACGAATTACAGATGTAACCTAGTCCTAATGTCAACACAATGCTATCTACCGTAAACTTACTTTAAACTTAATAACTCAAAAACGAAAGATTTGCGAATATATGAATCTAATGCACATGAAACATGGTTGACCAATGGAAATGAAACAACGGAAAAATAATAATACCAGAATTTCTTTCATCTTTTTCTTCAAATCTCATTCTCTGATGGAGCTTTAATAAAAGTGAAACATGTTAGATTGTTAAACGTTTCGTATTTGTTCTTTATTTTATCATATATATATATATATATATATATATATATATATATATATATATATATATATATATATATATATATATATGATATAAATTATTAGGAGTATTTGATAATTATAATTAAGTAATTCATTGATTCTGAAACCTCAATGAATTACTTAATTATAATTATCTAATCCTCCTAATAATTTATATCATTTGTATATCATTGCTTGAACCGGCTTCTAATGCTCAAGGTTGAGCGGCTTGGTGATAGTAGTCGTGGCTCTGGGGGCACCGTCCTATGGTTAGAGAGAATATGTGAGAGAGCGGCGCTATATTGCGTCTGATTTGCTACCTTTTCGTCACCGATGCCCGTTGGAACAGTTGGTATGACGTTTGCTTGATAACCTAAATTTCAGGGTTTCAATTCTCGGTAGTGGATGCGCACTGCTGATGAGCCCCAAATGTCCAGTGCTTTATGCATTCTGTTGAGGTTTCAGACTCAATGAATTACTTAATTATATATATATATATATATATATATATATATATATATATATATAATTAAGTAATTCATCTAGTCACACTGAGGAGCTGTGATACAGCGAAACAGTACTGTCTGTGAATGACATAATTTAGCTCTTGAAAATATATTTCAATTGAGCACTGTTGAGTGATAAGCTAATTCTATAAACAACAGCCACCTGCACTAATGCAAAGCTCTTCAGTAAAATGAATGGAGCACTTTGGCTGATTGGCATTTGTTTAAATTTGTAAAAACAATACGCTAGATTTAGTTGTGTAACTCTACCGAGTGAAGATAGCTCTGGCTGACACCAAATTAGTTGAGTTTCAATCCTGGCTTGAAGCATTCGGAAGTCTAGTCACACTGAGGAGCTGTGATACAGCGAAACAGTACTGTCTGTGAATGACATATATATATATATATATATATATATATATATATATATATATATATATATATATATAGTCGACAATTGTAGTAGGACGAAGCCACAAGTCATCGTGATCAAGAGTTTGAACGTGCTGGGCTTGTTCAGCCTGTTGATCGCACTAGATAATGCGGTCTCTTCCAGAAACTGCAGTTAAGGTCTGCTCAATAGAGTTGCAGAATAAGCTACAGGTGGGCTCTGTTGGTGTTGAACAAACACAAATGTGCCTGAGCAGGCGTCTGCAATAGGGATTGGCTAGCAGTCCTACTAGACGGGCATCCTCGGATACGAGTGGCCAGGCATTATCATATATATATATATATATATATATATATATATGTGTGTGTGTGTGTGTGTGTGTGTGTGCGTGCGTGCGTGCGTGCGTGTGTGTGCATGTATGTGTGAGTGAAAAGGCTTTACTGCCTTTGTTGTTGTTGATATCGCCTGTAGTAAATTCAATGGTATTTAATTTGTTTTCTTGTGCTTATTTATTTACTTATATAATTTTTTTATTATTTTACCTAGTACTTGTTAAGAGTTTTATGTATTATATTGTATAGGCGAATATCGTTCAAAAACCTCTACTCAAAAAATTATTCAATTTTAACAAGAATCCCACCCATCTCTTCACGTTAGTTTTTTTCTATATTCTCTTTCCTTTCCCCATCTACGACTCAGTCTTTCCCAAAATCTTATATGATTATTATTATTATTATTATTATTATTATTATTATTATTATTATTATTATTATGTTCGCTTCGTTTTTTTCCCTATTTACGGGGCAAACGAATAAGCTAAAGATACCAGCATCCTCTTTCGGTGAGCTGTCCACGAGATATTCTACTTTGTAAGAATAAATAAATAAAATCGGTCATGATCGCCGCAGGAGAAACAACTTAACCGACAATGAAAGATAATTGTGTGAAAATGAAGAGACACTTTCGGATAAGTACCTCATTTGAATGATCCAACAGGGAAGCGGGCCACAAATCGCAAAAGGGGAAAATTCAATCAATAAAAATGGAGCCACTACTGAGAGAGAGAAAGAGAGAGAGAGAGAAGAAAGCCCCCCCCCCCTCACCGGAGGGGAAGTTTTCGTGTTTTGCTCCATAATAAAAACAAAAAAATGCATTCCTCAAACCATCGATGCATCGATTGTCTGAAAAAGAAAAAAGACTCTCAGTGTTTGATAAGTTTATGCATAGATAAGTAATGAAATAGTTTCAGATACACCCCGGCCACACACACACACACACACACACACACACACATATATATATATATATATATAGTGAATTCTATCCTCACTGGGTGGCCCATACTTTCGGCCTTGTGTCACACCAATACTATGCTTAGAAAATCACCATATATATATATATATATATATATATATATATAGTGACATTATTGTATGTTTATATCAGGCTCTAGCGTATCGGTCAATTATGTGTCATGCGTGCTCCACGCTTAGGCGAACATGAATCTTTCGATACATGACTGACGAGGCAGATTTTTTTTCTGTAGTAGGTTGCCATTTCTTTCTGCGGTAGATCAGCTATTCACACATAGCTGGCGGAAGAAGACGATTCATACTTTTCTCAAGGGTATTAGCACGTAAGTAAATGTAATGAGTGTACTGGTTTTCGGCGTGGAAAGTTGGTTCAGTGTCCCGACTTCAAATTCCGGTATACAGGTCGTCGACTTACGTCCTATGCACATGCGGATAATAAGAAAGTTTGCATTTGTATTGGCTAGGTGCGTAATTATTAGCCGTTTTTTAAACAGTATTTATTATGAAAAAAGAAACATAACAATTCAACAATAACATTTTTAAATGATTATTCCGGGGCGTGTGATTATCGACACGCATTTTTATAACATGAAAATAAAATAAGATTGTTATTAAAAAAACAATTCTTTCTTCTTTTTTTTTTGCACCTGTATTTTGTTTGCTTGAATGTTTAGCAAATATTAAATAAACTATACTGTTGTAGGCCGTGTTTGACTTAAACCTGACGAACGTAAACATAAGGAACAACGCAATGTGTAGAGAGATGATACAAATTCTATCAAAGTAAACAAGACATCAAAGAAAAAAGTACAATAATGCTAAATGAACGATAAAAATAAGATTGCA
>OZ038480.1:59855897-59883397 GCA_964036315.1 Acanthosepion esculentum
TGAACATAACGAACCCCGCTGGAATTGGAACTCGGCTCTCCGATTAACAATTTAGAGCCATTATTTATTACACCACCCGTAGATACAGGCTTACAGCACCTGTTATTCCCAAGCGATCTCCCATCTAGAAACTGACCAGGCTCAAAGTTGCTTACCTTCCGTGATCGTACGGGAACTCGTCGTTAAACCTGATATGGCCGTAAGCCTACAGAACATCTGAAAGGCTATGACCGCTTACGTCCTGTAATAATATGGCATTTTAAAAAAATGGCTAGCGTGTTCACTGTGCCGACAAATCTATCCACATGCTTTGTGTCAGATGAAGTTAATTTATATGTTTTTCTGTGTGTCTGTGTATCTAGGAAAGTAGGATGTCTGCGTATTGGGTTGGTGCATAATTATCAGGCGTTTTTAAACAATATTTATTATTAAAAAGAAACATAACAATTCAACAATAACATTTTAAATGATTATTCCGCAGCATATGATTATCGACGCGTATTTTTATAAACTGAAAATAGAATACGATTTTTATTAAAAAAAAAAAAAAGTAAACAAAACAGCAAATTATATTAACAAATATCTCGCCTGCGAAAAATGCCTGATAATTACGCATCAAACCCATATTTAAGACAGCTTGCTTCTGGACAATATTCCCATAGATGAAGAAGAGACTTGAAGCAACAGAAGTGTGGTTCTATACAAGAATGCTGAGAATACCAGTCTGAACATGTGAGCAACAAAGTTTAAGAGAAAATTGGAAGCAAAAAGGACACACTTATATTTAACACCAGAAAGAGACAGTTGAAATTTATAGTACACATAAGGAGGTAGGAGAATTTGGAAAATTTGACACTCACAGGATAGATTGACGACAAGAGGGATAGAGGAAAATATTGCATAATCTACCTAAAGAGGTTGCATAAATGTTTAGCACAGTGGTTCCCAAACGGTTTGCCTGATAGGTGCACCGGAAGAGGATAGCAGGTGAGATGGAATGATTGAAAGACAATCAAAGATTTAGAAACAGTTTCAAAATATGTATATGCCAAATATAAATATGATTTAAAATTTTTAAATATTATTATGGATGACTTGTAATTGCATGCATGAGTCCCAGTATAAATAGTTATAAATAATTATTGACAGATTCTATCATTGTGATATTTTTGCATTATATCAAGTATTAAAAACTAGGGTCAGCAAATTGGATGAGAGAGTTATCAATGATAATGTTCTGACTTCGAATTCGCGGTTATCTCCCTTGAACCCTCTCTCTGTTATTTTGTTTTGTTTTTTAATTTATTTTTAAACGTATTTTTATCATATGAAATTTGGTGAGGCGTGAGCAAATTTTTATTCCGAAAATTCCGCCCAGAATTTTTCCAGTTTTGGAAACACTGGGTTAGCAAAAATGGTTAGCAAGAGAGATAGCAAAAACTTTATTAAGAGCTACAAAGGACAGGAAATTGCGAAGAGCCCAAATCGCCAACGTCATTAATGGACATGGCACATAAAAAAATTCAGAAGCTGAAAAAGATGATGAACTGGAACTGAAGAAGAAGAAGAAGAAGAAGAAGAAGAAGAAGAAGAAGAAGAAGAAGAAGAAGAAGAAGAAGAAGAAGAAGAAGCTGAACCTGAAGAAGAAGAAGCTGAAGAATAAAAAGAAGAGGCTGAAGAAGAAAAAGATGAGGCTGAAGAAGCTGAAGAAGAAGAAGAAGAGACTGAAGAAGAAGCTGAACCCGAAGAAGAAGAAGAAGAAGAAGAAGAAGAAGAAGAAGAAGAAGAAGAAGAAGAAGAAGAGGCTAAAGAAGAAAAAGAAGAGGCTGAAGAAGAAGCTGAACCTGAAGAAGAAGCTGAAGAAGAAAAAGAGGAGGCTGAAGAAGAAGAAAAAGATGAGGCTGAAGAAGCTGAACCTGAAGAAGAGACTGAAGAAGAAGAAAAAGAAGAGGCTGAAGAAGAAGCTGAACCTGAAGAAGAAGCTGAAGAAGAAAAAGAGGAGGCTGAAGAAGAAGAAAAAGATGAGGCTGAAGAAGCTGAACCTGAAGAAGAGGCTGAAGAAGAAGAAAAAGAAGAGGCTGAAGAAGAAGCTGAACCTGAAGAAGAAGCTGAAGAAGAAAAAGAGGAGGCTGAAGAAGAAGAAAAAGATGAGGCTGAAGAAGCTGAACCTGAAGAAGAGGCTGAAGAAGAAGAAAAAGAAGAGGCTGAAGAAGAAGCTGAACCTGAAGAAGAAGCTGAAGAAGAAAAAGAGGAGGCTGAAGAAGAAGAAAAAGATGAGGCTGAAGAAGCTGAACCTGAAGAAGACGCTGAAGAAGAAGAAAAAGAAGAGGCTGAAGAAGAAGCTGAACCTGAAGAAGAAGCTGAAGAAGAAAAAGAGGAGGCTGAAGAAGAAGAAAAAGATGAGGCTGAAGAAGCTGAACCTGAAGAAGACGCTGAAGAAGAAGAAAAAGGCTGAAGAAGAAGCTGAACCTGAAGAAGAAGCTGAAGAAGAAAAGGAGGAGGTTGAAGAAGAAGAAAAAGATGAGGCTGAAGAAGCTGAACCTGAAGAAGAAGAAGAAGAAGAAGAAGAAGGAGAAGTCGAAAAAGAAGCTGAAACTGAAGAAGGAGTCGAAAAAGAAGAAGAAAAAGAACAATCTTAAGCTGAAGAAGAAGAAGAAGAAGAAGAAGAGACGAAGTTGAAGCTGAAGATGCTTTTGCTGATCTTCTAATTCTCTGTAGATAAACCTTTTCCTAAACTTCAATAACAAAAGTGATCTGTACGCGCTCTATACGATAACTTTGCTTTGAGCGCATTTACGCGTAAAAGGTTTAGACCAAAGTACGATCTGGTGTGGGCGAAGGCGCACAATGTGATGTGCATATATTTGCTGCGATCATTATTTTTCGAGTCGTAGATATTTCGGGCCCGCAGGGGCTGAGTAAAGTAACTTGGAAAAAAATAAGTTATCAGATGCTAACAAGGGCTAAGTAGGAGAGACAAAGAGAAAAAATGCTGGCGTAGTACAAAGAAAAAAATACGAAATTGACAAAATGTGCGTTTTTTTTAATGGAGATATATACATATATTTATGTAGATATACGCACAAACACCCAATCACAATATCTATGTCCCTCTCTCTGTCTCTGTCTCTCTCTAGACACACACACACACACACACGTATATATATATATATATATATATATATATATATATATATATATATATGGGGGTGCACGTGCGTGTGTGTGCGCGTGTACGTATGCGTAAAGGAGATATATTTTAGGCAAATGGTTGACAAAATCATGCAAAACTTTTACCACTTTGTTATAGATTTCCCTAATATATATGTGTGTGTGTGTGTGTGTGTATGTGTGTGTATGTGTGTGTGCGTGTTATGAAAATATAGTTTTAACTTATTCTATATTTAAAGGTTAAAAATTCAAAACTCTTTTTAAAATACTGGTTGTCGTTCTATAGTAGTGACCTTTACGATTAGTAAATATAGTTTTTGCTTAATACAACGTCCTACGAGGCTGGCATCCCGATCCCACCCCTTCACGGTTGAAACTGTTAGATGTAGACGTCTCTTCTACTCCAATAGCTTCATGTCTCGCACATCTCGCCTGTGGAACTCCCTTCCTTATTCCTGTTTCGCTGACAAATACAATCTCCAACTATTTAAGTGTAACGTCAATCGATATCTCCAGCTGCCTTGATCTATCCACTTCCCTTCTCCACATCCTTTCACCTTTCATTCCTATCTGCTCTCGCTCCAAATCTTCTGTAACCCCCTTGCCTTGATCGATCCACTATCTTTCTCCACATCCTCTCCTTTACCACTCCTATCTGCTCTTCCTCCAAACCTTCTGTAACCCCTTGCGTGCTAGTGGCTTCCAGCCTTGCTTGGGGTGATAAGCTTAAAAAAAAAATAAAAATAAAAATAACAGTATCACCTAACCGTACAATTTTTTTAAATAATTCTTGTAAAGAGTAATTATTCATCGAACATTTTTTTCATAAGACAATAGTGTTCATAAAATATCTTATTCATAAAAGCAATTAATTTTCTTTTTTTAATTAACTAATCTCATAGTTTTATTGCACTTTTTATTTTACGGTTCAGACCTGCTTTTCAATAACTGGGGGCCCTGCTTTACAAAAATAGTGATGATTTAAATTCTCCCGAGTTCTGTGTATAATTAATATAAACATTAAGCGGCACAAAAATGTATTTCTCGAAATTTCATAAAATTAAATAAGTGTGTGTGGAGGAGGTAACAGATTTTAACAAAAAAGATGTTTTTTTGCCTAGATTTTCTTAATGAACATTTTTAAATAATTTGGAAATATTTCCTGAAAGTTTATTAAAATCCGACAATTATCTGATTTTTAAAGAATTTTTAAATCAATGTGGATTTAACCGCAAAATGACGGAAAAAATTTTTTATACCACTTTATGCCACCAACCCACCCCACCCCCGCTGATGCAAGACAGACGACATTTTTAGCCAAAATTTACAACGTTCGAAACAGTAGGAAAAATATATAATTTAATAATGAAAAAAAATACTTTAGTCTTTCATCTTAATAATAACAAATATTTTGACGATCAAAATTTGTTTTTATTCAATTTGAGACATTTTTTCATCATGAATGCTTATTTTTTAACAAATCTTAGCAATACTGGACATTGCTCAGGCAGACCAAGAAGACCTTTGCTCACTAAGAAATCAATTATTTTTAAGCTTTGGATGCGCATGTGATTAAGAACTTTCTAAAACCCTCTCGGCTCAACCATACATCCTCTAATCTGCCTAAACGACCAAATACCAACACAATCTTCCTAGCCTCCTAGCAGTCTGTATATTCGCTCACTTATAAAATATTCACACTATCTCTACAGCATAAATACTTACTTTCCTGTGATATATATCCTTCAAAATAAATGACACCATATCAATTAATTTTCTGTTAATATTTATGCAACATTAATCTAATTCCCTGTACGTTTCAGCACAGGTTTGTGCGTATACATATCCATTGGATTTTATATGCGCATGCGCATCTGTAAGATTCAAAGGCGCATGCGTACACGCAAGCAGAAATAATCCCAAAATCTTATTAGGCCTCCGTTTTCTTTCTTTCAACATCTTCTTCTCTTTTTCGCACACTTGAGAATTTTATCATGCCCAGTCCATTTTCTTGGTAAATAATATTTGGGAAAGGATGTATCACATGCTAATCTAACAGCTGAAAAGGCCCTCTTTTATAGATATTCGTAAAAGAAAAAAAAATATTTTTATATTGGAACGAAGAATGGACGAGACTGTACAATGATTTTTTTATAGGTGACACTAAATTTACTTCCTTGAATTTCTATAAAATGATATAGCCCTGAACGTGTGATCCAACAAAGTTAGGATCAGATCGCTCACTTGCCCCTACTTGAGAGTGGCGGTTAGCACTCTCATCTCCCAAAGTAATTGTCGGACTTAGCGAGTTCAATCTTTACGCAGCTTCAGCCTTCTATGAAGCTATGTCACTTTAATAAAAAAAAAAACAAACAAAAAAAGCAACTCTTTAATAAGTGATATAGTTCCGTATTTCCCAGAAAGACCACTGGTCAAATAAAGATTTTTTTAAATTCCAAGATATCAAATGCTGATTCTTAAGGTAGACAAGTGTTCCTCATTTCGAAAGTTGGAGAAAAACAATCTTCCTACTCCTTTTCCTCCCACTTGCCTTCATTCCTTACTTTAATAACTATAAGCCTTGCCATCTTAATATGGTGGCAACAAAGTCGCCTCGCAGACCAGTTCACAAGTTGACAGTAAGACGCAGTTGTGTGTGCTTGTGTACAATATTATCTTTGTATTCGCAATGATGCCTCGCACAGACTTCTGGAAAATCATCGCCGCCCTAAAGTCTCTCACCTCCCCTATAATCCATATAAGCTTTCTTTCAAACTAACTTTGCCCCCTTAATTTCAAACAACACGTCTACAGTCCGGATTTAGCCCTTTCTAACTTATCTTAAAATTAAGATCACCTCCACAAAGATACTAACTCCATACATTGCAGATTTGACTCTACTTTTATCTGGCTTTTCCCAAAACTAGCATCACCCCACTAAAGCCTTTCAGCTCCCCCAGAGTCAAAATTTAACTCCCTGCTTTTTTATGGCTTTTCACAAAACTAACATCACATCCCTAAGGCCTCTCATCTCCCATACAGTCCTGATTTAGCTCTCTGCTTTGTCTGGCTTTTCCAAAAATAACTTCACATCCCTAAAGTCTCGCAGCACACCTACAGTCCAGATATGGTTCCCTACTTTTTATGGATTTTCAAAAAAAACTAACATCAATACCCTAAAGTCTCTCAGCTCCTCTACAGTCCCGATTTAAGTTTCTGGCTTTTCCTAAAACTAACTTAATCTCCCTAAAGTTTCTCAGCTCCCATAGCGTCTAGATTTAGCTCCTAAACTTTTATGGATTTTACTAAAAATGAACATCACCTTCTTAAAGTCCCTCAACTTTAATAGAGTCCAGATTTGGAACCCTGATATTTCTGGCTTTTCCCGAAACTATCATCACTTCCCTAAAATTTCTTATTCTACTACGGTTTAGATTTGGCTCCCTACATTTTCTGGCTTTTCCCTACAGTCTAGATTTGTTTCCTTGGTATTTCTGCTTTCCCACATATTACAATTCCCTTTGAAATTCATTGGATGAGCTTAAAGACAAGCTGTTCAATCATCCGATAGCGATTAGAAAGTCAATTTTGAAAACTGTTTTTGAAAGTGGAAGAAATTCTATGATAAATGTCTGAGATTCTTAGAGTAGTATTAATTGGCCTTGTTTTTTGTTTGTTTTGTTTGCTAAATACAAACCGTTACGTGATTTTCTATGAAGATATTATACATTGATTCCATATTCTGTAAAACTGAGGTATTGAATTTGTCTACATTTCTGAGATGAGGTATTTTGTGCACTATTTACATTATTCGGACTATTGTACTCATCTTTGTTGCTATATTTATCACAACATTTCGGCCGTTGTAATCTCTGGCCTTCTTCAAGGACACATGGCACAGTGGATAAAGGCGTTAGTTAGATCCAGTGACAAGACCCAAAGAGTGTAAGTTCAATACCTGGATAAGGCGATGGAGAACTTGGAGAGGGGAATTAACAGGATATAACTGATAACTGACATCCATTAAACATGGCACGTGGAACTAGAACAGTTTACCCCAGTGAGCGAAATAAAGGGTTCAGTTCGACATTCTAACCACCTGAAGAAGGCCGGAGCTTACAACAGCCGAAACGTTGTGATAAATATGGCAACAAAGATGAGGACAATAGTCCGAATAATGTAATTATTGAGGCATTGATATATATACTTTACAAAATCATGGAACTCATTACCTTGTGCCAATCATCAGTCAATTCAATAACGCAATCTGACGTAAGGAAAGTATTCTATCTTTGGTTACATTGTAGTGGCCAAATAATCAATTCTTATTATCTCCGAGGGTTTGCTGCAAAGTTCTCGGCCCGACCAGAAATCTGGCCAAATAACCAAACATCAGGAAGGGCTTATTTTCGAGAACGAGAACTTTTCAGTACTCCTTCCCATAGAAAGCCTGGATTCTTCGTGTTAATGGGGTTTCTTTTTTATTACGGAAAAATACTTTGTCTCTGTGCTTAAGCTATAAACTCTGAACTTCTTGTCTATAGCAGTAACGACTGAACTAACGTTAAACAAGTATTGAATCCGACATATACAAGAATCGTATGCAAGAATGCCTACTTATTTTCTTCGTTTTTTTACACATGTTTGTCCAAGCATTGATGTTTGATTACTTGTATACGCGTTTTTCTTCCCCCCGTTCTTCTTTTTATCCGTGTTTTATGGTTGAAAGGTCAGAGGCGAAAATTGTCCTTTATGCTTGTTGATGTGTGGACGAAGTTGGACAATATTGCCCACTAAGCAATATACGATTCGTTTTGCATAGAAAGAGACGTTTTAAGTGAAGATATAAGTGTGAGCGTTGTTGGGCAATTATAGTTCAGAGAAAGTGAGTGTTGCCTATTGGGATTTTGTGTGTAGGTCGCTGTTAGGGTAAAATAGGGCAACAAATCGAGAAAAAAAGGGGAGAGGTAGAAAGGGGAAAATGAAAAAGGGAATAAAGACAAGAAAATACGATGAAGACGAGAAAGTAGAGATGAAAGAGAAATATTAGAATACGGGGATGAGGGGAGCAAGAGAAGCCAGGGGTAACACGAGGAAGAGGAGAGTCTAGAGATAAAAGAGAGACAGGAAAATGTGAAGAAATAATATACAAAATAAGAATACGCGGATGAGGAGAGACTA
Organism: Acanthosepion esculentum; assembly: GCA_964036315.1. Classification (NCBI taxonomy): domain Eukaryota; kingdom Metazoa; phylum Mollusca; class Cephalopoda; order Sepiida; family Sepiidae; genus Acanthosepion; species Acanthosepion esculentum. The sequence goes on from OZ038480.1 coordinate 59,864,250, forward strand.
GAAAATGAAGAGAGACATAAAAAGGAAGGAGAGAAACAAGAATATAAAAAGATGCGGAAAAGAGAGAGACTAGAGATAAAAGAGAGACAGGAAAACAGAAAAAGCAACCAGGGTTAAAATAAAAATATAAAAAGCATGAGGAAGAAGAGAGACTAGAAATAAAAGAGAGACGGGAAAATATGGACTAGAATCCTATATAAAATAAGAATACGCTGAGGAGAGGAGACGAGAGATCGAAGACAGACATAAAAAGGAAGGAGAAAAACAAGAATATAAAAAGACGCGGAAAATAGAGAGACTAGAGATAAAAGAGAGACAGGTAAACAGAAAAAGCAACCAGGGTTAAAATAAAAATATAAAAAACATGAGGAAGAAGAGAGACTAGAAATAAAAGAGAGACGGGAAAATATGGACTAGAATCCTATATAAAATAAGAATACGCTGAGGAGAGGAGACGAGAGATCGAAGACAGACATAAAAAGGAAGGAGAAAAACAAGAATATAAAAAGACGCGGAAAATAGAGAGACTAGAGATAAAAGAGAGACAGGTAAACAGAAAAAGCAACCAGGGTTAAAATAAAAATATAAAAAACATGAGGAAGAAGAGAGACTAGAAATAAAAGAGAGACGGGAAAATATGGACTAGAATCCTATATAAAATAAGAATACGCTGAGGAGAGGAGACGAGAGATCGAAGAGAGATATAAAGAGGAAGGAGAGAAACAAGAATATAAAAAGACGCGGAAAATAGAGAGACTAGAGATAAAAGAGAGACAGGTAAACAGAAAAAGCAACCAGGGTTAAAATAAAAATATAAAAAACATGAGGAAGAAGAGAGACTAGAAATAAAAGAGAGACGGGAAAATATGGACTAGAATCCTATATAAAATAAGAATACGCTGAGGAGAGGAGACGAGAGATCGAAGAGAGATATAAAGAGGAAGGAGAGAAACAAGAATATAAAAAGACGCGGAAAATAGAGAGACTAGAGATAAAAGAGAGACAGGTAAACAGAAAAAGCAACCAGGGTTAAAATAAAAATATAAAAAAGATGAGGAAGAAGAGAGACTAGAAATAAAAGAGAGACGGGAAAATATGGACTAGAATCCTATATAAAATAAGAACACGCTGAGGAGAGGAGACGAGAGATCGAAGAGAGATATAAAAAGGAAGGAGAGAGACAAGAATATAAAAATATGCGGAAAAAGAGAGACTAGAGATAAAAGAGCGACAAGAAATTGTGGGAGATAAACGCGATATAAAATAAAAATACGAAAACACGCGGCAGATGAGTGTTGGGTCGCACCCACCTTCACAACCATAATAGACTGATCCTATTATTATAAATAGAACAGTAGTTCTAGAGCAGTGTAGTGCAGTGCAGATTGAGACTTCTGTAGTGATCAGTTACACTTCCGTTTCTCGACCGGAAGATACCGTTGGACTTTATTACTATTACTTATTGTTACTACTAACCTACGTTCGTTCTACTACTAATAAATACCTCTCTGAATATACCAGTATTTTTCCCTACGACTGTGTTTGTTCGTTATTACCATATACTCACGTGGAAACACTCAACATCTCAACAATGAGAGACTAGAGATAAAAGAGAGACTTAAGGAGGAGGCAGATAAACTAGATATAAGACAAAAATATAAAAATACCTGGAGGAGGGGAGACTTCATATGAAGTGGAGACATAAAATGGAGGAACATAAACTACAAGATAGTCCGAAAGTCTTGTCACTCCTACATAGTATTATTTTTAAAAATTTCAGATGGTGTTCATACAGACTTTCTCGATGTGGGACAGCGTCAATGAAAGTGAATAAACTGAATTCGGTACATGTGCTTTTTATAGCTGTATTACTTGTTCTCTTGTTCTGATTACTTTTTGTTATGGAGTGACAAGACTTTCAGACCACTCTGTAGATATAAAATCAAAATATGAAAGCATGCCGAAGAAGAGAGACTTGAGATAGAAGCGAGAGATGAAAAGGTAGAAGATACACGAGATATAAAATAAAAATATAAAAATACGCGGAAGAGAAAAGCCATAGAGCTAGAAGAAAGACATTAATAGTGGGTAGAGAAACCAGGTGTAAAACAAGAATATAAAAAAGATGAGGAAGAAGAAAGATGAGAGATAAAAGATGATTCAATTAACCCTTCATTAATCACATGGGTTGTTTTGTTACCCCCAAATTTAAAATGTATGCTTCAGTCACTTTTCCACCGCCGTACAGTTGCTTTCCTATGCCTTTTCTATAAATACTTTCATGGTAATTATTCAAATGAACTCTTCGCTATGGTAACTTCATGAAATTAATCGCAGGACTAGATTGGCAACAAGGTTTCATCAATTTATGGTTAAATTGGGTAGATGTAACCGTAAGTTTTATGCTAACAGCTTCTTTTCTAGTCCTTTTCGTTTGTGGAACTCTCTTCCGGCTTCATGCTTTCCAGCCAACATTGACTTTCAAAAATTTACATGCAAGTCCAATCGTTATCTACTGTCTTCCTGATTACTTTTTTTATTGTTCTTACGCCTTTTGTGTCTTAGTGGCTTTATTGTCTTGTTTGGGGTGAATTTGATAAAAAATAAATCGTAATTCCTCGTTGGCAACTTGTTTCTTTTGCTCCTTCCCACTACTATCCTGGCTCAGTGAGAGTGTGTAGCACGCAGTGCGGTGCAGATGTCGTGGGAGAAAGACGTCACCCTACCTGACTAACGAAGATGAGTTTTCATTATATATATATATATATATATATATATATATATATATATATATATATATATATATATATATATATATATATATATAAATAAATAAAAAAACAATAAAATAACCTCATATGGGGAATAGCCTATTTCGGCAGATGTTACTCCTATGTATATATATATTATATATATATATATTATTACTCCTGTAATTATGAGCTTAGTTAATGTAATATCTTTCAATTCATGGAAATATATTGTGTCTATTTTTATAAAAATTTTCTCTATTAGTGTATTGGTGTGTTTCACCTACAATTTACAACAATTTATACAACAAATTTACTATAATTTTCATAATTACATCTTCAGTTGAAGTTTTGATTTAATGTATATTGTAACGGACATTGCCTATTTATGTGATTCTTTTCAACACTACGAGAATATTTTACACAATTGTAACACTATAAGCATTTTTGTAATAGGTGTTTAAACAATCCATTTTCGGAAATCCGAGGTGACTAATACAGCTTTAAAGACGAAGAGGAGATGAAGTATATAAGATAACATACAGATGGAATATTTAAAAGAACGAGTGACAACGAATTATGGAAAAGCAAAATGACGGCAAAAGAGAGTCAAGGTAATTCGAACACGGGAAAACACTAAAGACAGATGAGAGATATAAATAGCACGAGAAAGAGCAGAGCGACTAACTGGATTCTATATACTTGCGGCTTTGTGCCCCATATATTCTACGCTTAGTATCCTTGCAATAATCCTTAAAAACTATGCTCCTGGGACTGGCTACTCTTTAAACTTCACAATAAATGCTGTGCTGTTTCTTGCTTTCCTGCTTGTTGGAAATCTTTTGTAGTTCCAGTCTTAAAGAACTCGGGCGAGTTATCTGATCCTTGTGACAATCAGTCTATTAGCCTTCTATCTCTTTTTTGGCAAGTAACTAGGGGTTCTCATTAAATCTGAGTTGGTTAAGCATCTCAGATCGCAGGATCTTCTCTCAGATAAACACTATAGCTTACGCTTCTCTGGATCAATGCTGATGTGTTAAAAATTATTTCTGAAAGAGTCTGTCAAGCTTTAAGATAAGAATGGTGAAGCTGGAGCTGCAGCGTTATATATTTCAAAGGCATTTGACAGGGTTTGCCATACTGGTCTTCTTCACAAGTTGAAATACTACGGTATTTTTAACTGATTCAGTCTTTTTTACCAAATAGCGAAATGAAGATTATCTTGAATGGCCACTCTTCTAGATCTTTTTTGGATAAATGCGATTGTTTTGCAGGGTTCTATCCTTGGGCCGACGTTGTTTCTAATTTTCATAACTGACCTTCCTGGTGTCATCAGTTCTCAATTCGGTATCTATGTTGATGACACACCTGATTATGAGTTTAGCTAAGTCATTTTTTTAGATCAGCTAGCAATTTGATCTTATCGATAAGATCAAATTGGTAGCTGATCTAAAAACAAATGACCTACACACTGTTGCTAAATGGATAAGGAAGGGCTTGTTAATTTTAACGCCTCAAAAACGAAACTGCTCTCTTTTAATCATCTGAGAGAACCCTTTTTACATTCCATCAGCATGCTAACTTCCAGGAGAGTGACTCATTGCACCTTCTCAGGCTAATGTTTTCAGCTGACATGAAGTGGAAAAAGTATATTGAATCAATTGCTTAGTCTGCAGCTAAGAAAATTGGTTGACTATGTTGTGATACTATCTCTTTAAAACAAAAAAACATGCTGATGACACAACTATTTGAAATTATCTTAATAGTAAATCTGATTGGTTTGATAATGTCAAATTGGAAGCTGATCTCAAAAATGACCTACAAACTGTTGTTAAATGGGGCAAAGGATGGTGTGTCGATTTTAATACATTAAAAACAAAACTGCTTTTTATTGACCATCTGAGAGGACCCTTTTTACTTTCCATCAATACTGACTCCAGGAGAATGACTCGTCGCGCCTTCTCAGACTAATGTTTTCAGCTGACATGATGTGAAAACATTATATTGAATCAATTGCTTAGTCTGCAGCTAAGAAAATTGGTTGACTATTTTGTACTACAACATTTTTCTCGCCAGAATCTATCTTACATATTTATAAGTATACCATTCGTCCTTGCTTTGAATTTTGCTGTCACATCTTCTCCTGCTATATATTTAGAAATTCTTTGGGCACCTCGAGGCGGTGCAATGGTCAACAAGCTTGTCTCGCTAGAACAATTACGACTGAGTAGTGAGTTCGATCATCACTGTGTGTCTCCTACTTTCGGCCTTGTGCCATATTTAATCTACACTTGGAAAATCACTATATTTAGACATTCTTGATAAAATACCTGCAATGATATTGGTTCTAACCTGTCGTCTCGGTTTCAGTCCCTTTCCCAGCGTCGCAGCGTAGCTTCCCTATGTCATAAGATCATAATTTCTGTTTTTAGAAAGGTTTACTTCTTGGAACACTTGGTAAAGAATGTTGATCATTCTTATCCCAATTATGAATAACTATGTCATCAGCAGACCATCACAACGACCTTCATTATCGGTACACTGGCCTCTGCGGGGGAACAGAAAGCCATCAGTTCTCAACTCGGTATCTATGCTGATGACATAAATATTTACTCCCCTCTTAATAATATACCTGATCGCTTCTATCAGGTAAAATTGGCAGTTGATCTAAAAAATATGACCTACAATCTGTTGTTAAATGGGGCAAGAAATGGCTTGTTAATTTTAACGCCTCAAAAACGAAACTACTGTCTGAGAGAAATCGTTTTGCATTCCATCAACAATACTGAGGCTTACCTCCAGGAGAGGGACTCATTGCACCTTCTCAGGCTAATGTTTTCAGCTGACATGAAGTGAAAAAAGTATATTGAATCAATTGCTAAGTCTGCAGCTAAGAAAATTGGTTGACTATGTTGTGATACTATGTCTGTAAAACAAAAACATTCTGATGACACAACTATTTGAAATTATCTTAATAGTAAATCTGATTGGTTTGATAATGTCAAATTAGAAGCTGATCCCAAAAATGACCTACAAACTGTTGTTAAATGGGGCGGCAAAGGATGGTGTGTTGATTTTAATACTTCATAAATGAAATTGCTCTCTTTTAATCATCTGAGAGAACCCATTTTACCTTCCATCAGCATCCAAGAGAGTGACTCATTGCACCTTTTCAGACTAATGTTTTCAGCTGACATAAAGTGGAAAGATTATATTGAATCAAAAAAGAAAACATTCTGCTCAATACAGCAAATCCAAATTTACACACCTTGTCGAATGCGTGGAAGGCTAACCTTAGATAAAATTACTTCTGGCTAAATACTTTAGTAATCTTACAGGAACTTAAAGTTTTTTATGGAACACACATTTCTCAGGGCTTTCAACCACATTTCACCGCCAGCCAGTTTGTTTATACCTCATGTTTTGATTGATTGATTCGTTTTTACTGCTTATGAACCCGTTATAGGTTATTTAAAACTAAAAAATGTTGTAGACCGTGAAGTTTTTGTGGGGTTGGGGGGGGTAATAATGGTTTAATGATAAATGTCTTACTAATTAACCCATAGCTGGGGGAGTATAGAGAAGCGGTTGATTAATACCTTTTCCAAGGTTATTTTGAGCTAAAGTAAATATAACGAGCTCAACGGAAATCGGAATGCGGCCATTGAATTCCGAACAATTATCTATTGCTCCACTCACCCATCCACGCATACAGCACCTGGTATTCCCAAACGGTCATCCATCTTGGTACAGATCAGGCTCTGGTAATCATACGGAAACCGGAGTTTCAATGTGATGTGTCAGTAAGCCGTTTATACCTTAGTCCGTGCATATAGTAGAAATAGTCAACCAAACCCCATAGTAGCAGCTAGAATTCGCCAGATTAGAACAAGTAAAGGACCGATAAAAGGACTCTCGTCAGATGATTGGAACATTAGACTTCTTGAACGATTTCTGATATGTCTCCGCCGTTATAAATTTAGTGGAGCCAGCACAAATTACAGGTGAACCAATTAGCATTCACTCTCTATATAAAATATATACTTTATAAAGAAAATAACAACAGAGTCGTTACACGTACTTATGAATCTTTGAAAACCTCTTTTCCTGTAACTTCTTTTGGAAAGGTTTGGTTTGGTTTACGGCATATCAACCTCAATGCGTTATTTAATGCCGACAAAATTTTTATAGCTGGTAATATTTTGTTTTGTCAAAAATCTATTTCTGGTAATATTTTTCCTTCAAAAATGTATAGCTGGTATTTTTTTTAAATGTATTGCTAGTAATATTTAGTTTTTAAAAATATTGTTGGTAATATTTTTTCAAAAATGTATTGCTGGCAAGAGTTTTTTTCTTCAAAAATATATTACTGGAAATAATTTTTTTACAAAGTATTTCTGGTATTTGACCTATTTTTACACTTTCATAGTGTTTTGACCCCAGTTTCGGGGCTAACTATTTGCCCATAACTGTGGCCCCCAAGATGTGCTACCATCCCGGGTCATGGACGCAGAAAGAAACCAAGATCTACATAGCACATGCCGTCAGACGTTACCGTGTCGTGAGCGTGTCGTATCCTGGCGGCACACCCACATTAAAAAAACAACCAGAAGAAACTTCACCGTCACAAGACCAGCGACTGCTGTAAAGCTAACTCAACATATAAAAAGGAATCAAAGAACTGATTTTTTTAAAAACACAACAGATCCGGATCAAGATACCTAGGAACAGTAGAATACAGTCGGTCTATGGCCCCAGCCATCATCATCTTCAGCAGTAGCAGCAGCAGTTCCAACCAGTCATCGATCGCCGCTCCAGCTAGCCATCCTCGTAAACAGCAACGATATGCGAAAAGCTGTCCTTTTTGGGATAACACTTTTCAACGACCACAAAATTGCCTTTTCAGGACAATTCTCGACGGTTGAAAAACTGTTCTTTTCAGAACATTTTTCGTCGACTTTCAGGGCCACATTTTTCAACGATATAAAAGACTGTCCTTTTCAGGACAACATTTTTTCCCCGACTACAAAACTGTCCTTTTCAAGACAACACTTATCAACGACTATAAATCTGTCCTCGGGACAGCACTTCTCATCGGTTACAAAACTGTCCTTCTCGGGACAATACTCGTCAACGTTCTACTCGCCCTCTACACGAACATCCAAAGATATTTTTTTGCCCAGTTCACTGTAACCTTATTTTTGTCGATGTATTTTCTTTAACAAAAATAAACTTGTCAATCCTTTTTTACTCAAGTATTCGTTTTGCTTGTTGTTTTCAATTCAATAACTGCCGTCATTCAATATTTGTTTATATACCAATATACAACCACCATCAACCAAACCGTAACTGTCATAACATGTACATTTCGGTCCACCTAGGCAGAGCTTTATACCCTACTGCAGTTATGTGCGTATTTCGACCACACACACACACACACACACACACACACACACACACATATATATATATATATATATATATATATACATATATATATATATATATGCATGTGAGTGTGTGTGTGTGTATGTTTGTGTGTGTGTGTTTTTCAAGAACCACTCAAGGTAGAGGCTTACTGAATGAGGATGTTTTATAAACATAGGGGGAGGGACTAAAAGAGAAGATTATGAGTGAACGTAGGAAAGATAACAGTTGACCCTCGACTTGAAGATGTCTTGATTACAGCAATCAGAGATGCATCATTTCGAGAGTCTCTTTCATAAAGTAGCAGTTGTTGGAAAAACACTGCCCGACTGGAAATTCTTACGAAGGGAATGGAAATGATTTTTCGCAGTATACATGGCATAGCGAATCTTAACTGTGAATTCTGAACTGCTAGACTAATGAATGTACCTTATTAGAACATTTGCCATGACAATAGCCACAAAACGGCTGGATCGGTTTGATACTGGGTTCTTCTCAGTACTGCAGCCGGCCAATTGATCGTTATCTCCTGGCCGCTTCCTTCCTTCATCTGCTTCTGCCCCACGTTGATCACAGAACAGTGAAGATCGAATTTCGTCCGTATTCGAGCGCTGGGTCGAACCGCGACGGAACCGTTCCACAAAAGAACATTTCCGCTGCCATAAATTAAAAACATATAACAAAAAAACGAAGAAGGTCACCGAGTTAATTTTCAATTGGTTTATATAGTCTTTGATACAATAAAATTAACGCGTTCCGTTAAATCTCTACCGTGGTACTTTGTCTTTTAATTCTAAAGCTTCGAGCGTGTTAAAAAAACAAACAATGTCTGGAACTCTTCCAGCAGCAGATCACGCGGCTTCCTCAGGCCTCTGCCGGCCTCTGGTCCCTTCTCCTGGCTTCTCGTCTAGTCTGGTTTTCGAGCCGCCTAAGCGCCCGTTTATATGTATTTCGACTGACTCCTACCGCATCTCATAATTCATTAATATTCACATCAATTCAATTTTTGGAGAACTGATACTAACCTTCAAACAAAGCGGTCACTTCTTCAAAACAATACATTCTTCGACAACATTCTGTTTATAAATTCTTTCCTATGTTCTTGACGTCAAAGAATTTTCATTGTTGTCGACTTTTCAGTATGACCGATTAAAACCTTTGCCCATTTACAAAACCATATTTCAGTTTGTTTACATTATTGGCTTTACTATTTATAACAATTTCATTTGTCTTTCGGCTGACAAGCAGCCTACATTTTACATTCCTCAAAACATATTTTAGATTGTTTACATTATCTGCTTTGCGAATCATGACAATTCCATTTGCCTTTCAGTATATGAGGAAAAGAACATTTCTCTTTATTCCTTGCACCATATTTCAATTCATGTTTTCATCTTAGCGTCTTTAACACTTCCAATTTTCCAAACCCTATACGGGGTTTTCATATAAACCCTTTTAACCCTTCTCATGCGTCCAGTGTCACAATAGTATTTGATTAACCCTTTCAACTACTATCAGTGACATTTTATAGTGTCGCATAACGGTAGGGCAGCGCGAGAGGCTTCCGACGTTTTTTTGTTTTTTGTTTTTTGTTTTTTATACTTATCAAACCCTTGTGGATTACTTAAAACCGAAATATATTTTGGATTGTAAGAATATTTTTTTTGTTTTGCCTTTCTTGGTGGCGGGGAGTATATATTGCATTGGCAATTTTGATTCCTACTTTTTAACCTATAGTTGATAACGGAAGGAGATGATTTCATACCTTTCCCAAGAGAATGCAATGAACCAGATTTGAATTTGAACTCGTCTCTTCGATTTCTAATTCGGAGCTACTTTCTCATTACACCATCCGCACATCTTACACGTGTAGGATATGTAAGAGAGAAATTAATATCTTTACTTTTTTTTAATTATTTCACCTCAAGCAAGCAATAAAAGCCACTCAGATAGATGCATGAAGTTACCGAGTGTGAGAGAACACAAGAAAAAGATAAACATAATTAAGGAACGAGAATAATAATAAAAAAGGAACATAACGATTGACATTGTATTTACATTTTTGAAGGTGTCCGTGGATCAAGAAGCCAGAAAGGAGTTCCACAAGCAAGAAGTGCGAGAGAAGAAACTGTTAACATATAACTTGCTGATACATCTAAATATTTCAATAGTAACATGATGAGACTTAACTGCCAATCTCAAAAAGACATAAGAACCATTAATTTATCTCCAGCTTATCTTCGTATTTTCTCGGACAAATTTGGTAAGAATAAAAAATGAGTAGGAAAATTAATTTGCTCCAATCTTATAAGGGAGAATGGTTTTTAGCTTCCATTAATTAGTATTTAAAATCCTATAAATACCTTTCCCAAAATAAGATCGTAAATTGCTGGCTGATCGTTTCCAAGTCTGCCTGTCTGCTAGGGTGGATAGCTAATCGCTGTTGTAGCCGCCTGCTCAAGCAGATCTGTAGTTCTCCAACAGCCACAGATCCAAACTAAGATTTATATTGCAACTATGCTGAGCGAACCTTAGTTACGGAGTCTCGGAGAGAGCGAATGAACTGGTAGGATCAACTGTTTCAGCAAGGCTGATACTCAATTCTTCGGTCACGATGACTTGCGACTTCATAAAAGTCAGCCTAACCATAGGCGGTTCCCGAACAGTTCCGTCTACCCAATTTCAGCCACAAGGCTTGGGTCAACCCGTGGTGTGGTTGTCTAACACTTCCCAATGATGCTGAACGCTGGGGTCATCTCCCCAGATCTCCCAGATCGATAACTTCAAGAAGTCACCTTATTGAAAAATCGATCACGGTTAGATTCGAACACGCGTCGCGTGGTTGGAAAGCGACATGCCAGCGTAACCGTCATTCAAATATCTTGGACCATCTCGTGGTATAGTTTACAGAACCTTCCCAAACGTTGACAATACGTCTGGATCACCTGCTATACATATATTATTAAGGAATTATAATATTGACAAATCGTCTATGCTGAGATTTGTACTCGCGTCTCACGCTCGAAACGCTAACATTCTAACCGCTCACCAACAACAAAAATGGAATTAAGGAAACCTACCATTGATTGCTCGCATAGACCTTACGCCAATGGAGCTTTCATTTCAATACTGACATGGGCTTTGTATTCAAAACTGCAGTTTCTTTCAAATGGGAATAAAAGAATGAGACTCATTGTTGGCGTGTTGTTAATAATGGTCTTGACAAATAAGTTTAACGTTTGTTATATTTGAATGGCCTTTGTATTCTGTCTCCCAGAATATGAGAGTACTTTCAGAAGAGCTTAATAGATGAAAGTAAATAGAAGAAGATACGAAATAAAAGGAAGGAAATATATCGAGTGTTACTGAAAGTTAATTTTAGCTGACTTGGAAGCAGTTCCTCCCGGATATCAATATTTACTGTCGAAAAACCAATACAAGCAACAACTTCATTGCCGTGCTCCATTAATAGCTTTTTTATTCTTCTACATTTTTCTTTCTTTCTTCTTTTTTTTTTTTTAAGCGCTCCACCAAAATTGGACACGTGAACCAACTCATTTCGTGCGAAAGCGGGAAGTGGCAGATTGTAGAAGGAAACGTTAGGTGTTTGGTGAAATAACAAGTAGCAAGTATACACCTTGTTGATTATCAAGGGAGCGATTGCACTTGGGTATTTGGTTCAGTGAAGAGCAACACTTGTTATCGCAATCAATTTGTTCTCGTTTAATCTTCTCGTTTTCTTTCCAAACATCGCCTCGATTTCTTCCTTTCTCTGCCGGCTCGCTCTCATATATATATATATATATATATATATATATATATATATAGATAGATAGATAGATAGATAGATAGATAAATAGATAGATAGATGTGTGTGTGAATAAATTATTTTCAGATAGAATGTATCTGTAGAGAAACAAAATGAATAAGAAATCTATAATTAAGCTACGCGTTTCGTCATCTGAGCGACTTTATTAAGGCAATGTATGATTTATTTTGTTTCATCCTCGCTTTACACACGCAAAAAATAAATCCTGCATTGCCTTGATAAAGTCCCTGAGAGGACGAAACGTGACGGCTAAGAAGTTTTCCTATTGTCTCTTTATATATATATATATATATATATATATATATATATATATATATATATATATATATATAGATAGATAGATAGATAGATTTGTGTTGTGTGCGTGCGTGTGTGCGTGTGTGTGTGTGCGTGTGTGTGTGTGTTATACGATAGGGAGAAAATTGGAAACGGTTAGAAATGTTTCGCTTTTATTTAAGCTTATGCGGAAATATTTTTGCAAATTCATATATATGTATATATATATATATATATATATATATTATCACTATATATATATTCTCTTTATATAAGTATATTTATATGTATATATATATATATATTCATTATATATATATTAGTTCAAACGTTATTTTTAGTTGTAGACAAAATAATTACTGTTTAAAATACACGGAATCTCTACACAAATCATGTTACCACTATATATATATATATATATATATATATATATATATATATATATATATATATATATATATATATATATATATATATATATTTAGAATTGGACATAGCCCGACAATTTATTTAAAGACATTTATATTATGTATTTATATATTTGTATCTATAAAAAGAACGTTAAACATAATATAAATGTCTTTATATATATATATATATATATATATATATATATATATATACTCTTGACTCTCCCGTCGAATTCGACATATGAGGGTCAAGCAGATCAGATTCTAGAAACCGAAAGCCCGACACCAGAGATTTGATTATAGTCGTGAAGGTTTTGTGCAGAACCATCCACACTTTTTGAATAACCGAATACAGAGACCTGGTGCACTACGTGCCACAAGGTACCCAAACGACCCATCGCAGGTTTTGAAATCAGAGTTGCTATCCAAGGCTATAGAACCTGGTCTGTCCTGCTATTTACCCATAGCTGGGATGGAGAGAAGAAGAGGATTCTTACCTTTCCCAAGGGTATTAGCATGTAACTGAATGTAAAGGATTCGACTGGAATTCGAACTCGGCCCTCCGATTCCTCAATCAAGCCGCTATCCATTACTATCCTCAATATATATATATATATATGTGTGTGTGTGTGTGTGTATGTGTGTGTGTGTATGTGTCTGTATGTGTGTGTGTAAATCAGACGATTAAGTATCTACATATGAATATCTGGTAAAATGCTGGCACCAAATCTGAATAAATGAGCAATGAAATATTTTTATAAAAAAAACGATAACTTTTCTTCATAAACTTGTATGAATAGAGACAAGATGAAAGCTTTTCTTTACCAACGAATTTTGTCGGCTGATGGACTTCAAGGTAAATATAAGGGTTTTGTTTTGCACCAAGTATTTATAAACCCAATTAAAAATATCTTTAGGTTTCAATGTTTTTAATATATAAACGCTCATAAATATTCTTCAGGGTAAGTAGGAAAGTGAGGTAAAATATGGAGGAAACTTAATGATGTCATTTAATGCCTAATAAACGAAACTCTGTAAATGTAGTTTGCTTAATTTTTTTAAGTGCAATTATTATTTATTATTTCATTTTCATTCGAGAAAATAATTTATGTATTTATTTATTTTAAATAACAGAATGTTTTAATTTAACTTTTTTTTTTCGTTTTTTTTAAAAATATTTTCTATTGTCATTGTCTTTTAGGAATGAATATATTTGAAAATATCTGTGGCGCAGAGCTATATTTTCGACTACCTCTCAAGAACTTTACGTCTAAGTCTCTTTCTCTTTTAATAAGTGCGGTACTTTTAGATCAAAGTTGCCGTTGAACTTATTTCTTTGTGTGATTAATGCATTTGATAACTTATTATGTATAAGATCCTTTCTGTGTTCTGAGATATATTTTTAAGAAAACGATTAATTCAAATACTTCTGTTATTTAAAATGGATTAAACAAAATGATTCCGGTTCGAAATAACAAGCACATTATCAGATAAGACAAGTGTCTCAAGAATGCCAAAGCATAGAACGAGCGAAACATGCTTATAAGAACGAAGATTAAAGCCTCAGTTCGATTAAATAGTTTTTTCTAAGTAACAAAATGATGCACATATTTCCAAGTTTTTCTCTTCTTTTTTTCCCCGGATTTTTAATTCTTATAAATTCCATTACCTAACAACGTTATCGTTCAATATTTTTAAAGTATTATTCTTCCTGAATGAATATAAATTTGTCAGTGTCTGACCAATTTCAGTTTTTCAAAAGTCATTATGAATGATAATTTGTTGATAATATTGCAACTAAATGTGTGCTTTGTATTTTTTATGTTCTATCAGTTTCATCATTTTGCAACTATCGCGTCCTCACACAGCATGTCGGGCTTTTTTTTAAGTATCGATCACGTCTTCACGCTTCGGTTTGTAATTTTTTAATTTTTTTTTTCATTATCCATGAAATATGTTTAGTATGTGTTCTCTTCAGTTTGGTAAAATATTTTTATTGATATTGGGCGGGGTTGTCTTTTATGTTTAATACTTCTAATATTTCTAGTAATTGTTTACCATTTTGTGTTATTGGTTAGGAACTATCATATAATTCTTGTGTTTTGATCTTGTTGGTTTCTTATATGAAACTTAATAATATATATACACACACACACACACACACACACACACATATATATATATATATATATATATATATATATATATATATATATATATATATATATGTATATATAACAAAAAGATTCCAACGGTGCAACAAGCGGATGACGATTACAAGAGGTCTCAACGGTTGAGCCATCGAATGAAGAGGGCTACGCAAGACGGACATGCTACAGAAGGCGCAACTCGAAATTATAACAGATTCAACGGCACTCTGTTGGAGTTTTATAACTGGATTCATGTTTCGTTCCATATGCGCCGCAGAGGAAGGTCATGAATTCAAGTGTGTGGGTTACTTCCTGGCAAGTAGATATCCTCCTTGAACAAATTCACGCCATCGGCTCTTTCTTCTACTCTGATTTTCTTTCACTTCTAACTCATTCATGTAAAGCCAAAAGGCGATAGAGAGTGATGGGAGCAGGTTTTGGTAAAATCTGGAAGATTCTAATCCTGAACCTGCATGTTGGCGGTGAATTTAGTCATCGACGCCATTATCATAAATGGAGCGATCAGCAAAGAAGAAATTAAATTCTTGGATACGAGATAAAGCCGACGCAGACAGATTTTGTAATGAAATAAATATCAAGTTAATTGGTGTGATAATGTCGTGGTTTTGTAACCAATTTATGCGTTGTATGAAATACTATTATGAGACAAGTCAAATATTGACATTGCCTTGTTGAATGCTTAGTTGTGGTTGAATCGCTATAAACAGGGTTGGGTAGAAGTTACGTTAACATTCTGGGTAGATATGTTGTTAATTTTTGTCTTACAGATTATTAATCTTCAAAGTTTTTGTTTTTGGTTCATCAATACATTGATAAAATTTTTCGCGGAAAATGGTTCGGGCAGTGCGTTTTTATTGAGCGGCTGGCACGCTCTCCTGAACACAAACCACCAAATTTATGTTTATATATATATATATAGTAAAGGGTAATAAATTCAATAATATAATTCAAGTGGATCTTAGTAATATGAAATTTTAAAACTGATCTACAGAAAGAGCTCAATATATTTATTATTACATAGCAAAAAATTAGTATACAATAAAATCCAAAATTACATCATATGAGGTAATTGGTATTTTATTATGTTCTTTCTCTCTCTCTCTCTCTCTATATATATATATATATATATATATATATATATATATATATGATAACTAGGCATACTTACCTTATAAACAGCTATGAATTTAACCAATATGAACGAGTACTTTAGTTGGTATATATATATATATATATATATATATATATATATTCATGAAAAATCCGACTTAATCATTATATACATATATATATATATATATATATATATATATATATATATATATATATATATTACTTTAAACGTTATTCTTCGTCGATACCTGTATTTGAGTAGACGTTCCGTTTTTGTTTTGTTTTTTCAAATTATTTTATTTCGTATACTAGTCTGAACACTCGAGAACTTATTAAGGAAAACGTTTCCTCTGGTCGGATTCGAAATTGCATTCCCTTTATCAAGAGAAACACCGTTTGATCCAATGTGTTTTGACCACTCAACTACAAAGAGCTTCACACTCCAGCAGGATTCTATTTGCCTTTGAAACACATTTTAATTTAACATATTTTCTCGAAAGTCATAACATCTCATACAGAACGTAAACAAAGCAATTTCTAAAGAATTCATGGATTTTATTTTTTTTAATATATTTTTATTACATTCAACTTTATTTCTAGGGATAACCATATTTGAGTAGACGTTCCGTATATTTTAAACCGTATTTTATGGCGTCTACAGGCCTGTACACCCTCACTATGCCCCCATATATATATATATATATATATATATATATATATATATATATATATATATATATAAGCAAATAATTAAATGACTACTGATTCTACATAGTCAATTCCACAGTTTTATACGGCTATCAATATATGGTCGGGTAAACACACACACATGCACACACACACACACACACACACACACACACACACAGACAGACATATATATATATATATATATATATATATGTATAAGCAAATAGCTAGAATTTCTACATAAATCTTGAGTTTCATGCAGATATATATATATGCACACACGCACATATATATCTATATATCTAGCTATACACACACACACATACACACACACACACACACACACACATATATATATATATATATATATATATATATATATATATATATATATATCAAATTAAACAAACATACCTTGTCATTTCCTTTTAATCAAACTTGCTAAGTCAAATTCTTCCTACCTAAATATACTTTATATACATATATACATATATATATATATATGTATGTGTATATTTTTATATATGTACCCGCACACATACATATATATATATATATATTTATATATATATATATATATTTATGTATGTATTGTATAAATTCGTATTGTCAATTTGTATTTGTTTCTGTATTTTTCTGTCCTTCATTTCTTTTACAATAAATGATGACAGTCGATGACTTTTACCGCACGCCTCACCCCGGACACATTGTCAACTTATGCGAAAAGATTGTCCACTTATTATTATTTTAAAGAATAATTTGGCGAATCACGAGTTCAGGTAATGAGTCGCTTTCTTCCTATTGGTCAGATAATGGACAAAGCAAATTGTGATTGGTCATATTAGAATACGTGATATATAGCTGCGTTTTTCAGCGGTGCAAATCAAATGTAAATCACTAGTCTCCTTTTCAAACGAGACATGGTCGGCCAAGCGTAAGACTTCGCGAAACAACAAAGTCTTTTTTTTTAAAGCACAATTATAGATATTTATTTAACTTACTTTGACACATGGCTACAAATCTGGGCATCCAGTAAAAACCAACAGATTTAATGGCCTGAAGCATAGCCTGTAAACCAATTCACTATTGTGAAAACGTTCATAAACAATCTACTTTTAATATTTTTGTCTATAAGTTTCATTGGACTTAGACTGGCATAGGGCCATAATAATGAGCAGCGAACTTAATATAACAGCGATAAAGTGTTCACAGTAATATTTCTATAATCTGGCGTGAAGCGCCCACTAGTTATTTACTAACGTTAGCTAGGGATATATAACCACACGGTCACACTATAGAGTTTAATAACTGAAGAAATATATTTTCGTAAAACAATACAAAGATTCAAAGAGTCAAAATTTTAAAAAATACCTCAATTTTAAATTCATTTTAAAGATACCCAACTCCTAAACGGATTTGGGTTTTCTCATATATATATATATATATATATATATATATATATATATATATATATATATATATATATATATATATATATATATATATATACATACATACATATATATATATATATATATATATATATATATATATATATATATATATATATATATCGCGGCCTGGCGATCTAGCATGAAACAGCATGTCGCGTCTGAGTGTTGACTTCAATGTTTACTTTTAAATTTACCCACGTTCTATCTCTGATACTGAACACTTTATCCCATAAATATAGCAGACCTTTAAACTATATTTCATCACACATATATATACAAGGTAACCAAAAACGTTCTGTCCGTTTTCAAAGGAAAAAAGAAAACGCTTCACAGTATGTGTAACTTATATTTAGTCTTCGAATTAATCGCCATCGGCATCCAGCACCTTCTGCCAACGTGTCTCCAGCTGTTCAATGCCCTTGCGGAAGAACTCGGGGGGGTTGACGCAAAGAAGTCCGTGAGGGCTTTGCGCAAGTCTGCTTCATTGATGAAGGATTTCCCACGAAGATGATTATCCAGGGAGTGGAAGAGGTGGTAATCGGATGGCGCAAGGTCAGGTGAATAAGGTGGATGACACAAAGTCTCCCACCCAAGTTGTTGTATGGTATCCCTGGCAACTCGCGCGACATGATGCCTGGCGCTGTCATGAAGGAAAAGCACACCTTTGCGATTCACCAGTGCTGGCTCCTTCTGGCGCAATGCCTGTTGCACACGTTTGAATTGCTGCGAGTGTAGGTCTCCAGTGACCGTTTGGCCCGTTGGTAGCAGTTCATAATGAATCACTTGATGAACTGTTCACCAGACACAAAGCATAATCTTGCGTGGGTGCATAGGCGGTCTTGCGGTGTGAGGGACAGCATCCTGAGGCGACAACCAATGTCTGGAACGCTTGAGAGTTTCGTACAGAACCCACTTTTCATCACTGGTAAGCACTCGATTGAATAAGGATGCGGTACGGTGGCGATAAAACAGCGATACGCAGGCTGCCACTCGTTGTCCCTTGTGGACCTCCAACAGTGTTTGCGGAA
>OZ038480.1:59888397-59965897 GCA_964036315.1 Acanthosepion esculentum
ATTCACTTCGGGAAGAACACGGAGGTTTTCAGAAAGATAGATTATGTACACACCACATCGCCACAATGCGCATCATCGAACAGTCCCTAGAAATACAGACCCCGTGTACTCAGTCTTTGTCGACTTTCAGAAAATTTTTGATAGTGTCGACAGAGAGTTCATCTGGAGACTGATGCAGCGCTACGGCTTTACACCAAATTGCCATCATCCAACAACTGTATGAAGATTCTACCTGTCAAGTCATCCATGACGGGAAGCTGATGGAACCATTCTCCGTGCAAACTAGCGTTCGTCAGGGATGTCTGCTGTCGCCGATGATCTTCCTGTTGGTGGTCTTCCGACTGGATTCGAACCTATGTGGCCGAATCGGTTAAAAGGCACGTCAGGCTATATGACGGTTCCGTATAGGATACAGGTTCGAATCCTGTCGGAAGACAAATATTTTCTATGAAAATTTCTCGGACATTCAGACCGGTAAATGTAGTTTAATACTGTTTATTATAAACAGAGCATTTACTTAAATATTTGTATCTATAAAAAGAATGTTAAACATAAAAATGTCTTAAAATAATTGTCGGACTTTGTCCATTTCATAATATATATATATATATATATATATATATATATATATATATATATATATATATATATATATATATATATATGAAAAAAATATAGTTCTGAGGCAGGCATGGGCAATATTTTCCGACTAGTGAGCTGCATGAGATATAGCTTTTCATTAAACGGGCTGCATTAATAAAAAAATTCAAAGTATTTTTCGCTGAAATTAAAGCGACCATTTTCACTACGCGTACCAACTTGTCTAAGAAATGACGGAGAAAATTATATATTTTACTTGGAGAAAATATTTTCCCACAATTTAAAAGTTGAAGAATTTCTATAATATTATCACCGATGACACTGGAATTAACACATGCTGTTTTGTGTAATTTGTTTATAATCCATTTATTTGAAAATACTTTTTAAAATAAAAAATGTATTTATTCTGCAGAGAAAAAAGTAATTTGAATATTTCTCGTTTCTAAAGCTAAATATTTTTACACGTATGATCTTCCTTAATGAGAATCGTCAATGGTTTAAAATGCTGAAAACGTTACTTTCAACGCAAGGTTAAAAATTCATGAAAAATCCGACTTAATCATTATTATGTGGGTGGCTTTCGAACTCTGCCTACAACGCAACAGGCATTTATAAGGAGGGTAACTCGGGCGTTTAATATTTCTCTTTGAAACCAGCTTCTTTCAGCATCTTTCTATGAGAGAAAAATGTGGCTGAAAAGTGAGAATAAAACAAAACGCAAAATTTTAATAAACGTTATTTACATCATAAATTAGGCGAAACGGTCCGCATGTGGCCCGCGGGCCGGAGTTTTCCCATGGCTATTCTACTCCAATAGCTTCATGTTTCGCACATCCCGCCTATGGAACTCACTTCCTTATTACTGTTTCCCTGACAAATACCATCTCCAACGGTTTACGTGTAGCGTCAATCGACATCTCCAGTTGCCTTGATCTATCCACTTCCCTTCTCCACATCCTTTCATTTTTCATTCCTATCTGCTCTCGCTCCAAATCTTCTGTAACCCCCTTGCCTTGATCGACCCACTGTCTTTCCCTTTCTCCACATCCTCTCCTTTACCACTCCTATCTGCTCTTCCTCCAACCCTTCTTTAACCCCTTGCGTGATAGTGGCCTCCAGCCTTGCTTGGGGTGATACGCTTTAAAAAAAAAAAGCTATGGTATATGTATGGGTAAAGTGCTCAATATCAGGGATATAGCGTATGTAAATATAAAAGTGGACACTGAAGACAACACCCAGGGTTTTCGTTTTTAAGCGCCACCTTCAGGCAATGTGGTTTTGTTTTCGCTCGACTATTTATATACCCTGGTGAATGGTGCATTATGGGTAGGTATATTGTGAGGAATCGGAAAGCTGAGTTCAAATTCCAGTCGAATCCCTTACATTACGTGCTAATATACCCTTGAGAAATTTATTAATCCTCTTCTTCTCCCACCAGCTATGGATAAATAGCAGGGCAGATCGGGTTCTAGAGCCTTGAATGGCAACTGGTCTGCCACAGAAAGAAATGGCAACCTACTGCGGCAAAAAATCTGTCTCGTCAGTCATGTATCGAAAGATATATGATCGCCTAAGCCTGTATCACGTATGACACATAACTGATTGATTATCATTTTAAATATATGGAATTAGATTGTAAAAACCGACAGTGTATTATCATATAAATATATCTTAAATATTTTCTTAACATCAGTTGGTCATTTATTATTTTTTTATTATAATTACGAGGCACGGTGAAGTAATAGGTAGCGGCTTGGACTGAGGAATCGGAGAGCCGAGTTTGAATTTCACTCGAATCCATTACATTCACTTACGTGCTAATACCCTTGGGAAAAGTATGACACTTCTTCTTCTCCCCTCAGCTATGGGTAAATAGCCGGACAGAAAGAGTTCTAGAGCCTTGGGTGGCAACTGGTCTACCGCAGAAAGAAATGGCAACCCACTGCGGGAAAAAATCTGCCTCGTCAGTCATGTATCGAAAGATACATGATCGCCTAAGCGTGTATCACGTATGGCACATAACTGACTGATTATCTTTGTAAATATATGGAACTAGATCATAAAAACTGACATTGTATTATCATATAAATATATCTTATATATTTCCTTAACATATGATAAAATATAGTTCTAAGGTATGCTATATTTATGGGTTAATATGCCCAGGATATCAGGAATAGAGTGTATGTAAATATAAAAGTGGACATTGAAATCAACTCCCAGCGGTGAGAGACTGTTTCGTGTTTAAGCGCCATCTTGAGGCAATGTGTGTTTTGTTTTGGTTCGACTATTTATATATCCTGGTGAATGGTGTATTATGGGTAGGTATATTGTATTATTCTAATGGTTTTTGGGTGGATGGTAAGGGTTTTGTTTCAAGTGATTCTATGGGCGATTGAGTAGAAATAATCATAAAATATTTTAAAATATAAAATTCAACAGATATAAAATCTAACATAAAATTTAACCTAAAAGAAGTCGATTTCCTAGTTGCCACATTCAACCTAAGAAAATGGACATATCAACTATATAGAAAACCTTACGATAACCCGTTTTATATACACACATATTCCAACCACCAGCCATCAATAGTCAAGAAGATCCCGCAATCAATTAACCATAGGTTATGTGACAATATAAACGTTAGTATTTGTCTGATTTTGACATCTCCAGTTGCTCCCGTGAATGTTACTATTTGTTTTAAATAGCTACTTGTGTATCAATGCGAACACTACACAGAAAAATCTATCCTCAGTTTCAAGATTCTAATTTCAAATGAAGACACATTACTGAGCCGAAAGGAGACGATTTGTAAGGACTGAACAGTTCGTTTCCTTTTCCTATGAGCGTGACTGTGTGACCATTAAATCGTCAGTTTCCATATGGATTGATTTAGGCTTATTCTTAGACAAAATTTTATCTAACCATGTTCATGTGAACTTTACTGTTGGAAGGAAACATAAAGAGAGATAACTCCAAAATATTGTAAGAGTTATCCCACTTGCTTTGGACATCGTGATGTCAGACGTCACGTGTGGCAATATAGAGAGAGATCCAAGATGGCGGACTACACCAGAACACGTGTGGCAAACGTCTCTCCATATTTCACTAATTCTTTTGTAGAGTAGTATTAACTCAGTTTATCTATTAATTAGTAAAATGCTGTAAATAATAAAAACGTTCTTGGTAATTATTTCCAATCAACAAATGCATTGCTCGGACCTCAGAAATCACGCAAACATAACATTTACCTTTGTCTCTCTATCTCTCTATCTATCTATCTCTTTCTCTCTCTCTCTCTCTCTCTCTCTCTCTCATGTATAAACACCCACACACAAACTCACACTAGTTTAAACCTTAATATACTATTTACTTCGAAACTTCTCAGACACAGGAAAATACAATTAGGGTATATGAACTAAATCTGTGTATATGAACTAGACAGATAGATATATAGATAGATAAACAGAGAGACTTTATATTTAAATAAACACGCCAGTAACCGAGAGAACTCAATCCGTTAGAAGAGTCGTGCATAATCAGCAGTAGTAGTCACTGCTTACAAATTCACACTTACTCTCCAAAGTGCTCAACCGAATTAATTTTTCGGGGGCATATATATATATATATATATATATATATATATATATATATATATATATGGAGAGAGAGAGAGAGAGAGAGAGAGAGAAAGATCAAGCATTAAGCAACAGAATTGCTGTTTCTTTTTCCGGTTTTTGTTATAAAGTGCTCGATATCAAAAGATAGGATACAGCTTTAATAGAATTAATCACTCAGCTAACTGATAAACTTCTCCAAAATATTTATATATATATATATATGTGTGTGTGTGTGTGTGTGTGTGTGTGTGTGTGTGTGTGTGTGTGTGTGTGTGTGTGTGTGTGTGTGTGTGTGTGTGTGTTAAAGTGAATATTGAGGTCAAAACACAGCGGCGATCGATAAATAGATAGATCAAAACGAGATAGGTATCCAGACTTTAAACTGAAAAGGTAAAATGATAGAAATACAAGTGATAGATTTATGGTCATTTCTTCACGTATGTCATCTTCTTACAGACATTAATGTTGTTGGATATATTGAGTGACGGTCTAACGTATGTTCCCCCGGTTCCTCGCCCTGCTGTTCTCACTTCTGTCTTCTCCCTTTCCTCCCACCGCCTCTAATCTCTTCTCTCTTCACATCCAGCCATAAAAGCCTGCAAATGAAAGCTTCTCTGCACTTCGCCTAATTTACCCTCATATTTCGCTTAGATGACGGATTATGTTTGTGTCATTGGAGCCTTAATAATCGTCAGCAAGAGGAAGATGGATTATCGACCGCATTTAAAATCCTCACTTGAGCACACCAAACAGGCACTTGCCATAGAATGATAACTGACCAGGTTGTCTAGCAAGCCATTACTAGTAATTTCCGCTATCCCTGGGTAGGTCCCGTCCTGGGTGTGAGGATAAACTATATCCGCGTCGTCGGTAAGACGATAAAATACGTCCAAAAGCAAAGCCTCTGATCAGGAGGTTTTGAGGAGTGTGGAAGCACCTCTTAATTGCTGGTGTTCCCAGATCTACCCTGACACGGGGTGGTAGAACCTGTTAGCGTCCCAGCTATGAGCAAATAGTTGACCCACAAACTGGGGTCGAAACACTATGAAAGTGTAAAAATAGGTTTTAATATACCAGAAATACTTTGTAAAAAAATATTACCAGCAATAAATTTTTGAAGAAAAAAATGATTACCAGAAATAGATTTTTTGAAGAAAAACATATTACCAGAAATAGATATTTTGAAGGAAAATATATTACCAGAAATAGATTTTTTGAAGGAAAATATATTACCAGAAATAGATTTTTTGAAGGAAAATATATTACCAGAAATAGATTTTTTGAAGGAAAATATATTACCAGAAATAGATTTTTTGAAGGAAAATATATTACTGGAAATAGTTTTTTTGAAGGAAAATATATTACCGGAAATAGTTATTTGAAGGAAAATATATTGCCAGAAATACAAATTTTTGAAAGAAAATATATTACCAGAAATAGATTTTTTGAAGAAAAATATATTACCAGAAATGGATATTTTTGAAGGAAAATATATAACTAGGAACACATTTTTGAGAAAAATAATACCAGCAATAAAAATTGTCGGCATTAAATAACCCATTGAGGTTGATTGCCGTAAAACAAAACAAACCAATCCAAACCCTGGGTAGGCCATGATTTTCAATGTGTTAAGTAAATATCTACAGCTTTTGTTAAACTATGATTTGCGTTTTCATGAGCGCAAATGTGAAGAAATGGGGATACAACATTTTATATAGGTCGTACCCAACCCAAACGAATCTGTGAGAGAAAAAAGAGCTTTCCTTATCCCTCCCGAGGCCAGTGTACTGATGATGAGGTGGGTATGCTGGTGATATAGGTGTTCATAGTTCATAGAAAAGTGATTTTAAGCAGAACATCAGCATTCTAGACCAAATATGCTGTGCAATATGGTTTGAAATATTCTTTTTCTACAAAAACTATTATCTCGGACTGAGGGCGACGAGAACCGAGTTCAATTTCTAGTCGAATCCATTACATTCACTTACGTGCTAATACACTTCGGAAAGGTATCAATCCTATTCTTCTCACTCCAGCTATGGGTAAATAGCAGGACAGACAGGGTTCTATAGCCTTGGATGGCAACTGGTATAGGAGAAGTACAACTCTGAATTCAAAACTTGTGGAGGGTCGTTTGGGGACCTTGTGGCACGTACTGCACCAGGTCTCTGTATTTGGCCCTTCAAAAAGTGTGGTTGGTTCTGCACAAAACCTTCACCACTATAAGCAAATCATATGCACTGATGTCTGGTCGGTCGGTTCCTAGGAACTGAAATACTTGACACTCACACGTCGAATACGACGGGAGAGTCTAACATATATATATATATATATATATATATATATATATATATATATATATATATATGTATGTATGTATGTATATGTATATATAAATAAAAAGAAAGAACAGTAAGATATATAATCCGGTGTTCTTATAGATACTTTTATTTTTACAAAATAGCGCTCAATGTAAATTTACAGAGCATTAATATTATAAATTTAAAATATTTTTCGCTACACAGTCATAACCATGTTTCAAAAATGGAAGCTAAAAGCTTCGAATTTAATTTTGTAATTAAATTAAAAACATTAGTTCCATTTCATCCTCACGGCAAAAATTCATAATTCACTGTATGTTAGGATACAGAGAAATCCACTCATCCAGACAAGGCTTGGTAGTGTGTTCATTTTCATTAACTTTTGTCGTATTAGTTATTAGTTACTAATGAAAGTTAATGAAAATGAACACACTACCAAGCCATGTCTGGATGAGTGGATTTCTCTGTATCCTTGCATACAGTGAATTATGAGTTCTTGCCGTGCCTTTAAACGCAGTAAATTTAAAAATAAGTTACTCCAAAATTCGCTTGAGGATCAAATGGAACTAATGTTTTTAATTTAATTACAAAATTAAATTCGAAGCTTTTAGCTTCCATTTTTGAAATATACTTATTACTGTGTAGCGAAAAAACATATTTTATATATATATATATATATATATATATATATATATATATATATATATATATATATATATATATATATATATATATATTGTATTAAGTACCAACATTGGTGTTTCTTTTTTTGGGTGGCCTTTTGGGCAAGCATGTTTTTGTTATAAAGTGCTCGATATCAAAAGTTAGGATAGAGCGTTAATAAAATTAATCCCTCAGCTAACTGATAAATTTCTCCAAATTATATATACAGTGTAACCCGGATATAAGAGACCCGGATATAAGAGACCCGGATATAAGAGAAACTCGGATATAAGAGAGATTTTGTCTGGTCCCAAATTAGAGCCTGTGTTAATGTATATATAATAGACCAACCTGGATATAAGAGAAACCCGGATATAAGATACTTCTTCTCCGGTCCCGACAACTCTCTTATATCCGGGTTACACTATATATATATATATATATATATATATATATATATATATATATTAAAGTGGACATTGAGGTCAAAATTCGATAGCGTGCTTCATACTTAAAACGTAGCCGTCAAGCCATGACGTCTGCGTTTAAAAATGAATCGGTCACACACATAAATTAAATAATCAAGTTAAATTTGTCCATTTAAGAGACGTACTTCTCTCGCTGGGACTTCTAAGAATCTAGATCTGCTAGCTTTATTTTCCTACCCTAAACTTAAACAACAACACCGTATTCAGAGAACTTAAAACAATTATTTGGTTACTTATTTTTCTGCATCATTTAACTTACAATTATTGCTACGTGGCGCAAACAATAGACAGTACGTTATCTATATATACAATTCTCTGACTTCTGTTAGTCCGTCCGTCCGTCACCCCCTCTAAAATAGCCATACGTTGACCGATCGAAACCAAATTTTGGAGAGAAGTGCAAACAGAGAGGTACAAAGTACAGTTGATTTTACTAGGGTGCGTCGCTTAGTACAATAAATGTTTATTCATTTTTGTGGAAAAATTAAAAGTTTTATTATTTAACATACAAAATACTCCCACTATTTAAAAAAAATGGCAAAAATTAATTTAATAAAAATGCAATATTGTTTTTTGTATAGTTTTTCTTTATGTTTTTATATATACAATAATCCAGTTTCCATTTCTGCGTTTGCAAGAACTATAAACAAATCACAAGGCCAAATGTTTAAAAAAGGTGGAATTTGGCTCCAGGAAGAGATATTTACGCAAGGCTAGTTGTATGTTGCATGCTCAAGAGTAAGAAATCCTAAGAATTTATTCTTCGCTGTTAAAAAGGAAAAAGAAAAAAAAAAAATTTTCTTAAAAAATATTGTATACTATGAAATCCTATAAAATTAAATTAAAGGAATTATTAAACCGCGAAGTAGGGTTTTTGTCAAAGTATTTTCCAAACAAATCAGCTTAGTTAAATTTCATTGATTCGTTTGCGAAATTGAACGAAACGTAGAGTTTGTAAATCTCAACAAATATGTTAGCGATAAGTTCAACAATACTAAATTCTGTGAGGATTTCAACACGCGCCAGCAAAAACATTCTAGTTTTAAAAATAGCCGTAAATAATCAACAGTGCCTTTTTATAACTATCTGCCACTTATATTATTGCTGAGACTGTTTTTACATAGACATAAATAGCGAAGTAATCGTTCAAAGTAATGCGGTTAACCGAAGTAAGTGTTACGTAATTTATTACGATTTATAAATGGATTTTTTTTTTTTTTAATTTGTATTTATACTTATTATAAATGTTATTTTTACTGGGTTTCACTTTATTTGGTTATGGTGGGTGGATATAAAACCTTCTGAAATGCGAAGGATAATCAGCCAGCTCTTTTAATTCATAGTTAAAAAAAGAAATCACAGATATAAAAAAAAATGTTTAACAACTGAACACGAGTTAAAACTTTCAGGAAATATGCTTCAAATTAAATTAAATTGCTTGGATTATTGTTGTATTTTTTTCTAAATCGAATATATTATCATTATCATCAGACTTTGATATTCCATATTGTTTTTCAATATTAAAAAAATATTATTTGTGTTATTTACAGGCAGACTGAATATATTTTAAAGATGTATGGAGGCAGGTTTTCTGAATCTTTGCGAAACGACCTTAAAACAAAAGGAGAAAAACTTTGGCAGTTTTCGGGCTTCCTGTCCCTGTCAGCAGAAGCTGGTGATCGTTATTTTTAAGGGTACTTTTTTAAGTGTACATAAGATGCTGATGAAACCCTGTTGATATGTGTCTAAGTTACCACTGCTAATTGTGCAGTAGGCGTCAAACGATACCTTTCTTTACGTTGTTTTGATGGTAGAAATTGAAATGAATGTATCATCCAGTGGTGGCTGGTTTGTGATATATGAATACCTTGAGTCCATTCTTTGCACATTTTATAATTGCTGAGTTTGTATGGTCCAGCAGTATTTTCACTTCTTTTGGGGCCAGATTACGAAAGTATAATCTACAAAGTTATACAATTTTTAATTAATCATTTCACTCCAAGCTATGCAATAAAGCCACGAAGACGCAATAGGTTACTGAGTGTGAAAGGATATTTTTTAAAGCAATTCACCCCAAGCAAGGCAGGAGTGCCACTAGCACGCAAGAGGTTGCAGAAGATTGAGAATAAGAGTAAAGAGATGTGTTTGAGGAAGGGATACATAGAAGGACGGGGAACAAGATCAAGGTATCAAATGTCGATTGACATTACACTTGAATATTTGAAGATTATAGTTATCGGGGAAGCAAACAAGGGGAAGGGAGTTCCACAGACAGGAAGTGCGAGAGAAGAAGCTGTTTGAGTAGAAGAGACGGTTATATTTAACCGTTTCGACAGTGAAAGTGTGGGACCGAGATTCCAGCCTAGTAGCTCACTTAAATTGGATCTAACCAACGCCTTTATCCACTGTGCCATGTGTCCTTAAGGACATGTGTGTATGAATTTCTGGGATTTATAAACTTAATGTCTTCAACAACCATTTTTTACTAGTGCTCTTCTGGAAATTTTTGCGGTTATCATTGCATGTGTTTTGTTGGTTAGATCCAGTGACAGGACCCAAAGTGTGAGTTCAATACCTGGTTAAGGCAGTGGAGAACTCGGAGAGGGAAATTAACAGGAGATAACTGATAACTGACATCCATTAGACATGGCACGTGGAACTAGAACAGTCTACCCCCAGCGAGCGAAATAAAGGGTTCAGTTCGACATTACAACCACCTAAAGAAGGCCGGAGTGTACAACGGCCGAAACGTCGTGATAAATATGGCAACAAAGATGAGGACAATAGTCCAAATAATGTAAATAGTGAACTAAGTGGTACTATAAATCGGACATCTTGAGGACAAGAGGCTTAGAGGGATGTAACGTCCCTCTGGAGCTTGGATAAACGAAGGGTCGAACAGGTAATGGAAATGATAGTCAAAAAACAATCAATGCTAAGAGCTACAAAGGATATGGAGTTCTGAAGATCCATGATTACCCACGTTCTGAAAGGACACATAGAAGACTATAAGGAACAAGACCAAATATCCCTTGGTATAGACAGAAAAACGAGACGAATAGTTCTTCCTCCGTAGATTACACAAAGTGTTAAGTTTGCAATTCCCTGGTCGACAGACATATTGAAAAGGCTCCGGGAAACACAACGGCCGAAACAAATATGAGGACATTAGTCCGCCTGTAAATAATGTCAATAATGATAACTCCATATCCCAAAAATATAGAAAGAAATTAATGAAAAATTAATGAGAAGTTTTCAGATGACTTCATTATTTATCGATGGGGTTTGCTTTCCTGCTGACTCAGCACCTAGAATGACATTTTTTATGGCTTATGTCAGTTCTTTTTCTTTCTTAACTAAATATCTATCAATATATATATATATATATATATATATATATATATATATATATGTAAAGAGAGAGGGAGAGAAGGGGGTTGGGGCGGAGGGCGAAAAAGGTCGAGTAAATGTAGGTTCATTTTATCAACGTATTTTAAAAAGCGGCGACGTGAGAGAATTACTTGTTCTTTTTATAATATCTCTAATCGCTGATAATGTGTTTTTAATGTGAACGCTTTTGAATGGGACACTTTATGAGATTATTTCTCTGTGCTTGAAATGTGCCTTTGTGAGAGAGACTTGTCAGAATGTACTGTATATTTATGTATATAGAAAAAAAATCTATTGACGCCTTGCCAACGAGTGGAGAACTTGTATACCAAATCATTACGACAGTATTATGCTTTATATATCAGCAAGCGTTCCGTATCCCGACCCACTGACTTACTCTGCCATTTCTGCAATTAGTTTTCGTCTTTGTCTTCATTAGTAAAGGATTTCTGCTGGCAGAGTAAAACATTATATTGAGAAAATCATGAATTCTAAAACTGAATTGTATTCAACCCCGGCATACAAAAGCTTATTGGGAAAATATAATTAAAATATTAAATAGAATTTGTCAGGCGTATTAAACAAAACTTGCTTGGACAAATTATTCGTACCTAAATTCACCTTACATATATATATATATATATATATATATATATATATATATATATATATATATATAGAGAGAGAGAGAGAGAGAGAGAGAGAGAGAGAGAGAAGAGTTTATAGTTGTTCCAACGAGAGAAAAGTGTATATTTTAAAAAGAGAGAAACCGCAAACGTTTTTGGTTGTAATGTGTATTTTCTTTTTTTAAATATATATTATATTTCATTTTCCATAATTTTGCTACACGTCATTCCGGTCTCGTGACCTTTTTCAGGCAAAGAGTGGATATTTCTATATATTATTAAAATGAATTACTTTTCCTTATGGTTTTCCATGTTAAATGTTCTCTTTTTTTGGGTACAATCTAAAAACCTGAATCACGTATTAACCTCATTCAAATTTAACCAACACACAATACTGGGGGTCACAAAATGCAACAAAAAAGATATGGGGTTTGTGACATCATTATAGAAGGAAACTCCTACACTTCTGAAAACCCCAAAACCACATTCATAATAAATAAAAATTTAAACTGCAACTCCAAAAATGTAATTTATGCACTCAAATGCACAAAATGCAAGAAGTCATATATAGGTATCTGCCAAGCAGAGTTTCTCTTCACAAAAGCAACATCAAATTACCAGGCAACAGAAAAAATCTTTGTATGCCAAATTATGCCAATATACCAGACAATTATTCTTACCAACAAATACAAGACAAAAACTTCATAAACAAATTTAAACCATCACTAAATAGAACATAACCACACATACAAAAACACACAACATACACACATAATTACCAAATACAGTGATCGGATCACTCACATACATACACACACACTCACACGCAGGTGTCTATGAAGAACGAATATCTATACACACATACTGGCAAACACAAATAGACTACTCACAAGCACACACACACGAACCCTACACAACATAGGAAGTGTGTGTGTATGTATATATATATATATATATATATATATATATATATATATATATATATATATATGTGTGTGTGTGTGTGTCTGTTTAATTATCTATATATGTATGTGGGTATATATATATATATATATATATATATATATATATATATATATATCTGTGTATGTATACTAATTCCTTATCTTAAGATAGTATGTATGTATGGAGAGGGAATATACAAACGCATAGTAGCAAAAACGCACTCACAATACAAAATAGGTCTAAGAACATACAAGGGTCATTAACAGATAAGAATAAAGATACCTTTCCACGCCCTTTCTCGGACCAATCTTAATTGTTTTATTACTTTTTAAGCAGAAGAACTTTCTTATCACCAGCCCAAGGCATTTGTGTTACTGCTACCTCCAAAAAGAAAATGTTTAACATCGCAAACCTAAGGAAAATTAATTCATTTTAATAATATGTGTGAATATCCACTATTTGCCTGAAGAAAGTCGCGAGACGGGAAACGCGTGTAGCAAAACTATGGAAAATAAAATATAATATATATTTTTAAAAAATCCACATTACTACCAAAAACGTTAGCCGTTTCTCTCTTCTTTTTAACACCACACACACACACACACACACACACACACATATATATTATTACTATAAACGCTATATATATATATATATATATATATATATATATATATATATATATATATATATATATATGAAGAAATATAGTCTTAAAGTGTGCTATATTTATGGGAAAAGTGCTCAATATCAGAGATAGAGCGTGTGTAAATATAAAAGTGAACATAGAAGTCAACACTTAGAGCCGACAGTCTGTTTCATGCTAGTGCAATCGTCAGTCAACTAGTAGCCTGACTAGTTGCCTGACGATTGCACTAGCATGAAACAGACTGTCGCCTCTAAGTGTTGACTTCTATGTTCACTTTTATATTTATATATATATATATGTGTGTGTGTGTGTGTGTGTATGTGTGTGTGCGCACGTGTGTGTATTTACGTAGCATATCTTCATTCGTGCATGTTTCATTGAATAATAAAAAAATTATATCTATTTATTTTTATAATAATTCCTTCTAATACTCTAATCTTCTTGATGTTAAATTGAAATTCATCAAGGAAGGCGCCGTAGTTGTTGTTAACGCAATTACTTTCGATCTCATCCGAGATCATCCTCAGGTTTGAATTGCGAAGACAAATTTAATGTAACTCTGATCCTTTTGGTGCTGATTTTTGTAAACACGCATGAATACGCTCTGTTATAAATATTTACAAATTAACCGTTGTACGTATAATGTTTTTTAAAACAAGCGTCCCTGATGCAAGGGGGATAACCAGAAATGTTAAAATTACAACTTGACGTTAAATATTAGTCAACTCAAATGTATTTTAAAACTTTGATACTATAATTGTAATAAATTATGTCCAGTGTTGGTTGGATTCTTTTGATATTGAGGGCCTCGAGAATTTTAAGTTCTTGTTTATTACTTTCATGTTATTATTGTCAACAAGTATTTTCCTGTATTGTGAAGGTGTACATTAATGTGCAATAAAATGTGTATCCTTATATATATATATATATATATATATATATATATATATATATATATATATATATATATATATATATATATATCTGTTTGTGTGTGTGTGTGTTATGTGCGTGATTACTCGAATGTACATTTATTTATATTTATTTGATTATATATGTGTGTGTGTGTGTGTGTGTGTGTGTGTGTGTGTGTGTGTGTGTGTGTGTGTGTGTGTGTGTGTGTGTGTGTAATTACTATCAAGGTTATATTTATTCGATACACATACTTGAATAGATTCCCATGGGTTTTTTTTAAACAATGTATTTTAATGTCTGGCGGCCTGAAAAAAACACATTCCTCATTAAGACTTTCGAATACTCAAACCGGTAGATACTGAACTACAGTGTTTGCAAAACAAAATGGATGACTACTGAAAGACTAAATATGAGGTTATATTAATTTAAATCAATTTTGGATAAATAAAATACATTAATATCTTATATATATATATATATATATATATATATATATATATATGAGAAGGTTTGAGGTTTCGTCTAAAACTCGATGAATTGCTTAATATATATATATTAGATATATATATATATATATATATATATATATATATATATATATATATATATATATATATATATATATATATATATATATATATATATACCTGACCGTTAGCCAGAATCGGAGTTTCATGTACAACGCAATATTCAGATGCTGGGTAGAGAGTGACAGTTACAAAATTTCAACTTATTTAAACTTAAAATATGTGGTTAGCGCATTGCTGGCGTAGTCAATATATTATACGGGGACTACGTTTTTTTTATTTTTCTTAAAAATAAACGGGGATTAATGTTTTGTGTTATATTTAAAATGAACAAGGATTGATGGTATTATATATATATATATATATATATATATATATATATATATATATATATATATATATATATATATATATGACAAAGTGGAAAGGTTTTCGTGTAACACATTTCGGCCTTTGTCACACGACAAGTTTTTACACTCGGTCATAGATTTCTCGTTCTTGGCATATAAAACTTTATATACAGCTTTCATATATATATATATATATATATATATATATATATATATGAAAATCGTACATATATATATATATATATATATAGGAAAACGGTATATATATATATATATATATATATATATATATATATATATATATATATATATATATATATATATATATATATATATATATATATATAGGAAAATGGTATATAAAGTTTTATATACCAAGAACCAGAAATCTATGACCGAGTGTAAAAAGTTGTCATGTGACACGTTTCTAAAGGACGAAATGCGTTACACGAAAACCTTTCCACTTTTTCATATATATATATATATATATATATATATATATATATATATATATATATATATATATATATATATATATATATATATATATATATATATATATATGTATGTATATATATATATATATATATATATATGTATGTATGTATGTATGTATATATATATATATATATAGATATATATATATATATATATATATATATATATGTATGTATGTTTGTATAAGTTTAATTAAATACGACTAACAAGTTACTGCATTATGCTTTTTATTCAATTTCTCATGTGAAAATTGATACATAAATTTTTATATATTAAGAACAATTTTAGGAAAATCTATGACAATGTTGAAAACGTACAAGAATTGTATTATATAAGCTGTCATAATTCCCGCAAGGAAAAGATATGAGAACCCTAAAGAAATTTAAATAAGAGATTGTATGAACACAGAAGGGATCTTTTACAAATCAAGACACTGAATACATTAACTGCCCAGTGTAACGAGTCTGACTATAAATCCGATTAAAAAAATATTGTTCTAATTAAAAGAGAAATGAAATGACTAACAGGAAAATGTATAGAAAGTGCTTTAATCGCTAGACCATCCCTAGTAAATTTCCGTCCAGCTTCTTAGAGCTTTTCACCTTTCTTGGTAGGTCTTCTATTATCACAACGTTCGATATTTAATGAGAAAAAGTGATGGAAACACGTGCAAAATAAACTAAATGAAATCGGCTAAACTATTTACCCAAAACATATATATTTTTTATTTATTTAAATTTAAAATTCTCAGCGTCCCCTCTTGTGTCATTGCATCAATGTAAAGATTACATTAGTCCGATGATGTTCTACAAGGATGAAATGAGTCACACAACATTTTTATAGTATTCTTCAAAATATTTTATATATATATATATATATATATATATGTGTGTGTGTGTGTGTGTGTGTGTGTGTGTGTGAGTGAGAGAGAGAGAGAGAGAGAGAGAGAGAAAATGCATACAATATACGGTTTGATTTGTTTTATTTCACGGCTTATCAACCTAAATGTGTTATTTAATGCCGACAAGATTTTTATTGCTAGTAGTATTTTTTTCAAAAATGTATTGCTAGTAATATTTCTTTTCAAAAATGTATTACTTGTAAAATCTTTCTTTTTCAAAATAGTATTACTGGTAATATTTCTTTTTTCAAAAATTCATTGCTGGTAATATTTTTACAAAAATATATTGCTGGTATTAAAAACTATTTTTACCCTTTCATAGTGTTTTGACCGCAGTTTGGGGTTAACTATTTGCCCATAGCTGGGACCGTAACAGGTGCTACCACCCCGGGTCAGAGGAGACCTGGAAACACCAGCAATTAAAAGATGGTACCATACTCCTCAAATCCTCCTGTTCAAAAGCTTTGCTGTTGGATGTAATGTATCGTCTTACCCAGGACGCGGATCTAATTTATCGTCATACCCAGGACGGTACAATATACGGTTTTATTTTATATTCGACTTATGCCGGACATTTTTACCAACTGTTTAAGTGCATTGATAAACTTTTCATCATGCGTTATTACGATACACGGTATGAACAGTTGGTTCTGAATCCGTTACGTACTAGAGAAAGATGTGTTGATCCCGTAACGAATATCGACACGAAAAGAGGAGAGTTCAAATTACGGCCTCGTCCGTTCACTTCCGCTTTCATACAAATGCGCTTTGGAAAAGCATGAATTCGTCTCTTCTTTCCATTCCAACAACAATGTGTTAAACAGCTAAGTAGTCTAGGTCCTCTTGCCTTGGCTAAGGAAAACTGAATTTCAGTCGAACCATATTTCTGTTGCTTAAGGTCTCTTCTTCACCTGTGATGATATTGTCCTGTATTCACTGCCCTATAGGAGGACTGATATTACGTAACAGTTTCAGTACGCTTTTCTTTGTTTCTAACGTAATCTTCCTCTTTCTTAATAGTTTTCTTACATTTTGAAAGGCACCTTTGCCATAACCAATGTGCCTTTGGATTTCATTGTAGCATTTTCCTTCCTCTGTAAAAAACCACATCCTAAATATTTAAATTCTTGTACTTGTTTGATCTCAGCATCTTTGTAATTTGCATATTAAACAACTCCTTTTCCTGAGAACCATGCATTTTTCTTCTTGCATCTTCAAACTAATGTTTAGTCCTTTCTTCTCGTTTTCCTTCAGTACCTTCTATAGGTGTTCTTATATTTTTCTTTCTGTGTCTGCTATCAACACTGTGTCATATGCGTATCTTATGCTATTAAGATTGTGGCCGCCAATAATCAATCCTGGTAGGACAGGTGGATTACTGCCAGTATATGTTCTGGATTATCCTAATATCTTTACCAAATACGTCAGTTCTATAAAACACGGGTACACGTCCTTCTGCCTTTGTATTGCTTTTTGTGATATTCTGGGCATAAATATCGCATTCCTGGCTCCAGTGTCTTTAATGAACCCACACTGTTCTTCCCCTATTTCCTGTCTGATTCTGTTGTACGCTCTATTCATCAAAATTCGGAGGAAATGTCTACTCTCTTATAATGGCTATGAATACAGAACAATTTCTTCACAAACGAAAAAACTTGATATGGCCGAGATATGGTTCTATGGACAAATGTTGAGAATACAATAGACAGAGCATATTATGCCGCCATGGGCTGGTGCTCTCTTTGTCTTCAAGCCGACTCCTTCTATCCTCATCCACACCGTCACTTAAATTAAGTGACGAAGTCTAACCTTTGTGGTCGAAGCGTCCTTGAATTCCGGACGCACTGAGAAATGACAGCTTCCTTTTCTCTTTTTTTAAAATTTTTTTTAATAATTTCACCTCAAGGAAAGCGGTAATTCCACTAGTACGCAGGAAGTTAGAGGGAATGAAATTGAAAGAGAAGACTGAGAATAGGGAGGATTGAGGAAAGAACAACAGATGAACGGCGTTGCATTTAATATTTTTGAAAATTGTTGTTATCAGGGAAAGAAGGAAACAGGGGTGAGTTCCACAGGTGTGAAATGCGAGGAAAGAAACTGTTGGATTAGAAGTGGTTGTTACATTGAGCTATTTCGATAGTAAAAGGGCGCGACCTAGATGCCAATCTAGTAGGGCGCTTAAATTCATGTCTTCAGGGCACCGGAGGAAAAAGCTCCTCAGAGTAGTAGCCATGAAAACATTTGTACAAAAGGCAGAGGAAAGCCACATCACCTCGGTAAGAACGTAACTGATGTCGAGATGCCTGGTCAAGATCGATTATATTACAGATCCTTCTTTAAGCTTTTGTCGAGCCGCGTAGATACACGCAACAACAAACGTGTAAAAAATATGAAGAACTGTAGTATTCATCTATACTACATCAGTTGTAGTAAGCGGAGGTGACATGTTACGGGGTTAACTTTGGAGATGGTTTTGATGTTAGCCGGTCTTAGGGTCCCGAGCAAAGCGTTCGTCTGGAGAGTCAAGGATAGACTCTCTTGCGAGCGACTACCTTTATTCTGAAGGATTGCTATGTTTCTATAAAAATAAAAATAAGGGTAAAAGAAATTTATATACGTAGCTTTGATCTACCAAACAGAATTGAACAAATTGGTCAAGGATAGACAATAAGCATTGGACAAATTGACCAAGAATAGCCAATCCGAATTGAACAACTCAATACTTGCCACCTTAGCAAAAATTAACTTTGGATAAAACGTCCTGAAAATGTCCGTACTTTTTGTTTATAAATTAATCTTCGACATCAATTAAAAAAAAACGGCCGACTTAAACATTCATAATGGGGAATCACGGGGTTATATTCGCCTACCTTGACCTGAATCTATTTAACTCTTATTCTTCTGTCGGTTCTCGCACGATTACTGACGTTAAGCAACGTCGAGCCCTGTCAGTACCTCGATGGGTGACCGTGTGGGAATACTAGGTGTCGTATGCTTGAATGTGCAGGTGGTATAATGGATAATGACTAGGAATTGTTCATCGAAGATCTGAGTTTCAATTCCATTGGGTTCGTTATATTCACTTACGCGCAAATACCATCGGTACCTCTTCTCCTCCCAGATATTGTTTAATTATTAAGACTTGTATCACTAAACCATTATTATATGAAAAATTCCTACAATCTAATAACATTTTCTGGCTTTAAATAACCCGCATATGGTTGGTAAGCCGTAGAAAACGAATCCATCAATCAATCTTATTCCTCTGCAAACTTATAGTATCACGATATGATGAATGAGAGAACTACAAAGAATATGTTGTTCCCAAGAGACAACTGAATTTTTGAAACACATAATAAAGAAGTAAGGCTTGGCGAATTTAACACTTACAGGGCATATTGCAAGCAAAATATGCAAAGGAAAGCGGGCAGTAGCGCACTCGAAAATTTTAAATTGCTAGACTGTGAAATATGTATTACTAAGGGAAATCCTAAAATATCAAAAACGTGTAGCTGTGGAGAAGCACGACTACACTCTCGCATAAAGGTACAGGGCAAAAAGAAAGAAAGAAAGAAAGAGAGAGAGAAAGAAAAAATATTA
This sequence comes from Acanthosepion esculentum, assembly GCA_964036315.1. Classification (NCBI taxonomy): domain Eukaryota; kingdom Metazoa; phylum Mollusca; class Cephalopoda; order Sepiida; family Sepiidae; genus Acanthosepion; species Acanthosepion esculentum. Next base: position 59,908,491 of record OZ038480.1, read on the forward strand.
CAACCAATTCCATCCATTTTTGTTTAATGAAGTTCAAATTATGGAATTCGAACATGGATAATAAGTTATTCCACACGAACACCATTACGGCCGTAGGGGTACAACTTGTAGCGTGTTTTAGACAATATAGCCTGACGGAGCCCATCCCTTTCCAGGATTGTTTTGAATTCAGCGTTATCTTTCGCCTTGACTGGTTTCTAACCAAGGCAAAAGTCTGTACTGCTATTTACCAATAACTGGGGAGTTAAGAGATGGATTCATGATTTTGCCAAGGGTAAGTAAGTAAAAGTAACAAACTCGACTGGAATTCGAACATGGTTCTCCGATTTCTCTTTCCGAACCACAAATCCATTACACCAGCGCGCATGCATTTATCTGCCACAACAATCATAATCATCCTTATTATAACAGAGGTACTATTTTGGTCACCGCTATCTTCGTTTCTAATGATATTGTTTGATTGCATCATAGCTTACTCGCTCTCAGTAAAACAACGTTCGCCATCCCTATGTTCCTGCGGATTTCTGAATCTAACTTTACACTTAGCATTAAATATTGCTGCTATATCTGGTCCGGTACTCATGCTTTGTATCTAGCGATTCTTGACAAAATCCAAAGAAGAATTTGCAATGTTTTGTGTGCTCACCTGGTATCTCGGCTTTAGTCAGTTTCCCACTGCTGTAATGTAACTTCCCTGTGCATTTTCTATAAATATGTCTACGGTAATTGCTCTGATGAGTTTTCCTGTTTAAATTTTACATATGAGGACTAGTTAGGATTTTCATAGAGACATGAGGTATTATGGTGAATGTAGTAACAAAGGTAATGTGTTGTTTTTGGTGTTAGGAATATTGTGGTATGTTTAAGTCAGTGTCTGTGGCTAGCTAAGTTTAAAGTTAAAATAAAAGACCGTTCTTTTCCCCCTTCCTCATTTTTGGCCTTGTGCCACATTTTCTGTATTGAAGATGAAATGCATATCGCTTTCCAGTTTGGCATCTTGATTTCATAAATTTAAGCATAGTAAAATATTGGCAGCTGGGTCTCATCATTTTACTGATGAAATTCCTCAATGTAACCATGAGATCTATTTTAATAGTTTTATTCTCTTGATTTGTAGAAATTTCTTCCAGTTTCTTGCTTTCCTGTCAACTAATATCTTCAAAACTTTAAATATAACGTCAGTCTTCATCTTCTCTCTCTTTGACGTCCATTCTTTTATTGCCCTTTCTTCTCAATAACCTCAATTATCAGCTTCTTTCACACTCAGTAACCCCTTGTATCAGATTGACAATATCGACTTGCTTGAGTTGAAATGATAAAAATAAACACTACTTAATTTCCACAATTTTGATGTCCCCGTTGTGTAATTGATACCTAATATTGTCCCTTTTGCTCACTACCAAATTTCACAAAATTTGATATTTCATCTCGTATAACAAACAAACTCCGCTGAACAAAGGTGGCTTATATATAAAATAGTGTTTTGAGCAGTCTGATGTTCTTTTCAATTCCGAGTCGATTAGATATTGGGAGATAAGACTTTTGTATTCATAAACGAACGAAGGAAAAAAGGCACAAAAAACATTCTCAAGGCTTTTTAACCCACACTCAGAGAATTTATATGAATGTTTGTTTGTTTTTCTTTTTCATTTCCCTGTCTTAAAATACCCGTCTATTGTAGCGTTAAGTGACATTTACGGTCATAATATCCTGAGTTGTTTTTCAAAATCATAGAAGCGCAAAAGGACGTTTGACTGATTTAATTATCTCTCAGTTGGATTTAAATACTCGCTGACGTAACTCATGATAACATTTCTTCGTTGTTTTTCTTCTTACCTACATAGAGGTTTTTTCTTCTTTTTAATCATTTCAATCCAAACAAGACGATATAGCCACTAAGATGCAAGGGGTTACTGAAAGTAAAAGTTCCTGAAAAAGAAAAACGTTATTAACAAGAAAGTATAATAAAAGTACAGTATTCAAGGAGACTGAAGATGACGATTGACATAGCGAAAACAATAAAAGAATAGGAACATAACGATTGCCATTGCACTTACATTTTTGAAGATCAAAGTTATCTGGAAATCAAGAAGCCAGAAGTGAGTTCCACAATCCAGACGAGTGAAAGAAAAAACTGTTAGCATAGAACTTAGCAATTTCAAATGCAAAATGATGAGACCTAACTGCCAATCTAGTACCGCGCTTAAATTCATTAATTCGTGGTACCAAAGAGCAAAGCTCATCAGAACGATTACCGAGAAATTTTTTTATAGATAAGGCACAGGGAAGCTACGTTACGGCGGTGTGAAAGTGAATGAAAATGAGATACCAAATCAGGAGCGATATCATTGCAAATTCTTCTTTTGATTTTTTCAAGAATCTCTAGGTATATAGCATGACAGCAATCTCCAATGTATGGACAAATGATAGACTTATAAAGCTGTAAGATAGTTTCTGACGAGAAAATTTCTCTACAACGACACAGTGAACCAACTTTCTTAGCTCCAGACCTAGCAAGTGATTCAATATAATCGTTCTACTTCATGTGATTACTATTGATATTCAGTTTTCTTTAATATCTAGTGATTACCGCTGATTTTGGAAATCCTGTCATCTTGATAATTGCAATTCCTCCAGGACTTTTCTTTCTTTGGTCATTGATAATATTATAGAGCGAGCGAGCAGTACACCAACAAAGTGGTCCCGAGGTGCAAGTTTACGAGCCCTAATTTATAATCTAGTTTGAGGTCAAGAATACATCGACTGTCTACCGGCGCAGAGGAGCAACCTCCAAAAAATGACCACTTGTTTATTCTACCAATATCTACTTTTTTTTAAATTCCTGTGCAAGCCAAACCCATCTCTATTTTATTAGCTTTCGTGCAAGCCAGATTGGTTTGCCTGTTGTTACTCTTTTACAAACCAAACTTATATCTTTTTAGCCCTCGTGCAAGCCAAATCGATATTCGTTTTTGACTATTTTACAAACAAACCACATCTCTATCTTTTTGGCTTAAGTCCAAACCAAACTGATTTGCCTTCTTGACACTTTTACAAATCTCTATCTTTTTAACTCTCGTGCAAACCAAAACTGTCATTTATTTTGCTCATGTTCAAACCAAACCGATGTCTAGCTTTTTCACACATGCAAACCAAACCTTTGTCTAGCTTTTTGGTTTCCGTGCAAACCAAACCTATATTTTCTTTCAGATACTCATGCAAACCAAACCTTTGTCTACCTTTTTGGTTCCCGTGCAAACGAAACCTATATTTTCTTTTAGATACTCATGCAAACCAAACCTTTGTCTACCTTTTTGGTTCCCGTGCAAACCAGACCTATAATTTCTTTTAGATACTCATGCAAACCAAATCTTTGTCTACCTTTTTGGTTCCCGTGCAAACCAGACCTATAATTTCTTTTAGATACTCATGCAAACCAAACCTTTGTCTACCTTTTTGGTTCCCGTGCAAACCAGACCTATAATTTCTTTTAGATACTCATGCAAACCAAACCTTTGTCTACCTTTTTGGTTCCCGTGCAAACCAAACCTATATTTTCTTTCAGATACTCATGCAAATCAAACCTTTGTCTACCTTTTTGGTTCCCGTGCAAACCAGACCTATAATTTCTTTTAGATACTCATGCAAACCAAATCTTTGTCTACCTTTTTGGTTCCCGTGCAAACCAGACCTATATTGTCTTTCAGATACTCATGCAAACCAAACCTTTGTCTACCTTTTTGGTTCCCGTCCAAACCAGACATTTATTTTCTTTTAGATACTCATGCAAACCAAACCTTTGTCTACCTTTTTGGTTCCCGTGCAAACCAAACCTATATTGTCTTTCAGATACTCATGCAAACCAAACCTTTGTCTACCTTTTTGGTTCCCGTCCAAACCAGACATTTATTTTCTTTTAGATACTCATGCAAACCAAACCTTTGTCTACCTTTTTGGTTCCCGTGCAAACCAAACCTATATTTTCTTTTAGATACTCATGCAAACCAAACCATTGTCTATCTTTTTGGTTCCCATGTAAACCAAACCTATATATCTTTTTAGACACTCATGCAAATCAAACTTGTTCTATTGTTTATCAAAACGACAGAATTCTGCGTTAAATAACATGGGGAATATTGTTATGACGTAAAACATTATAAATCAAAACAAACCTAGTATATACTCACCATTACATCCATTCTAATCAGCGTATACCAGGCAAATTAACCACAGTCAGAAGTGCTGATAGATTTTGATAAAAAACGGCGCATAATCTTGAAGATATATCCCAGCAAAAAAATAACGTCAGGTCGGATAACTCAGCTCGCTAAAACATTTTCCGACTGAGTGTGTTCCCAAGTATCTAAATGTGACGTCTTGGCCGCTACATCCTTAAAACTTACAAAAGCAAAAACTCTCGACGCCCGGCTATGATTCTTCCCCGCTACTCCCGCCCGTGCACTGATTTGCACCGAGTATTAACCCTTAGAAGACATGCCCAAATGCTTAAATTCAGGAAACTAACAATCATATCTCGGGCTATTATGGTTATTATTGGGACTCGTTAAATCTTCACGCTACATTAGCTTTCATTCACTATTAAGTGATTGCAAATCTCTTCTACAGCACGTCTTACATTAGTAACCATGTTATGTGGATTTTTAAAATAGTCATTAGAATACAAAGGTTTATTTACTGAATGATGACAGCATGTACCTGCGCAGTTAGGATGAAAGACGCTTCGTTATGCGCAGAAGTAAACAAAGAGTAGCCATTTGCATGAATGTCCTCAATTTCGAAGTCTGAAAATAAATAGCCTTGTTACGAGTTTTAAGTTTTAAAATCGCTTGTATGGTTGATTAAACGAATAAATAGATTTTTAAATGACGTCACAGGTTGGAAACGGGAAAACAAACCTTGAGATTGACAAATGGTCGGTAGATACCATCGAAATGCGAAGAATTATGGACAACTCCGATACAGGACTGTTACGAGCATAATGACTTCAGTTTAACTAGACGACTTGTACCCTGTATCAAGCATGAAAGTTATGACATATTTGTCCCTGTCAAGATAGGACATTTTTAGATGCTGTGGAAGAGAGAAAGTACTGAAAAGCACAAGAAATTAAGTTGCAAAGCATTTGTGGCTAGGCCTCTTTATAAAAACATCCATAAGGAAGGCTATAGAAAACTGTGACAAATTCACACAACCGTAAGTCCAAATAGCTACATATCCGCGCTTCCACAGCGTCGGCTTCCTCTCCCATATTGTTCACTACCAGTGATGCGTTAAAAGGTTAGTCAATTATGTGATACACGCTTAGGCGATCATGTATCTTTCGGTACATGACTGACGAGGCAGATTTTTTCCAGCAGCAGGTTGCCATTTCTTTCAGCGGTAGACCAGTTGGCATCTAAGGCTGTAGAACCCGGTCTGTCTTGCTATTTATCTATAGCTGGGCGAGAAGAAAATGATTCAAACCTTTCCCAAGGGTATTAGCACGTAAGTGTATGTAATGCTTTCGACTGGTAGGGTTCACTAATCCGTAGCCAGCACATCCGGGAAATTCCTTCAACCATTTTCTGTTATAAACGACGAAATAAGTCTGACCCCGTTTTTCTTTATACCATGGAGCCAATGGCACCAGCAGGCGCATGCCCTCAACCTTTTTGAAGGTAAGTGGATTTCTTCTGCACAAAAACTGAATAAAAAGACTACAAAACAGATGGACCTGTTTTCAACCGTTCTTTTCATGACCGAATGCTATACCATTCTCAACTAACCAGACGAATACAGCAAAAGTGAGGTGGCTACTGGTGTAAACGACCCTCACAGGCAGTAAACAATCTGAAGTTTTGGTATATGGTGATAGGTGAGAAAACGATAAATCTATGACGAGGTGCAGATGGAGTTAAGATGAAAACTCAAATATACATTAAACTTTGGAAAGCACGCATAGTGTCATGGTTCACTGAAAATTAAGACACGATTAGTCAGTTATGTGCCATGCGTGATACACGCTTAGGCGATCATGTATCCTTCGATACATGACTGACGAGGAAGAGTTTTTTTCCCGTAGTAGGTTGCCATTTCTTTCTGTGGTAGACCAGTTGCCATCCAAGGTTATAGAACCCGGTCTGTTCTCCTATTTACCCGTAGCTGGGGGGAGAAGAAGAGGATCCATACCTTTCCCAAGAGTATTAGCACGTAAATGAATGTAATAGATTCGACTGAAATTCGAACTCGACTCTCCGATTCCTCAATCCAAGCCGTTATCCATTACTCCACCGAAATTCGCTTAGTACTTCCACACTCTCCTCTGTATCGTCATTGATGCCGTTGTTTGGTTTGATTTGTTTTTTATGTATTATCAACCTTTTTCAGGTTATTTAAAGCCATAAAATATTTATTAGATTGTAAGCATTTGGGGGGATATAATAATGATTTACTGATACAAGTTTTACTATTTAACCCATAACTGTGGAGGGAGAGAAAATTTAAATTCATACCTTTTCCAGTATAAGTGAATATAACGAACCCGACTGGAATTGAATCTCGGCTCACCGATTTCCAATTCCGAGCCTTTATCCGTTACACCTCTCACACATCCAAGCTCACTGGACCTGGTATTCCCAAGCGGTTACCCATCTAGGTACTGACCGGGATCGAGGTTGCTTAACTTCAGTGATCGTACGAGAACCGTTTTTTCTAACCTGATATAACCTTTAAATTGTCGCCAGGGTGGGTTCACATTTTCTATCGGATTTCAAATGATTCATATAGCTCTTTAAAATCGTTCCCAGTGCTCCGATAAGAATAGGCACAACTTTGATATTTATTTTACTGTTTATTCTACTGGAACAGTTACATACAATAACTGACAAATCTTGTTTCCAATTACAAGATTTCATTTTAGGACTTCGATCAAGTGATCCATTTTCCTTTCAAAATCCGGTATAATTTGTCTAATTATTTAAGACAGCTGTCTAATTTGTGTTCCTTGAATTTTCACACCAATCTCAATCTACTGACTTTAACTAAACATCAAATGACAGGAGGTCTCCTTAGTAATTCATCACTGTCTTTAGTATTTTTACTGATTTTAAGCGAAACCACCTTTGCTCAATCGCTTTGGAATATCGAGAGTAGTAAGGATTCCTCGGTGAGATGAATGGTTCAGAATCGGCTTTCATGTATTCTTTTGTACATTTTATTCTATTTTCCTCCTGGATGTCTTTTAAAGAAAGCCTACAACAATTTAAATATCTGGGAAGTATTTTCACAGAGGACGGAAAGTACGACACTGAAATTCGAAGGCGCATTGAAATAGCAAAATGATGCCTTCCAAAAGCTAAGTATTAAGAATCAGAAAGAAAACCATTTAGAAACGAAGTAAACTGTCCGCCTACATGGCAGTAAATGCTGGACAATCTCTTCACAGATGAAGAAGAGACATGAACCAACATTAATCTGGTTCTAAAGAATGATGTCGAGAACACCTTAGACCGAACATGGGAGCAACGATGAAGTTTTAGAGAAAATGAAAACAAAAAGGACACGTCTATTTAACATCAGCAAGAAACAGTTGAAATTTCTGGGTCACATAATGAGGAAAGAGAGCTTGGAAAATTTGATACCCCCAGGATGAACTGAAAAGAAGAGGGATAAAGGAAGATACTACATAACCTACCTGGCGAGCTTAAGTAAATGGATAGCGGAACAAGGTTTAGGAGATAACAAAAAGGACAACATTTATTAAGAGCTACAAAGGACAGGAAATTGTGGAGAACCGTGATTCCTAACGCTCTGAAGGGGAACGGCATATAAAGGGTGTGATTGGTTTGACAGGTTTTGCAGATTGATTTAGGGCCCAGTACCTTGGGCTTTTCAACACTTCCTTGCTTACTACAACGTCTAAAAATTTCTTGAAAAAAATATTTTATAAGTTCATTCTGAAAGGGAGCGTCACAAAGCGGGAAGAGAGCCATCTTCGCAGTTCGTTGGTCGTTTTACTTTTTCCTTGGATTTCTAATTACTCTAAAATTTTACAAGCATCTTCGTGACGACTCCAGGCGTTCAGATAATGATGGATGCAGTCTCTAGTTACATATTCTGTGAGGAATTTTTCAATTTGAGGGGGGGGGGGGCAAACCTATATATTTTTACCTTTTATTCACTTTGGATTACATTGTGTATCTGCTAGCACAATGCCATTCACTGATACTCTTTCTTTATTTCTTTTTTCCTCCCCTCTTTTTCTATCGTTCTTTCTTTTCATTTTGTTACATCTTTTCTTTTCCTCCCTTCCCATGTTTCTTTCTTTATTTCTTTCTTTCTTTCTTTCTGTATTTCTTTATTTCTTTCTTTCTTTCTTTCTTTCTTTCTCCCATCCAATTTCTTACTTTTTCTTTTCCTCCCCTCTCCTCCGTTTCTTTCTTTCTCTTTCTCCCCACAGCTTCTCTCTTTTTTCTTTGCATTTTTTCTTACTTTTCTGTTTCTCCGCTCCTCCGTTTCTTTCTTTCTTTCTTTCTTTCTTTCTTTCTTTCTTTCTTTCTTTCTTTCTTCATGATGATGATGATTAAATTTAGCCTTCTCGCTTGGACAGGATGATCTCTTTGAATTTCATAATCCTATAGAATTTTTCTTCTTTTATCTTCTCTTCCTACTTGTTGTTTTATTCTTGCTAAAATTATTATTATTATTATTATTCATTCAGATTTTCAAAATCTTAATTGTTTTTCGAAATTATTTCCTTTGGTTTCTGTTGTAGATACATTTCCTTCTGGCTCCTAACAAGAGACCTAAGGTCATAAATTGCTTTATGACATTTTCCACTGATCATTTTTGTAAAAAAAATAAAATAAAAATAAAAAATAAGATTATACACTTTACTTTATTACTTTGTGTAAGTTGTACTTGTGATTACAATTTTTTGTATATCTTTAAGGCATGAACTACCAAGAATCCCTTCAAGGAGTCTATCGGAACATTTTGCAAACAATCCGAGGGTTCCAACTACAACTGGAATTATTGATGTCATTTTTGAGATTTCGAATTCAAGATCCTGGTATGTTGATAGTTTTTTTATTATTATTATTATTATTATTATTATTATTTCCTTTGATTTCTGGTGTGTACTCATTTATTTCCGGGTCCCAGCCAGAGACCTAAGGCATCCTGACATTTTTCATTGAGCAATTAAAAAAAGCACACATATTTTACATAGATGAAGCCCTTCGTAAGTTGTGGATGTACTCGTGATAACATTTTTTTTCGTATTTCTTTAATGCATGGGCAACCAGGAATCCCTTCAAAGAGCCTATTGGAATCTTTTCCAATCAATCCGAGGGCTCCAACTACAACAGTGATTGTTGGTGTTCTCATATACCACATTTTTGAGATTACGATTTCAAGGACCTTGTATTTTGATAGCTTTTTGAGGATCTTCAAAGATACATTGCAATCTGCAGGGACAATAAACAGGTAATCTGCATATCAATAAGCAGGTAATTATTTGGTTTGGGTCGCTAATAACAATGTCTGAGAGGAAAAGAAAAAGTAAGAAGTAAAAAGAAAGAAAGAAAGAAAGAAAGAAAGAAAGAAAGAAAGAAAGAAAGAAAGAAAGAAAGAAAGAAAGTGGAAGGGAGTAATATAACAAAAAAGATAGAAAGGAACAGATAAACAAAAAAGAAAGAAAGAAAGAAACCGGAAATGAAGGGGAGAAGAAAAAGAAAGAAAGAAAGAAAGAAAGAAAGAAAGAAAGAAAGAAAGAAAGAAAGAAAGAAAGAAAGAAAGAAAGAAAGAAAGAAAGAAAGAAAATGGATGTGAGTAATATAGCAAAAAAGAAAAAAGAAAGAAACAAACAAACAAACGCGGAATGGTGGCGGGAAAGAAAAAGTAAAAAGAAATGAAAAGAAAGAAAGAAAGAAAGAAAGAAAGAAAGAAAGAAAGAAAGAAAGAAAGAAAAAAGAAAGAAAGAAAGAAAGAAAGACAGACAGAAAGAAAGAAAGAAAGAAAGAAAGAAAGACAGACAGACAGACAGAAAGAAAGAAAGAATGAAAGAAAGAAAGAAAGAAAGAAAGAAAGAAAGAAGCGAAAAGAGAAATATGGCAAAAATAAATATGTACGATTGAAACGAATAAAGATAAATGACAAAAGAAGACTGTTGCACTGTTGGAAGAAGAAAAATAAAAAGAAGTAGGGTGGGGTAGAATAGAAAAGAAGAAAAAGTCGATAAAAGTAGCAATATTGGTTGGGGGGGGGAATGTTGGGACGGGACAGCAAAGTAGAAAAAATATTCCAGAAAGTAGAAAAATTCGAAATGAGTAAGGAAAAAAGAAAAGAATTTTCAATGATGAGGTCATTTTGCTTTCTGTCATTCTTCGTGTCGTCAAGAACTCTAATTGGCATCGTAACAACAACAATGACAGCTACAAGAAAAAAAAATTAAAATGGAGTAGCGAGGAGGGTGTTAATCATAATAATAATATCAAAAATAAGGAACGATATGTAGAAAAAGAAAACAAGAACAACAATAATAAATGCATTTCGACATTTAAAGAAAGGCGCAAGAAATTGGTGAACGCGCTATCGTTCATGTCAAATGCGGCAGAGTGTGAGAGATGAAGAAAAATATATATAGAGAGAGAAATATTCAAACTTCATAATAGATAGAGAGAGAGAGAAAAAGTGGACAAGAGAGATAAAAATGCAACGAGTGATAAATTGAGGGAGAAAGAGAAAGAAATTAACAGATTGAAACTGAGCAAGGGAGTGGTTAATGAATTAAGAGATGCTGACTTTAGACATTAATAGAGACAGGGGCAAAATATAACAGATAAAGAATTTTATGAGACAATGAGAGAGGAAGGGAGAGAGAGAAAGAGAAAATAGACAGGGATAATCTGAAACTAAGAAAATATGGTGGATGGTAAATTGAGAGATATAAAGAGAAAGAGAAAACAGGGGTGAGAAATTGAGAGTAAGGGAGAAAGAGAGATTGAATCTTCAAAAAGGAGAGATAGAGAAAAACAAAAGAGTGGTCGAGAGGGAAAAATACAGTGGTTGGTAAATTAAGAATAAGAGATAAGAGAGAGGTGAGAAATTGAGAGAAAAGAGAGAAATATAGCAGGTGAATAATTGTGAGTGTGTCTTTGTCTGTATGTGTGTGAGAGAGAGGTGGAGAGAGAAAAGAAAGTGATAGATTGATATTGAGTATACTGGGTGAAAAAGTGAGAGACAGTGAGTGAAAAATTAGAAAGAGGGGAAACAATAGATTTGAAATTGAGAGAGAAAAAGAAAGACATTAGCTAATAAATAGAAAAAGAGATGGAGGGAACGTGAGAATTTGAGAAAAGCATCAGAATTTTGGGGGGAAAAGCATCAGAATTTTTTGGGGAAAAACGTGAGAATTTGTGTAACGCGTGAGAATTTGAGAGTGTGAGAAAGAGGCGTAGGTGAGAAATCGAAAGAGGGATCAGAAAAGAGGAAGTTGACGAAGAAAAAAAACTAGTCAGCAAGCTGAAAGAGATAGAAAGAAGTCAATGGGTGGTAAAGAGAAAGAGAAACAGTTAGTGAGATACAGGCCCTTAAGTAAGGAAAAAGACAGCGGGCGAGAACTTGAGAGTGAAAGAGACAACGAGAGAGAGAAAGAAAGAGAGAGAGCGAGAAAAGAGTAGATAAGTAATTGAAGAAAAAATGGGGGAGAGTAGACAATGGCTGATGAATTAGAAGTAAGAAAAGACTGGGTAAAAAATAGTGACAAAGAGAGAAAGATAATGGAGGAAAAAATGGGGGGAAAAATGCGTCTTAAATTGAGAAAGAAACACTTTGGTCGATAAACTGAGAGAGATAAAGAGAAAGAATCAATGGGTGGCAATTAGGAAGATAAAAAGAAGTAAGAAAGAGAATAAATCGAAAGGAGCGAGAGAGAAAAGCAAAGGAATGAGGGGAAAACAGTGAGGATAATTTGTTCTAAAGGGTGGGAAAATAGATAAGGAAAGCAGACATCAGTGGAAAAATTGAGACGAAGAAAGGAATGCCTGTGTAAAAAAAGAAATCTGGGAAAGAGAAAGAAAGAACAAACGCAGTAGGCCAGAAATTGAAAGAGAAAAAAGAGGAGTCAATACGCGAGAAAGAAAGAAAGAAAGAAAGAAAGAAAGAAAGAAAGAAAGAAAGAAAGAAAGAAGAAAGAAGACAGAAATAAAGAAAGAAAGAAAGAAAGAAAGAAAGAAAGAAAATGAGAGATGGATAGAAGGTAAGAAAACAAAAAAGAAAGAAAGAAGAGAGACAAGATAGTAATAAAACAAGAAAAGGTGATGGAAAAGAAAGAAAGAAGGAAAGAAAGAAAGAAAGAAAGAAAGAAAGTACCGTGTAAAATAAATTACGATAGAGAGGAAGAGATTGAGAGCTGTGACAGAAGATGAGAAGCTAAAATGGGAAGAAAGGGGGTGAGTAGGGTGAAAGAAGATGACAAAATGAAAGAGAAAGGGAGAAATTACGGTGTGTATGAAATTGAGAAAAATAGAAAGAAAGAGAGAGAGTATAATAGAGAAAGAGAGAAAGGGTGAGAGAAAATTCTGAGCGAGAAAATGACAGAAAGAAGAGTGTGGGTGAGCAATTCAGAAAGTGGGAGAAAGTGAAAGAGAAGGAGAAAATAGTGGTGAATCATTTTAAAGGGGACCGTGAATGAGAAAGTGAAAGAGACAACGACTTTGTAAGAGAGAACGGGACAGGAAGAGAAGACAGCAGGCGACAATAAGACATAACGAATCCAATTCAACGTTTAATTCATTTTCGGCCACGAGTATCACAACTGATATTACGTCGATAGCTTTCTCGGCCGCCCTCTTCTCCGGACGTCCATTCAAGCAAAACTTGACGGTGACTTTGTTGGGTTCCGTATTTTTTTGGTATTTTTTTAAATATATTTTTTGCCTGTATTATTCACGAGATATTTTTTAGCCTTAACTTTTTTCCTCACTCATCTGGGAAAATCTGACAAGTACATCAAAATTAATGAAAAAGTGTGACTGCCAATAAATGAAAAACGTAGTCATGCAAGGAAAGACAATTAATCCTGCGACTACAACTGCTACTACGATTTCTATTACAACAACAAACAACAGTAATAATAATAATAATAATAATAATAATAATAATAATAATAATAATAATAATAATAATTTTAAAAAATAGAAAAAGAAGAACGAGAAGAAAGTGAGGCAAGATGAAAAGAGCAACAGAGAAAAAATTAATTATAAAAATATGAGGAAGATAGATAAATTGGCAAAAGTATTATTATTATTATTATTATTATTATTATTATTATTATTATTATTATTATGTTATGTTTCCTGCTTTGTATCCCGTAGAGCCAGGTCCAAACTATGGTCCTTAGGCCCTATAGGAGAATTGTCATTTGATAGCAATTTTCTTAGTATATGGGATGTTTCTAGTAGGGTAATCTTCTGGGCAACTTGTATGTTGATGCTACCTGGGACGCTGTTAGTAAAATTGTTCATTTCTTTTCTCACGAGACCCAGAGGTCCGCTTACTTTTGGTACAGTCTCAGTCTTCATTCCTCACATCCTGTAAATCTCGGTCAACTGGTCCTTGTATTTGGACAAATTCTCGATAATTTACATGGTACTGCCATGTTAATAAGCGTACACTTGCTGAATTTCCTGACTTTTATGATATCACGTCCACTGGCTTTTATTTCCCTGTCAGTTTGAATTGGCATGTCCCAGATGATAGTTACATCGTTATTTTGGGTAACTGTGTCTGGTTGTTGTTCATACCATCTCTCAGTGGTTTCGATTTTGTGCTTCTTGTATATCTTCTAGTGTACACATGTTGCTACCTTGTTATATCTGTGGGTATATTCATTTTTAGCCAATTCTAGATATCCTGAGATATTATGTTCGACAGTTTCATCTTATTTTCCGCAGATCCTGCATTTCGGGTTAGTTCCATCCTTGATTATGTGACAGTGATAGAATCTGGTTGCGAGGCTTTGGTCCTCAGCTGCAATAATTAGGCCTTCTGTCTCAGCTTTCAATCCGGTACTCCTCAGCCACTGATGTGTTTTCTGTTGGCCCACATCTGCCTCTTTCGTTCTTTTTATGTATTTGTCATGCAACACATTGTCCTCCCATTTTCTTTTTTTTGGGGGGGGGGATTTCATTTGGCCAATTTGTTTTGCCTTCTGTTTTATTCGTTTGGCGAAGGCATTCGCTTTGATTTTTGTTGGTAGGGTTACAGGTATAGTAAGCTGCTTCTTGAAGAGCGCAGTATTATTATTATTATTATTATTATTATTATTATTATTATTATTATTATCTTTTATCGTACTGATTTCAACCAGAGATCTTGCCCTATGGATGTTCTCCATCAAATACGACCTCAGCACCTTTCGCAGAACATTCGAAGTTGCTAAGCAACGCAGTCTTCTCAAGCGATGTGATTCTAGGCTTTATTCCGATTTTCTTGATGTAAGGGTCCGGTGGTATATTTAATCCCCACGCCCTATGATAACTAAGGATATCAAGCTCCATAGTTTTCGCGCTCCCGGGTAAAGTTCGGGCACTTTTACAGCTTTTGCTTGTTTGTGTCTTATTTGTCGTTCACTAGAACAGTCGCATCAGACGATCTAGCAGGTCCTTTTTTTCTCTCATGTTTACTACGAATAACAGATCCAATCTTCTCGCTCGAATAGGGTCCTCGGTTCCAGAGCATCTTTTTTGATCACGTTAACAAAAATCACGCCATGCAAGGAAGTAAAGCCACTAAAACACAACGGGTTACTTGGCGGGTAAGTATTAGAAAACAGAAACACTACTAAGAAGCTATAACAAAAGAAGTGTAATCGGGAGGACAGTAGATAGCGATTGGCATTCATTTAAATTTTTGAAGACCAAAGTTGACTGGAAAGCATAGAGCCGGAAGCGAGCCTACAAGTGAGAAGTGCGAGAAAAGAAACTTTTAGCATAGAAATTACGGTTACATCTAGCTATCTCAACCCTAAACTGACGAAACCTCGGCACCAATCTAGGGTTGCGCTTGAATTCAAAATATCTAGGTACCATAGCGAAGAGTTCACCAGAACAATTAAAAATGAAAGTATTTATAGAAAAGCACAGGGAAGTTAGATTACGGTGGTAGGAAAGTAACTGAAGCCGAGAAGCCAGATCAGGACGAATAATATTGCTGATTCTTCTTTGGATTTTATCAAGGAGTTCTAGATAGATAGCAGGTGCTCTTCGCCATATGTGGCAGCAATATTCTAAGTTTAATTTTCTAGGAGTTGTTGTTAAGAATTATTTGATGACTTGTTAAAAAAACTAAGAACGAAAATCACGAAAATATTAGGCTGGCCAGAAAGTCCTGACTCATATAGGAAGCCGAAAGAAAACAACAAACTTTTATGGAGCAACATCAACATTTATTCTTCAAAATAAAGTCCATCATTCTCGGCGATCTTCTACCAGAGATCAACCAGCATCCAAATCTGTCCCAGATACCAGTCCGTTGACTTTGAATAAAAAAAAACTGTAAACAAGCTTTCTTCACTTCATCAAAAGTGTTGAATGGCTGGTCGCGGAGGAAACGTGCCATTGAGTGGAATAGGCCATATTCACTCAGAGCAGCATCGGGACGGAATGGTGGATGTGAAAGAATCTCAACACCGTCCATATGTTAGAATTTCTCCTTCGTCAACCTGGCAGTGTGTAGCCTCGCATTTTCTTGCTGAAACAAAGCTCGACCTCGATTGACCAAAGCAGGATACTCCTTTTTTACTTTCTCGTACACGCGGTCTAGCTGCTGGCAAATACGTTGATCGCGCGACCGTTTGGAACAAGGTCGAAATGTACTCCTTGAAAAAATACATTCAACTTTCTAAGTGAGTCAGGACTTTTTGGCCAATCTAGTATTAGATTGAGTAATAATTTCTCTTTCGGGGAACCAACTGTTATAAAGAATGTATCATCTTTACATCTAATCGTACATGACATTTGAGAATATATTTGATGTACACTGACAGAGCTTAGTTTTGGACGGTAGTGGTAGCGTACACAGGTGAGTAAAGGAAAAAATGCTGTTCTTCTCTACGACTATGCAACGCCGCACACGCTAAGAATAACACAGGATATACATTTTAGGACTACACGCCATATTCACCTGAATCGATTGTTACCTTTTTTCATCACTGCTAAACGCTTTGATGAGAAAAAACTTTCTCTAATGAAAAGCAGACTCAAGAGTTGGTCAAAAAAGTTTTTTTCATCAAAACCTGCAGAATATTATTTAAAAGGTATCGTAGAGCTGCCTGAAAAGTTGCATGAAGTCATTGTAAATAATGGTGGTTATATAATTAAATAAAATGAAATTGTAATTTTTATTTTTGAAGAATAAATCCGATAACCTAAAACGGAAATTACTTTCTAACTCAACTTAATATTCAAACACTTTCAATGCTGCATTGTTATCGCATTATTGCCTAGCTGTACTGGCTCGTTTTTTTAATAGTAAATTGCCGTTTAACGGAAATAAAGACACTGATCGCCATTTTGGTTTCAGTCTGATACTCAACAGGACTTCTTTATGTGACGTGTCCTCTCAGGACCTCATGGTTATTCGCAAATAGCTCTTAATAAATTCCTTCTCGCAAACCCTGTTCCGCCATCGATTTTCTCAAGCTTCTCAAATATGTTACACGATGCTTTCCTCTGTCTCTTTTTCCCTTAATATTTCCTGTGAGTATCAGATTTTCCAAGCCCTCATTACTCATTATATGCCCTAGAAATTTCAACGGTCTCTTTCTGATGTTAAGTATAAGATCCTTTTTTTTGTTTCCATTTTCTCTAAGTTCTAGTCGTTGCTCACATGTTCAGTCCATAGTATCTTCTGTTGAAGCACATTTCTGTTGTCTCAAGCCTCTTCCTCATCCTTGATGAGATCGTCTCGCATTCACTGCCATACAGGAGAACAGATATCACGTAACAGCTCAGTACATTTTTCTTCCTCTTTTTTATTTCTAGTTTTTTCTGTCTCTTAAGCTAAATAACATCCAATACACAGAATATAATAGGGATATGTAACAAAACAAGTCGTATTATATAATGCTATATGTCTAAGGAGGTTTGCAAACAGCACTAAATGCTAATTATTTCATAACAAAAACGCAAATGACTGACACTTCACGGTGCCTTCAATACGACGACAGCAGGCAATGTAAGTTTCTGACAACGTGGAAGTACGTCTGCAGCAGCGTCAGTGTTAACTAACCAAACACGTGATATTTCTATCGGTGTTGACAACTAAACCTATCCATCATTTCAAGTGCCTGCTCTTCTTTCACCCTTTGCCTGTATCTTCTCATTCTCTCCCTTATCATTCTCAATCTTTTTTGTTCGTCTATGTTTTTATCTAAATCTTATGCAAACATGAATTATTTTGTATACAGGGGTTGGACAAAACACTGGAAACACGTAATTTTGAAACTCCTTTAAAACCATCAAACCTTTGTTATTTCTATGTTTTTTATTTATTTATTATTAAATTTTTTGGTCTTATTTTACTAAAATTGTTGTTGTTTTTTACAGATATCATCCGAGGAAATTAATCAAAGTTCATTAAAATGGTAGATCTATCAGACTTTTAAAAAAGGTCAAATTGTTGGTGCTCGTATGGAAGGCGTTAGTGTAACAAAAACCGCTGAATTATTTGGTGTAGTAAAGAGTACTGACTCGAAAGTAATGACAGCATTTGAGAAAGAAGGAAAAACCTCCTAACTGGAAGAAAGCAAAAGCTGTCTGATAGGGACCGTCGGATTCTTACGCGGATTGTTAGGAAGAATCACAAGAATACAGCTCCGAAAATTACAGCAGAGCTTAATGACCATCTCGAGAACCCAGTTTTCTCAAAAAATAGTATGAATGGTGTTGCACAAACACGGATTTCACGGGAGGGCTGCAATCAGAAAACCACTCCTTTCACAAAGCAATATTACAAAGCTTTTACAGTGGAGCAGAAACCTACAAAACTGTTCCTTAGAACAGTGCAAGAATGTTATGTTCTCGGGCGAGTCATCCTTTACCTTATTTCCGACATCTGGTCGAGTATACGTGTGGAGACAGCCTAAAGAAACATTTGATCCAGACTGTCTCTTTCCAACTCTTTAACTCGGAGGAGACTCTGTGATGATCTGGTGGCGGGGGCTATATCTTGGAAATCTCCCAGCCCAATGGTTTCCCTTCATGTCCGGATCAAAAGTCAAGACTATTTTAAAAAATTTATCAGATCAAATTTATCCTATGGTCGCGGAACTGTTTCCGGGGGGGAAATACAATCTTTCAGGATGATAATGCACCAATTTACACAGCTAAAAATGTGTCTGAGTGGCACGAAGAACATTCTAGTGAAGTAGACTATTTTACTTAGCCACCACAGTCCTCAGATCTCGGTATTATTGAAATTTGTTTTATGTATTTTAAGAAAACAAGTAAAGAGTCGATATCCTCCACCATCATCAGTGAAAAAACTGGAGACTGTTTTGGCAGAAGAATTGACAGAAATTCCTCTGGAAACATTTAAACTTTGTATGAGTCCATACCTCGTAGAATTCAAGCTGTAATTACTGCCAAAGGCGGTCCTACGCCATATTAAAATAAATTAGTTTGAAATTTTCAGGTGTTTCCATTATTTTCTCCAACCCCTGTATATATAAAAGAAATAAGGAATTAAAACTAGTTTTTAATGTTCCTTCTCTTATTGCTATTCCTTTTTAGGCCGACTTGTTTTCAGCCTTTCGCTGTCTCTTGATGCCGAGCCAACAAGTTATTCGCCTCAGATATTTCTTTCATCTCAATATTTCCTCGTCCCAGTATATTTTCTTTTTATGTATCATGTATCTTCGGGACGTGGACAATGATGGCTCTCCACAACTTTCTGTTTTGCATTTCTAAGTAACTTTTGAACTTTTTACCATACCTCTTTGTCTCTGTTCTGCCATTCATTCAGACAAAATCTTTAAGTAGCTTATTTGCTATTTGCTACAAATTCTCTTGCCTTCAGAATGACTTGTGCGTCTCAGATTCTCTAGACGCTCTTTCCTCGTTATGTATCCCAGAAAATCCTAATTTAACACCTCCAAAACAAAACTTCTCTCATTTCACCCCCCATAAAGAACATTTTCTGTCTGCCATCATGATGACTGACGCTAGCGTCCTGGAGAGCAACACACTGCGCCTTCTTGGCCTCACGTTTTCAATTAACTTGAAGTGGAGCGACTATATCGAACAGCTGCATCTACTGCAAGGAAAATTTAGGTCACTGTGACGTAGCAGAAACTTTTTCCTCTCAGAGTCTATCTTTCACATTTACAACTCTACCATTCATCTGTGTATTGAATACTGCTGCCATATCTGGTCCGGCGATCTTGCCATTCACCGCGAGGTTCTTGACAAAATCCAAAGAAGGAACTGTAATGTAATCAACCTGACATGGCATTTCGACTTCAATCACTTTCTCACTGACGTGGCGTGGCTTCCCTCTGTTTTTTCTACAAATATTTTCATAGCAACAGCTCTGCCGAGCTTTTTTTTGTGGTGCCTCGACTACAGGGAATTTAAGCGTGCTATACTAGATTAGCATCTAGGTCCCACCCGTTACTGTTGAAATAGTTAGATGCAACCGCCACTTCTACTCCAGCAGTTTTGTTTTGCGCACTTCCCTTCCATTTACTTGCTTCAAACATTTAAGTGAAATGTAAAATCGCCATCTTCAATCTTCTTGAATAGCGTTCATATTTTGTCCTTTCCTCAATCCTCCATACACTCAGTCTTTTCTCTCACTTTCACTCCCTGTAACCAGTACTACCTACTAGTGGCATTCCGCCTTGCTTGGGGTGAAATTATATATATATATATATATATATATATATATATATATATATATATATATATATATATATACGAATGTAATAAGAACGAAAATAATATATAAATTCTAACGTTCACAGCATTAATTCAAAAGAGGGCTCAATACCGATAGTAGAGCAATAATCATTTATTATAATTTTTTTCATATAGACAAATTGTTTTTGTCTACATATATATATATATATACATATATATATATATATATATATATATATATATATATATATATATATATATATATATATATATATATATATATATATATATATATAATGTCAGTGACTCAATTTCCAGTAATGTCATCGTTTGGTTTTCTCCTAGGATATCGGCAGCGCGGTGTGGTGTTTTAGTCCTGCTAGGGTTTTAAATTATTTTGTTTATGTGTGGCAACGCTGGGCGCCTATTGCAGCCGATGTTATCACAATATTTTAGTGAACTTTTATAAGACGTTTGAATGAGGCACATACTTTTTCACACCCTCTTCAAATAGAAAAGCCGATTAACATGATCAGTGACTAAACAATCAATCAGACACCCAACAGAATGAAAAATAAAACACGTCACAGGGCAGATGTATCCTCCAGTTGAGTGAACGGACATCTAGCACACACACACACGGGCGCGCATCCGTGTGTGTGTGTTATATTTTACGGTGTACTGTCGAATATATATATATGTATGTGTATGTATTATTGGCTCAGAAGCAATGTCAGTCTACAATATATATCGGAGTTCGACACGGAGTTTCCTGATTTCTTACTCGGAGTACGGTGGAGTAATTGTTAGCGAACCGCCTGAGTCCGAATTCCAGTCGATTTCAATACATTCACTTACACATTAATACACTTGAGAAAGATATAAATCCATCCCTTCTCCTCCCAGCTATGGGAAAAATAGAAGAACAAACTGGATCCTAGCAACCAGTCTAGGTGAAGAAATCTCGGATTGCATTATCCTAAAAATGTGTATACATGCGACTGGGGACCGCTTGTGAATCGAAATTCCAACTGAGATTCTTACTATGTATTTACACGTCCGAATGAATCCGGCCTCTGATATTTTTTCTCCGGATTTTGCGGATTCGTCTGACGGAGCCGGCTCAACCGACCGGGTGAATACAGCAACAGCTACATGTTGAGTAATCGTCTTGAACTCTGATCAGGATGATAGTATTAATTACAGAATGTATGCTTTATTATGTTAAAAACACTTATTTATATACACTAACTCTCAATTATAAAATTTCAATGTTGCCCGATATAAATAATTGTTTATCGACCCTGACACCTGGGGAAGCGCCACTGCAAATCGGCCTCCCTGGTGTAGGACGATCCGAGGTTGTAGAGGGTGAAACTTTTGAGTTCAACCATCAACATGAAGAGGATCTGCGACGTGTTCTCAGGGGGGGGGGGCGACTCTCCCAGCCGCGTCCACCACTCACACTCCTCTGTGACCTGCTCACGGCTCTTCTGCGCCTTCACAATTATCTCCGCCGCCGCCGCTACCGGAGAAGAGAAAGAAAGTAAGGAGAAAGGATGACGATCACGATGCTTGGGTGCAAGGGGTTTCCGACCAAATATTTCTTTAACTTACAAATTTTAAAGAGGAACTGAGAACAGATACGACACTTGGATCCCAGCCCGAAGTCCGGGTGAAGACGCGTTGGTCCTGAATTTACTCACCGTTTACTTGTAGTGCCGCCCATGCAAGCAAAGAACAAAAATGGCCCGGACCACGCAACCGCTATCGCCATTGTCCACCAACTCTCCCTCTTTAGTGCAGTGACTACCGTAAGGTTGGAATCGCCGGAACTAGCTGCCCTTCATAACTATAAGAGGAAGAGAGACCACCAATGTTATGCGTTGATCTAACCCGAATGATGAAGTGTGCGTTGAGCAGTTACCTACCTTAACAGCTGGTATAAGTGTGACACATGGTCGGTTTAACGGAGATTTCTCTGAAGTAT
Source organism: Acanthosepion esculentum (assembly GCA_964036315.1). Classification (NCBI taxonomy): domain Eukaryota; kingdom Metazoa; phylum Mollusca; class Cephalopoda; order Sepiida; family Sepiidae; genus Acanthosepion; species Acanthosepion esculentum. The sequence goes on from OZ038480.1 coordinate 59,930,403, forward strand.
ACATATGGGGTAAGGACAAAGACTGGCCTATCATATGATCATTATCCACTAAATTTATATCCGAATCCAAATCCAGAGCCCTCTCCGTCCTGTTGACTGATTTGACCGTCTTCAGAGGTGTAGCCGTACGCACCACATTTGGCCAATTGCGGTTGGTGAAGCTATTAACACATAGTTTGATGTTTGGGATGATTCAGTGTTTTCCTTCTCCTAGACCGGTTGCCAATCAAGGCTATAGGATCCAGTTCATCTTGCTATATTACGGCAGGTCGATTTTGGAACCGTAGTATTACACTCAATTTGAAAGTTGGGATTTCACGCGATAAATAACGATACAAAATATTTCGAAATCGTTACCGTTTTTTGAGGAAACCAATTTAAAAGATGAAGTTTTGGTTCAAAATTCTAGCATTAGAATTTCATTTCGGTGATTAGTGAAAGCCTTATAACACTGTTTTATAAAATTTATAATTTACTAAAGCTTTAAAAATTGTATATGGACAAGATGCAATGCATAAGTACATTATTACTAAATCATTTTGCCATCAAATAAGACCTTCATTTACTTGAAAGGGAAATTATACTGAAGAATTTACCTATATTATGATGTAATATGTTATACAGTACAATAGTTTTAGTGTGATTTTCAATAAACAATGCAAATTTAAAACAATTTGTTTTATAATTTGTGCCCAGTAGTATTATGGCGTTATATACACTTTTATTTATTTTTTGGTTTTATTGCAAATGATCTAATGATATGACAAATGATAATCTTATTCATTGAGTAGCCTTTTTTGTAATCGTTTACAATATTTTTACAGTTTTTACTTATTGAATACTGTTAAATAAATTGCATATTTTGCTTGTGGTGTTTCATAATTAGAATTCGGGTTTTAATATATTTGCAATTTAATGTGTCTAACACAAAAGATATCAACATTATTTGGATTTAATCTTGAAAATTCCTAAAATTTTGAAGTCTCTTTGCAAGAAAAAACCTGCGGAAATTAGGCATTTCTGTACATTTTTCAGACGATTTTTAAAATGAAATACTCAAAAATTGGTAAAAGCTATAATTCTAACTTTTGGTGTCAGTACTTATCACATTAAACCCATGTTTTGCATTCGCTTGATTATTTTGCAATGTTGATTATCTAATAAAAAGTGAAAAGTCAACTTGCGCTTTTTCTATATACCCATAGCTGGAGGGAGAAGTGATAGAATTATACGCTTCCAAAGAGTATTTACACGTAAGTGAATGTAACGAACTCGACTGGAATTCGAACTTGGCTCTCCGATTCTGAATGCAGCACATGGTAATTTGGAGAAAAATCGAAATGATTGTTCTAGCTCTAAAAACAATGTCCCTCAGTTAGCTTATGCGATCATGTATCCTTCGATATATGACTGACGAGGCAGATTTTTCCCGCAGTAGGTTGCCATTTCTTTCTGCAGTAGACCAGTTGCCATCCAAGGCTATAGAACCCGGTCTGTCCTGCTATTTACCCATAGCTGGGGGGAGAAGAAGACGATTCATACCTTTCCCAAGGGTATTAGCACATCAATCAGTCAGTTATGTACCATGCGTGATACACGCTTAGGCGATCATGTATCCTTCGATACATGACTGACGAGGCATATTTTTTCCCTCAGTAGGTTGCCATTTCTTTCTGCGGTAGACCAGTTGCCATCCAAGGCTATAGAACCCGGTCTGTTCTGCAATTTACCCATAGCTGGGTGGGGAAGAAGAAGAGGATTCATATCTTTCCTAAAGGTATTAGCACATCAGTCAGTCAGTTATGTGATACACGCTTAGGTAATCATGTAACTTTCGATACGAGGCAGATTTTTTTCCCGCAGTAGGTTGCCATTTCTTTCTGCTGTAGAAATCCAAGGACATGCGATAGCCCGGGGAAGAAGAAGAGGATTTATACTGAAAGATATTAACACACAAGTGAATGTAATGTATTCGACTGGAATTCGAATTCGTAATTCCGAGCCGCTATCCATTACTCCACCGGGCCTCCTGACTAAAAAACAATGTACGGAGCTATATTTTTTTCTACGTAAATTTTATTGTGTCTTCGTATTCTCCCCATGTCATTTTTTTTTCTTCCTAAAAAAAGTTATTACTTTATTTAATCCGTCCGAGTGAATCGCTATCCATGCACACATTGCTTAAATCGTCATTGATATAAGCCTAGTAAGCGAGATGTATTTGAGTTCTAGTTTTAACCAAGGTAATCCTACGTTTTAATTTCACACTGCTTACTTTGAAGTTTGGAGGATATTCAAGACAGTACATTGAGATAAAAATAAAATAATAATAATAAAAGCAACGAAAATTTATTCAAAAATTAATATTCCAAAGTTGCATATTTTGCCCTTTCGTTTTTCATCATTGTCAAGCTTGTCTCTTTTTTTTTAATCTTTTCTCTCCTTTTTTTGTTGGATAAAAGTAATTTTTGTATATATTTTTGTAATTACTTTGGAAGGCTTCAATTTACTCTGGCTTCTACGTGACAACCAAGTTCTCATTTGAGCTTTTCATGTGAGACAAGGCAGAGGAAAAAAAGTAGAAGATATTTTTAAGAGAAATAATCATCTCGTGAGCTGTCCATTGTATAAGGACAAGATGACAGCTTTCCGAAATTCGCTGAATTATCTGATTGGGTCAATTCAATATCCATTTGAGCCAGTTGCCAGTCATATATACACATTTTTTCTTATAGAGGTAAGATGTCAAAAGAAGGAACCTTTATTTTTTACGGAAGAAAGCAGATTTTTGGCAATAGTGAAAACCTATCACATCGTCTTCAAATGGTTCAATAGCTTTTGTTTTCTTGCCATTGTTCTCAAATGTACGCATACAATTGCATACATATATGCATTATGTATATATATATATATATAGAGAGAGAGAGAGATAGAGAGAGAGTGAGAGAGAGAGAGTTCGCTCCAAAAATGTATACACACTTCAGAAAAGGAAAAACGTATATAGATATTGTAATACTAAAGTTATTCTGACATTACGAGATTAATACAAGTTATATTTGGACTCAACAATCCCAAGAGATGCCCAAAATGGTGGCCTTTAACTTTCAGACATTGATTAATATAGATTGGACAACGTTGGCCGAAGTGTCCGCCAATGTAATGCCATCTGTCGAGAAGAAATCGTACTGCAGTAAAAAGTGTTACACCTATTTGATAAAACTACGAAATACAAGTTTTTCCTTTCCTGAAATGTGTATACATTATTTGGGTGAACTCTCTCTTTTACTCTCTCTCTCTCTCTCTCTCTCTCTCTCTCTCTATATATATATATATATATATATATATATATATATATATATATATATATATATATACAGTGATAATAAGAAAACGGAGACTTTATCCATTTCGATTATAATTTATTTCGTGAACACCGAAGTGTTCAACTCTTCAGACCGAAATCGCCTCCGTATTTTTTTACAGAGATTTCGGTTTAAAGATTTGAACACCTCGGTGTTCACGAAATAAATTATAATCGAAATGGGTAATTAAAGTCTCCGTCTTCTTATTATCATTATAATGCTCTGTAGTCTACATTGAACTCTCCCTGGATTTATATCCTCCTCGGTATTTTTCCTTTCCAGTCACAAGTGGTAAGACGTATATATATATATATATATATATATATATATATATATATATATATATATATATATATATATGCGTGCGTGTGTGTGTTTTTGTCTATCTCTCTCTCTCTCTCTGTCTGCGATAGAGAGAGAGAGATAATTATGTAAAATTCTTTTTATTTTCGACCAGTAGTTCCCCAGAAATTTATTTCTGCTTTAGTACATTCATCATCATTAACAGCAGCAGCATTATCATAATCATTATCGTCAGTCCCATGACCCGGCGTGGTCGTAGGGTGACTGCGCAACCGATCACCTAGACCAGCCCCCTCCGCATATCTTTGGGGTAGAAAGCTGGAGAGGCGTCCATTCATGCGCGGCGTGCCTTGGGGCAAATAGACTTGGCGGAGCTCATTCCTGTCCAAGTCAACCCACGGTCGATGTCCTCCGACTTGAATGCTCCCACTAGTTGTGTACGCGTGCCCCTTGGGTTCTATCGGGTTAACCCTTTGATTACATTCGTAAAGTTTCATCTGCCCATCGGTAGGTAATATTATTTTTAAATTCTGCTGCATGTATAGCAACCCTTCTCACCGGGAAAGCTTGATAGGAGAACCAGTTTAGTTGCTGATGACCTAAGCATACGTCACGTACTACTCGCTTACATCGAACCAGTGGCACTCGTAGAGTGACCTGACACGAGTTTATTGGAAGAATTAATACAAAATAAATTCTCGAGAAATTTCAAATTCTAAAGAAATGACTATAAAAAATCTATATGGTCATCTATAATAATACGTCTGGGTGTGAATATGTGTGTGTGTGCCGGTGTGTGTGTATGTATGAGTAAAGTTGAATGTAAATCTGTAGAACGGGAAAGATATCAAACAAATTGAAAAGGTGACGATGAAAGAGCCAGATAGGAGAAACATATATATATATATATTGAAATAATGAGAAAGAACAGTAAGATTTAGTTTTAAAAACACTGCTCAATACAATTCTTTTTATTATGATAAATTTACTAATTTCCAAAAATCGCTTGAAAATGAAACAGTACTAAGGATTTTACTTTAATTCTATAAGTAAATTTGAAGTTTTAGTTTCTGCTTTTGAAACATGGTAATTCCTGTGTAGCGATGGTACCATATTTTTAAGTCAGTAAATTTATAACACACACATACACACACACACATATATATATATATATATATATATATATATATATATATATATATATATATTCATACATGTTTCATTAAATAATATAGATAAGTGTTGTCTATATATTTTATGTAAGTTCTTTTCAAATCGTCTGATAAGCTTAATAACATTATCATTAAACGATGAAAGAAAATCACAATATTGATACATATTTTTTAATCCCATCTAAGCTCTCGGCTTACATAAGACATTATCAAAGATGACAATTACACAATATATATATATATATATATATATATATATATATATATATATATATATATATATATTATTTTTCCGAGTACTTTCAAATGTTGATACATTCGGTTTCAAGGTCTCTTCTGTGTTTATTTACGAAACTGTTTTTTTGTTTCATTCCGGTGTTCTCACGTTTAATGGAAACAATTAGATGTCACTCAAGGTGACATCATTTAAACGGTCAAACTAAAATTTTTATGTGTATTTTTTAAACACACTTCAATATACGGTCCCCTATGGAGAAAGATACTTTATTTAATGTTGGCCACACATGTACCACACTCTATCGTAGGTTGACTTGTCATTTATCAGAATTTAAAGCAATTCGTGCATATATAGATGAACACATGGCAAATAAGCAATATAATATTAACATATGACAATTTTAATAACACCAAAATTTTAATTTTTCAATGAAAAGAAAGACACCAAATTCTGGAGGCTGTTGCAATAAACGAGAAGCAGCAAACATTAAATAAGTTATCTTTCTCTATAGGGGACTGTATATTCTGGCGTGTTTTAAAAAAATACGCATAAAAATTCTAGCTCCACACAATACTTTACAGAAACTTGCAGAAATTTTCAAATATCGCCATTCCAGAAAGAATTACTACTTATAGAAGACAACTTACATGACAAAAAAAAATGTTACGGGAATTTTTGAAGTGCGTATTGCCAGACATGAGCAAGTTGCAACACTGCGAGGCAGTGACCTTGAGCAAGTGCATATAACACATAAATTAATCCAAAACTTGAATAATTTAGATATTAATTTGCATACACAATTTCAAGAAAATATTTTACTCACTTTCCTTTATTAGACATTAAATTATGTCGCTTAACGTCCTGCATAACCTACCTAGACTTTTCAGCTAGCCTGATAAACATTCGTGAGCATGTCTTAAGTTTAAAATTTTGAAAAACTAACAATTTTGCTCTTGTCTATAAATATTTGTTAAAAAATCCTTATATTTGCCCTCATAAAGTCCCTCAGAGGATGAAACGTTTCGGCTAATATAAGTTTTCCTTTTGTCCTTATTCATATTCTCCTTTTACGGATATATGATATCGGTCGAGTTATCTCTGACATTAACGAGTCTGTCACATCAACCATCACGGTCCTACATCAATGTCTGAAGTTCATTATGTTGGCATTCTATGTCAATGTAGATGATAACTGGGCGACCAGACCGTCTTGCATCATGACTAGATGTTCAGAGCAGCAGATCTCTCGCAAGATCTTGTTTTGCTCGCCAGCAGTGTCCTGCAAAGCGAATGCTACGTTGACGCAAGATTGTAAAAATATCAGTGATGGATCGATAGAGATGTGCTGTCTCCAAGAGATGCTAAGTATAGCTCTCAGTGTTCGAGTGTAGGTTCCATCAAACTTAGGCTCGAGGGTTTTAGTTAATATTCAAACAGTGGCACCATACATTAACACCGTCTCTACAGTGGCACGAAAGTATCTCCGTTTGAGGTTGACTGGTCGATCAGATTTCCAGATTACATCCATTTTACTCAAGGTGGCCCAGGCATATATGAGATGTATTATTAAGGAGACTTATTAATATACATGATGATAAGGTATATTAGTAAATATAACTAATATACCTTATGATAAGGTATATTAGTAAGTGAATGTAAGGTCCTTATGTCACTATCATTAAATCTTCAACTAAATTCTCCAACGATTAATATAGGGTCGGGTTAAACAATGTCTGGTATCTAGAGCATTAAAAATAAGTGAAATGAATTAAAATCCTGTTGTAACCTCGGGAAGGTTACTGAATAGAATAGTCAAACGAAGGTTGGTAATGAACTATAACAAGAACAACACATATAAGATTTGCCAGCGGCGACTAGAAGTAGACAACGGCTAGAAGTGAGTCAAGTGAATTTCACAATGAAGCTCCAACTTCAGGATATCTACCAACCGCCCCACGCAGTCAGATGTGGCACAAGGCTGAATTTAATGTGGGCCAAATATTGCACGTAGATCCCGTATAAAATGGGGTCAGGTAGCTGTTTCCCGAGACGAGACATATCCTCGTCTGGGGATTCTCTCTGCCCTGAGACAGAGAGTCTGACCAGGACAGCTGGAGACGATTCTCCAACTGCAGGATATCTACCAACCGCCCCGCGCGGTCAAATGTTGCACAAGGCCGAATTTAATGTGGGGTAGCAGAGCCCGTAGACTCGACCAAAAATTCCTCGTACACCCAGTATAAAACTGGGTCGGGTAGCTGTTTCTCGAGTCGAGACCATGCCCTTCGACAGCTTTGTATGGGGATCCTCTCTGCCCGGAGGCAGAGAGTTTGACCAGCACAGATGGAGACGAACGTACAATATTTACTACTATTTAGCTGCAGACCAACATACAGTATTTACTACTGTATTTATGTAAATGGGGACATACCCATTATTGTCCGTAGGTGAGCTACAACAAATTTCTATAATGATGATTTTATGATGCCGGTTCATCAGCGAAACATATCAAAATAAAATTGTTCCCAAATATACATGACCATAAATAACCCAGAGTATTAGTGCTAAACAAAAACAAAAAAACATGGTTATAGTATGTTTCCTTCTTTCTCCACTTCCATTAATTCATCAGTGAATTATATAAAGGAAGTTGCCGCACTTGTTCTGAAGATCGCATTCAGGCCTGAAACTGACAGTCACCATGCAGTGTTGAATCTTGTGTTTAAACTATCTGCACCTTTATTATTTCAAACGTTATTATAATGGACACTTCGTATGAGAAATAGAGTTCACATTTTTATTATAATAACGTTTGAAGTAATAAAAATGTCTGATTAAAAATAAATCAATTAATCCTTTATAAATGTATATATAAACGCACCACAAACTATATTTATCACATGTTTCTATATACATATGGCAAATTTTACCCACACATAATATATATATATATATATATATATATATATATATATATATATATATATATATATATATATATATATATATGGTGTTCCAATAACTTAGACCGATTTTAAATGTGAATTAAGTTTAAGCGTCTAATGATTTTTCCTTTTTCTCTCAGATTTGGCGGATATTTGGGCGATAATATTTTTCACACATAATTGCCATGACTTAAATAATATGATCCAGTAGGGAAATAAATACATTTTCACCAATAATACTGATCTATTTACTGCTGACTTTGATCCGTCTTAAGGAAACACCCTTATATATAATCCGTCTTAATGAAACACCCTTTATAAACACATATATATGTGTATATGTAAGTATGTATGTGTGTGTGTGTGTGATTGTGTGCATGTGTGTTGACGAGCGTAACATTTTATGCAGTTATAAGTTGTTACTGAAAACATCTTAGCCCGAGCCCGAGCCCGACGCACTTCCTAAAATCAGTAATCTAATGTTTGGTCATTGAAATACTGATTTTGAGTAATAGGTTGAACCGAGACTCTTGAAGCAATATCTCATATATATATATATATATATATATATATATATATATATATATAATTTTTGTCAGTTTCCCTGTAGTGTCCCTACCTTAATATCAATTTTCCTCGTTTTCTTTTCCTTTTTTCGCTTTTAATCTCATACGCCTCTTGACTTTGGCTGCCCCCTCTTGCCGTGACGAGTGAAAATTCTATATGGATATCAGTGAGGTTCTTTCATGAAAACACTTATAATTTTATATATATATTTTTATAATTTTTTATTAACATCCAATACACTCTCAATATAAAAAATATTCACCAAATCTCCTTTCTCTCTTTCTGCTACCGACACCAACCAAACATATCCCATTCTATCATATCAATATCCCAAAGGTCCTTCATGCTTTCCTGGTGGGTGTACGTGTGGTGTGATGGATATCGACTCAGTATGTGAGATCAGAGAAATGAGTTCGAATTTTAGTAAGGTTTGTCACAGTCACTTTCATACAAATGTTTTGGGGTACCCTGGTGTACTAGTGAGCCAGCCAAAATGAGCTGACTCATTTTATAGTTCACCAATAGAAGAATTAACCAATCAGAAGGATCAAAATATTCAATAAGAAGTGTATAAAGGCGGCCATGTGTTTCCCGAATATGCACTGCCGGCCTTTGATATCGAAGACTGAAGAATTACGGAACAGCTGCTGGTGGTATTGGCGATATAGTCAGATTCAGTAGAGTGTCTGACTCGTGAGTGTTAATCTTTAACGTTGTTTCATTGAACAGATTACGTACTACGCTGGATTCTATATTCATAGACTATGATGAACATGGTCAACAAAGGTTACCAGACTAGGAATTAGGATATTAAAAACAAGGGACTTAAAAACAACTATTACAATAACAACAACAACAACAACAGGAATAATAATAATAGAAAATCAAATATCATCTGCTTTCGTTGTGGAAGAGCCGAGCATGTACGTGCAAAATGTCAATTTCATACGAGGAGTGATTTTTGTAAAAATGTAAAAGCTTTTTCGAATGAGCGAACATATGCTTTTTCGTTTGGGTTGGATACTATACCCATACCCAATAGTTATAATTCTTACCTAGTCGCCACGGGTGCGACAAATCATGTAATTACAGATGAAACAAAATTTATTAATTTTGACTCCAACTTCGAGCCAGATTCCCACTTTATAGGAGTTGGCTGACGGTACCAGAGCTAATAATTTAGTTTTAAGAAGAGGCACATCCTGTATTTATTTACGCGATACTAAAGGAAATATTTGTAAATGTTTATTAAAAAGGACTTTATATATCCCTAAATTTAAACTAAATATTTTCTCGGTTCAGTCTGCTGTTAAAACTGGTGTTAAAGTTAATTTTCACCGAGACAATTCCAAGTTAATATACCCAGACGGAACTGAATTTAATATACAACAAAATGGACGTTTGTATTATTTGAAAAGTATTAAATCTGTGAAAACAGCCATCCACGACTTAAGGACTTGGCATAAAATATTAGGCCACTGTAATAATTCGGATGTTAAAAGATTGCAAGAACACGTCAATTGGAATGAAAATTACATCTCCAAAGGGCTTACAACATTGTGACACATGTATTAAAGGGGAAATGACGAAATATAGAAATAGGGATCAAATCCCAAAATCAACAGACATCTTGTTCAGAGTTTATTGCGACTTAGTGGGTCCAATTTCCCCAATGGGTATTGGCACCTATTCATATGTATTAAATTTTGTTGACGAATATTCAAGACTTATTATGATGTATTTTCTGAAAAACAAATCTGATACCTTACAAGCTACAAGAATGTATTTATCTGATATTTCACCTTATGGAAAAGTGAAAATAATTACAACAGATAATGGTGGAGAATTTACTTCTGATGATTAGGAAAATCTCCTAATAAATGAAGGCATTAAACATGAGAAAACCTGTCCTTATTCCCCGCACCAGAACGGAATCGCTGAACGTAGTTGGCGGACTCTTTTCGAAATGGCTAGATGTTTACTAATAGAATCTAAGTCGTTGTTTTGGGGAACAGTCTCCCGAGAGGACGCTTTTCCGATCACTCCGATCTTAATGTCTTCAAGTGTAGAGATTCCCCAAGCGTAGCTTAGATGTGGCACAAGGCCGAAAGTATGGGGCACCCAGTGAGGATGGAACTCACTACTCAGTCGTAATTGTTCTATCAAGACATGCTGGCTAACCATTACATCGCCTCAAGGTACCCAGTAGTGATTTTCCAAGCGTAGCAAAGATGTGGCACAAGGCCGAAAATATGGAGCACCCAGAGAGTATCGAACACACTACTCAGTCGTAACTGTTCTAGCAAGGCAAGCTTGCTAACCATTACACCGCCTCGAGATGCCCAATAGTGATTTTCCAAGCGTAGCTAAGATATGGCACAAGGCCGAAAGTATGGGGCACCCAGTGAGGATCGAACACCTTTCTCAGTCGTAATTGTTCTAGGAAAACAAGCTTGCTAATCATTACACCGCCTCGAGGTGCCCTAACCTCTTCAAGTGTAAGGTCAGTCCTTATATATCCTACATATCCTCATATATATATACATTTACTTCCTCCTCTTATTCTACATAAAACAACCAAATTCAGTAAACTTATATCTTGCTTTATCTTGTGTCTTATATTTAATGAAAAATAGTGAAAAATTAAATAATTGATTGAGTGACTGATTCATTCATTTATGGATTATCAACCCTTTTTAGCTTATTTAAATCCAGAATTACTTTTTTAGATTGTAAGAATTTTTTTAAAAGATAGTAATGGTTCGGTGATCCAAGACTTATTAATTAACCCAGAGGTTGGGGAGAGTTGGTGGATTCATACCATTCCCAAGGGTATTTCCACGTAAGTGAATATAACGAACTCAATAGGAATTGGAACTCGGTTCTCCTATTAACAATTCCTAGCCATTGTCCATTACACCACCCGCATATCCAAGCTTACATCATATGGTATTCCCAAGCAGTCACCTTTTTAGGTACTGAGCAGGGTCGACGTTTCTCAACTTCGGTGACCGTACCAATGGTTCAACGTCATGTGGCCGTCTGCGAGTGGATAGCTAATCTGAAAGTTAGATTTTCTTTAATAAGATTTTCTATGATCTAGGTCGGTAGACGTTATTTTTACTGTATGTAAATAAACAGTGATTTTTGATAAAATAAGTTGACCCACAAAAAAATTACAGTGTGCGATGTGTAAATTGTCACCATTTTATATTTTTAATTTCGTGTTTGTTTTGTTTTTCTTGCACAGTATAGTAGGGTCAGTTGGGTACCGTCTGAGAGAAAAAAAGAGCACCATGACGCAATTCGCTCTGCCAGAAATTTGGAAACGTCACGCTGTACTGCTTGGCATTCGCGCCGGAAGCTGCAATGCGAATATTTCAGAGTGTCAATCTGAAGGCAATGTAGAAGATTCGGAAAGATTTGGATGAGTGTAATGGTGATTACGAACGTACGGTAACTCGGAAAACTCACTCTGACCGTCCTGATAAGATAAGAACTCCGAATTTGTTGGTGAGATCTAGGTTATGATTGACAATGATCACTCCAATTCAATCAGCCAGGAATACAGGAGTGTCTGAGTTACTTATCATGCAGGTAATGCATGAAGACATTCGGTATTTCTCATTTTTAAAAAGGGCCAGTTTTTATCCCAAGCTATGAAGGACAAGTGGAAAGACCGCGCTACGAAGCTTTTGAACAAACTCAAGCATCCCCTCCAATCGAACACAGAACAACCGTTGGTTTACTGTGACCCCAAAAGATTACCGAGAGTAATGAAAACCAAATATCCTGTCAGCATCATGGTGTTTGGTGTTATGTTATGCCTCCATTCATCTTCCAACAGGGCCTCAGACTCAACACAGAAGCCTACAACAAGTGCCTTGAAGAGGTAGTGCTGCCCTGAGTCAAGAGGGGGGCTACTGGATGATCCTAGGTCTGCCAATATGACTCTGAACCACGACCCACCGGCAGGAGAACCCATTCATGGCAGTCAGACAATTTCTGTGACAACATCACCCCTTACATCTGGCCACCTAATGCCCAAGACGACAATCCCCTTGGTCATTATGCGTGGGGCCCAGTTGAGCGATAGACCAACAAAACTCCTTGTAACACCAAAGATGAACTGAAAGCAAGGATTATGGCAGCATTCACCAACTTAAACAAAGAAACCGCCCAGAAGAGTTGCAGAAGATTCCGAAATCGCTTGGAGGCCGTGATGGAAATCAATGTCGAATATATTGAATAAATTTAGTCTTTATTATTTCAAGATATTCGTTGTGTAATTTTGGTAAATATATCTGTTAAAATTGGATATTTCATTTTTGCGTAATTTAGACAACAATTTATCCATTGCACCCTGTACACACACACACACACACACACACACACACACACATATATATATATATATATATATATATATATATATATATATATATATATATATATATATATATGTGGGGAGTACGTGTGTGTGCTATTAGTGAATTTTAATTTTTTAACCCAGCATACTTTTATTTTAAATATTATTTTAATCTATACTCGTATTTTAGTAAACGCTCCGTTTATTTTTAATTTTGACCTGCGCACTTGAGAAGACCTATAAAACAAAATGTGCCTTTTTCTTTCTTTATTTTGCTCGAGTGTGCAGGTCGGTAAATTACTGTTTAACTGACACGGACCGTCTACTCAAATACGATTATCCACTAAAATAACGTTTAAAAAAATATATATATATATTTATTTATATATCCTAAAAATAAATAAATATCATACACACACACACACACATATATATATATATATATATATATATATATATATATATATATATATATATATATATATATATATATATATATATATATATATATATATATATTAGGATATGAAAACATGTTAAAATAGCTATATAATGGCAATTGTGTTTCAATACCATAAATGAGTCCCCTCGAGCGATGTTAAACTACTGTAGATAGAGTAGTTTAACATCGCCCGAGGAGACACATTTATGGTGTTGAAACGTAATTGTCATTATGTAGCAATTTTTAACATGTTTTAATATCCTAAAATAAATATAATTTTAGCTCTACTATGTACTGGCCGTCTTTTAAACTAAATTTTACGTACAGTGGAATTATACTCCATTTGTTCTCATTTTACCTGGATATATATATATATATACATATATGTATATATGTATGTGTGTGTATGCCAGCATTTGTTGCTTCACAATGCACAAAGTATGCCACGCTATGATTTCAGCTTTCCTTGCCCACGTGTGATGAAAGCCTTTTTAAATTTACATGTGTTTCATGAGACAGCAGATGTATGAGGGGCCGCAAAATGACAGCTCTTCATCTCAGACACAATGGCAAACGTTAAAATAGTGTCAAAAGACGGACAAAACACGAGTTGGTAATATTCAAAGAGAGTGGTGTTTGAATTTACCGAACATGACAGGTGCAAGTCGTGTCGATCCGCAAAGAAATAGATCGTCGTATTTCGAGATATCAAAGCATGTAATTTACCTTGTCATAGCGTCTGAAACTTATGTCTCTTTCCAATTAACTACTTATATCTACGTTTCCTTTTACACACACACACTTACACACACACACACAACACACACACACAAGCACACACACATAAGCACACACACACACACATAAGCACACACACATGCAATAATGACATATTTAGCTTATCAGTAACTGACATTTTTACGTAATTTACAATGCATTCCCAGATCAAAATAACTTTAATATGTACCTACATATCGGTTTATTTAACAACATATGTATGCAAAAAAAGACAAAAAAAACTGCTAAAAAATAATAATTAGACCTATCATAGTCCTTGTTCTGCGTCAAATTGAGGGCTTTCAACCATAACTTAAACAGGTTGTTTTCCCGTACGATTATCACATGTCACCGGGTGTTCTAACAAGTTGCCTAATATTACTTTTGATGTGGGTTCATCAAACAAATATATATATATATATATATATATATATATATATATATATATATATATATATATAAGTTTGGCTAAGTTTGTTTCTGTTGGTGCGATTACGCATGCGCACAAACGAGAGACACTGGGAATTTTTAAAAAAAACATTTTTTTTATTGCTTCTTGGTTCTATAATCGAGCCGATTTCATTTAATTTCTAGATTATCTCCCCAAAATAGAAAAAAAAATTAAATTTAAAATTCTCAGTGTCTCGCATTTATGCGCATGTGTAGTCGAACATAAAGGACGAAAAAAAATACAATACTCGCCAGCGGCGTGAAGTAGGTAAACCACTGCCAGTGGTGGACTACTTACCATATTACGATATTTACCTGCCCCCCTTCGATGTAGGGTGCGGCACAAGGCCAAATTTAATGTGGTGAAATCCGAGCCCGTAAGCTCTGGCAAAAATGGCCCGTAGATCCCATATACGCGGGATCGGGTATCTGTCGATCTCCCCGGGTGATACTCTGCCTTTCGGCATAGCTTCGTCCGGGTTCCTCTCTGCCTTCGGGCGGAGACTTCGAAACAAGAGCTTCCCACGCTGACAGCTCAGGCTGCCAGCGTAGATAGCAGATTACCCCCACTTAGAATAGTGTCCAGCGTATTTTTGAGTATTGGGTCATACCCATGGGTGTTCATAAGTACGGTAATTAATAATATACATTTCTGAGTAGACGCTCCGTTTATTTATTAAATAGTATATTTAGCTATTTTCTTCTATCGGCCTTAATATATATATATATATATATATATATGCAGAAATATAGTCTTAAAGTGTGCTATATTTATGGGGTAAAGTGCTCAATATCAGAGATAGAGCGTGTGTAAATATAAAAGTGGACATGGAAGTTAGCACTTAGAGGCGACAGTCTGTTTCATGCTAGTGCAATCGTCATATATATATATATATATATATATATATATATATTATATCAGTCAGTTATGTGCCATGAGTGATACACTCTTAGACGGTCATGTATCTTTCGATACATGACTGACGAGGCAGATCTTTTCCCGCAGTAGGTTGTCAATTCTTTCTACGGTAGACCAGTTGCCATCCAAAGTTATAGACCCGGCTTGTCCTGCTATTTACCCATAGCTGGGAGGAGAAGAGGGTTTGTACCTTACCGAAGTAAGTGAATGTAATGGATGTGACTGGAATTCTAACTCGGCTCTCCGATTCCTCAATCCGAGCCGCTATCCATTTCTCCACTGTGTAACGCCTTTCGTCGTCTAGAAGGACTTCATCAGAGTAATGTTTTTGTCGATGGAATCTTATATCTATAGGAGATATTAAAAAGAAAAAAACAACGCAAGAGTCGGTTATAATTTATAATGTACCGAGCGGAATCACGGCGGGGACGATTGAATTTGAAATTTTTAAAACTTCTCACATTTTACAGTGTTTCTTCTCGTGACTTAATTGTAATAACGCTTGCATTTTTATAGTAGACTCCCGAATGTTTGCAACACATAGAGGAAAGCTAAATTTTTAAAAAATCATAATTCCGGTTTAGTCAGATTGCAAGAGTGACGATCGGCAATATATATATATAACACGTCACACATTATAAAATGGACAAAGTCCGACAATTATTTTAAGACATTTTTTATGTTTATACCTTCTTTTTATAGATAAAAATATTTAAGTAAATGCTCTGTTTATAATAAACAGTATTAACGACATTTACCGGCCTGAAGGTCCGAGAAATTTTCATAGACACTATGCGTTCTCCGATAGGAATCGAACCTGTATCCGATACGGATCCGTCATATAGCCTCACGTGCTTTACCGATTTGGCCACAGAGGAGTGTTTCGGTTAGCAAGGTTGATTTTAATGTTTTTAAACTACATTTCTCTATGATTTTATCTCGTACATTCATATCTGCTCGATGCGTATCTTGTAATAGTAAGTATTTAGTATTCTTGCTTGTGAAAGAAATTGTTGTGGTCGTCTGAAAATTACCATTTTTCTATGTGGAGTCAGGAACGCTGTGTCATGGCTTTGAAGACGGATACCGTTTAAGGACAGGTAACTACGTATGCTGTGTAAAAATTCGGAACTTGAGAAGTTGCTAGATAAAGGAAAAACTATTAATGACAAACGCTAACATTTAAAGATTATCTCTTGCACAAATTTTAAAATGTTTGTGGAGTATTCGTAATTAATTTTATTGATGTTCGGTTTCAATTTTTTGATATAAGTAGCTTCGACAATTTTTAGTTTATGTTTATACTTTTCGTGGAAAAGTATGGAGGTTTTTTCGACGAGGATTTTTCTGAATTGCGAGTGTAGACAGGTATGTTGTTGTAAATGTTTAGAAGTATTGGAAGTGTTATTCAGGCGAAAACTTAGCCTACGTGAAAGCGTTGTTGTCGTGTGCCGAACATAGATATTATTTTTATCGTTGGAGATGCAATCTCCCAGAGGACATTTAAATTTATAAACGATGTTGGTTTTCTGCAACACGCAAATGGCCGGGGAAAATACAAATATGGGCCAACAGAGTGTTTTCCTCTCGTCTTTTAATAACCGCACAAAACAAGCTTACCCGCGAATATGAAAGGATCCTATCGGGAATAAGTAGATAGAATATGCCTAAATTATTTAACGAAACCTGCCTTAATAAACATATATATATATATATATATATATATATATATATATATATATATATATATATATATATATATATATATGATATCGCATATTGAGTACTGGTGTTAATAAAATAGAACTCGATGTAAAATAACAGAGCTATTAAGTATATATTAATAAACATATATTTTTTCTTCACTGCCAGCATGATACAGTATTTCATGCAAAACGCAATTACTATTCAACACCTGAAGATTGACCATGATATTGGCGAGGAAAAAATGTATATATATAGTAATTTCGAAGGCTATATATATATATATATATATATATATATATATATATATATATATATATATATATATATATATATATATATATATATATATATATATAGCTAGAAATAAATAATATTTATTGCTAATGGGCATGATGTGAGAGAAGGTAAAAAAATATAAAAAATGAAACAATCACACAAAAGACCGACCGGTTTCGTTCCCTGGCTTATCAAGGTCTACTGGGAACTTTTTTAATAATTCTATAATAAATAGCTAAATGACACAGGCAAAATTCACACAATTAAAACATTAAAATTAATAATGATCAATGTGTATGAATAAGAAAGATATATATATATTATAACCGTTATTCTTGGTGGATACTCGTATTTGAGGAAACTAAAAGTAACAATTAGAGTAATAAAAATATGTCGGATTAAAAAATAAAATCGATGAATTCTTTATACATATATATATATATATATATATATACATATATATATATATATATATATATATATATATGCATATATATATGTGTGTGTGCATGTGTGTGTGTATGCGTGTGCGATAGGTAGACAGCTATTGATTCCAAAAGATTTATCGGCCTTTGACAAGCGGCCTATCTGCGAAACTTGAAGTCATTCCGAAAATAAGTCAATTGAATTTTTATTTATTTTTGATTGTATATATATATATATATATGATTATTTACAATATTTAGCTTGGTTTCATGACATGCCAAAATTGTAGGACACCCAATGTGTCACTGGGAATCAAATTTACTACGAATGGGTTTACAAGACAAGCTTAAGTACTGTGGCAATACAGTTCGCTCCACATGCATACATACACACACATACATACACAAACATACATACACATACATATATATATACGTATACACATACATATATAGACATATATATTTATCTACATATACATATACGTATATATATATGCCTACATAAAACTACATCTATATATGTACGCACACACATACATATATACATACGTATAGAAACACTAACGAACACACATGCACACACACACACATACACAGACATATATATATATATACAGATATATATATATATTCGTTCAATTATGCTCATGTGAAAGATGAATATACTTTATCGCAATTGAAATTTTGCAAATAATCGGCTTTCATATTTGGAATCAGTCGGGCATGTGTTTAAATTTTTTTTTATTGTTTCTGTTTTGAAAACTAAAAGTGTTTTATTGACTTTTCCCGCCTCGCTCTTCCTCTACAGAGGGGCAAAAGTCAGGCGGATTATTTGCAGTATGAAATAGATGAAAACAGGCCCAACCGCTACCAAGACGCCAACCACTCCGGCACCGCTGTGCAGTACCGCACCTGCGCACCGTTAAAATCGCCGCGGATGGTTTATGGCCAATTTTCTGAGGGTTTCCAAAGAAGTAAATATTAAATATGATACATTTCTCATTATTTGGAGATTGGATTTTGATAAGAATTCACTACATACATACATATATATATATATATATATATATATATATATATATATCACACACACACACACACACACACACACACACACATATATATATATATATATATATATATATATATATATATATACATACAATCAAATTTGATTAAAAAGAAACGAAAAAATTTGTTTGTTTAATTTTTTACTGTATTTTTCCAATTTATGGATAAGTTGTTGAGTATTGGGTTCGAAATTATGGATAAACTGTCCGAAGTTCATATTTTGTTATTTTTGTTCGACTTTTGGCTTTCGTATGTTATTATCAAGAACCGATGGGTTTTCTGTAGTAGTTTCAATTCCTTTGTCTGCATTCTGGTATTGTTTGGGAGCCGGAAGTTTGAAATGGTCTAGCGTGACGTCATTTATAACGGCTACTGGGAACGAGGCCACCACAAAATGAATGCGATTTATTTATTCATTATATTTTATTTCATTTATTTTCATGTTTTATTATAATCGCATTCTTTTTGTAGAAAATTAAACTTAAAAAAATTTATATTAAACAGGTATACCTTGTCGGTTCTTTTTGATTAAACTTTTTTGGATGAATAATTACTGCGTATATATATATATATATATATATATATATATATATATATATATATATATATATATATATATATACATATATATATATATATATATATATATATATATATATATATATGCACTCGTATTCGAGGATACCCGTCTACTAGGGCGTCTAGCCAATCCAAATTGCTTGTTTATTCAACACCCACAGAGCCCACCTGTGGTTTATACTGCAAGCAGACCATAGTTACAGTTTTCTGGGAAAGTGCGTGTTATCTAGCGTGATCATCAATTTGAACAAGGCCAGCAGACTCAAGCCCTCGGTCTCGATGACTTGTGACTTCGTGCTAGCACAGCTATCGACGGCACCCAAGTGTTCACTTTCTCAATTTCACTCACAAGGCTTGGGTCAACACGTGGTATGGTTTCCAGGCACTTTTCAAATGTGCCGCACGCTGGGATCGACCTCTTCAGTCCGATAACATAAGGAAGTCTCCTTCCTGTCAAATTAACCATATATATATATATATATATATATATATATATATATATATATATATATATATATATATATATATATACATATATATATATATATATATATATATATATACATATATATATATATATATATATATATATATATATATATATTCAGGTGTTGAATAGTATTTGCGTTTTGCATGAAATACTGTATCATGCTGCCAGTGAAGAAAAAATATATGTTTATTAATATATACTTAATAGCTCTGTTATTTTACATCGAGTTCTATTTTATTAACACCAGTACTCAATATGCGATATCATATATATATAAATATATATATATATATATATATATATATATATATATATATATATATATATATATATATATGTTCACTGATTTTGTACCTTCTCTGATTTTTGCATAGGTCACTGATGTGGTTCTAAAAGAGGAGGCTGAGAATGCCATGGGCAGAACATGTGATCAATGAAGACGTTTTCAGGAAAATGAGTACGAAAAGGATCATTGTGGTTACAGTTAGAAAGTGACCGTTGAAATCTTTGGCTTATAACATGAGTAAAGAATATTTGGAGAATGTGATACGCACAGGATTTTTGAAGACAAGAGTGGCTGATGGAAACAGCAAAATGATTTTTTAACTGGACGATGCAACAGGCACTGGATTGGATAGTAAGAAGACAAAAACTTGCTTAGCGCTAAAAAAGATCAGAAGTTTTGAGGAGTCGCCCGCGTTCTGATTGGACACGTCAGATAAAAGATGGCAACCACTCATTTTATGGCAACTAGTTTAAATTTTAAAAAATGGTATTAAAATGAAAGTAAAATAAATGATCTGCCTGAGAGTCTACTCCGATCATTTGGGAATATCTGTGCTGACAACGTATATGTGTGCACCGCCAAAACTCTTGATGACCAGAGACTGGGAGCTGATCACTCCTCCGATTTAACTCATTGCGGGAAAAAAACCGCTGATTAGATTCGATGCCTCTAAAACCAAAATAGTCACATTTCATCATCGCCGATCGAACCCTGAACTATTACTAATCACGATGAAAAGATGATACTCTCAAGGAGGCCCTATGTGAATATTTGGCCATAAACCCAACTCAGAGTGGAACTCGTACATACGATCCATCGGGGGAAATGGCCAGTTCCCTATACCGATCTAGTAAGTACCTGACTCCTTGTGCTATCCTCTACCTTTACAAGAGCCAGATCAGGCTGAAAATGGAACTAGTGGGCTGGAGATATCCAGTCCTGTGTGGTTGACAAAATCTAAAACAACGTGTATGCACAAAGTTAAAAAAAATTAAAAATATAAAATGGCGACAATTTACCCATCGCAACCTGTATGTATTGAACTCCAAACCAGTCACGATGAACAGATGTCCCTTCAAGGAGTCTCTGTGCCTTAAGAGACTATTGGGCCTTAAACTCACCCTGACCTCATATGGAATTCTTACATACGATCCATCACCAAAGATGCAGGTAAAATGCTCAGCTCCCTGTACCGCTCGAGTAAGTACCTGACTCCTCGTGTTATCCTCTATTTTATTAGAGCCAGATCAGGCTGAAAATGGAACTACTGCAGCCATATCTGGGCTGGAGATATCCAATCCTTGCTTTCCAGTTTTGATCGTTTGCACAGTCTTGTGTAGAAAGAATTATTTCCTACGCTGCAACCTCATTCCCACAAATGCAATGTTTCAAGCCTGTCGCTACTTCATCACTATTTTCGTGGGAAATGTTCAGAATA
Organism: Acanthosepion esculentum; assembly: GCA_964036315.1. Taxonomy (NCBI): domain Eukaryota; kingdom Metazoa; phylum Mollusca; class Cephalopoda; order Sepiida; family Sepiidae; genus Acanthosepion; species Acanthosepion esculentum. The sequence goes on from OZ038480.1 coordinate 59,952,222, forward strand.
ATCTCCATTCTTTATTTCTATATGATATAAGATTCTTTATTTCTATATAAGTTTCTTTACTTCTATATGATATAAGTTATTTTTTTACTTCGATATAAGTTTCTTTCCTTCTATATGATACTAGACCACACAGAAACCCGTTTTTAAAAGTAGTTCATGAGAAAAACAAAGAGATACAACTATTATCAATTTTCTTATTAATTACACATAATTTAATTTGTATTTGCAATACGACTTATTCTAATAATCATTATTACTCACATTATACACTAGTAATTAGTGTTCTGAGTATGACGATAAACTACATCCGGTAGCGAGGCCTCTGATCTGTAGATTGGAGGTTTTGAGGATCCTGGAACCACCTCTTAATTGCTGTTATCAGGTCCATTATGCTCCGGGTTGGTAGCATCTGTTAGGGTTTCAGCTACGGGCAAAGAGTTATCTCCCTAAACAAAATATTAGAAAAGAAGATTATTATTGGTCCTGATCTGGCGGTTCGGCTTCAGTCTCTTTCCCACCACCGTAAGGTTGCTCTTTCTGTGCCTTTTTTATAAATACTTTTATGGTAATTGTTCAGATGGGCTCTTCGCTATGGTACCTAGACTGTATGAGTTTAAGCGCAATACTAGACTGGGGATGAAGTCCAATCAGTTTACAATTGAGCTAGCTAGATGTACTCGTAACTTCTATGCTCATAGTTTTTTTCCTCGCACCTCTCGTCTCTGGAACTCCCTTCCGGTCCCACGCTTTCCAGCCAAAATTAGTCTACAAAGGTTTAGGTGTAATGTCAATCGCTATCTACTGTCCTCCTGATTGCTTTTTCTCTTTCTACTCATTACTAACGTTTCTGTTTCGTATTCCTCCACACCCTGTAACCCCTTGCTTGTTAGTCGCTGCATTGCCTTGCTTGGGGTGATACCGATTTTAAAAAAAAAACACTATAAAGTATAAAAATACATTTTTATAATAAAAATACCAACAATACAGTTTTATATAAAAAAAAACAATACATTTTACCTGTAGCTGAATGCATACAATTGCTTTCAAAATATATTTAGTTGAAGACATAAAACTGTATTCAAATTATGTAGGTTTCGCCATTAAATAAACCCATAGTGGTTGATATGCCGCTAAACAAAATCAACCAACCAACTAACTGGTAATTAGATCAAAGGCAATCTTTTCTTTCTTTTTATGTGCCATGATCGTCTACATCCGTTCATGGCTCTCCACCTTCCTCTATCCCTTGCAGCTCTCAACAAGTTCCTTCCCTCTGCTTCCTCCCCAAGACCACGTTTTGTCATCCACTTGCTTAAGCCCGCCAGGTATGTCACGCGTTGTTTTCACTTGTCTCTCTTTCCCTCTATTTGACTCGTGAGTACCAGATTCTCCAGGCCCTCCTTCCTCATTATGTGTCCCAGAAGCTTCAGCTGCCTCCTCTTGGTGTTAAGTATATGCCCCCTCCTTGTTTGTAACCGCTCTAAGATCTCATTGTTGCTCACACGCTCGGTCCATGATATCCTTAGCATCCTTCTGTAGAACCACATCTCCGCCGCCTCGAGTCTCTTCTTCATCTTTGAGGAAATCGTCCAACATTCGTTGCTGTAAATAAGAACAGATGTCACGTAACAGTTCAGTATTCTTTCCTTTGTTACCAAAGAAATCATCTTGTCTCGCAATACTCTGCCCAGCTTTTGGAATGCGTCTTTGGCCATCCCAATACGGATCTCGGTGTTGCACTTACCGTCCTTTGTCAAGACGCTTCCTAGATATATATACTTCCGCGTCTGCTTGATTCTAGCGTTCCTGACCTTCAAATCGCATTTCGGGCTCATCCTCTTACTGACGACCATGCACTCTGTTTTCTTGTAGTTTATGCTTAGTCGTTTTTTTTTTCTCCGACGCTACCTTCTGCTGGAGATAAACAATTAATAAGAAAAGGTTTACTTTTTTAGAATGTAATTGCAAATTGCTATCACACTGAAGACCTTTCCATTCAAGTATTAGTAGGATGTGGATTTAGTAAATACATTTTAAATACTCCTGTATATGGATAAGTTTAGCATAAGAGATAAGAAAATTCAACAAAGAATCGGCTGCGCTCACCCGCTACAAAACCAAATCATTAATCTAAAAACGCGAGTTACGTTCTTAAATAAACGCCGTCAGATCGAAATGTTCATATTGTTGTCATACATGGCGACAAAACCGTTCAGATATTTTGAAACTGTTAGCTGTATACAACTTCATTCTAAGATCAATGATTAAAAATGGCGTTGAGTGATGCCTATGGGTCTTAGCGAACCTTGTGAACTGGCGCTACATAATCAACAACAACTAAACAGCAACAACAACTAAAATGGATACCACATGTAACTCATAGAGAAATGAATGAAATAATCAAGATGTTAACATACCACACTACTTCAAATAAAAGGTTAGTAAAGAAGCCGCCATCAATAATGGAAAGAGTGATAACAGCTACTGGATTGAGAAATCTATTTTTCAAAAAATTGTTTTAAGAGAAAGATTTTATAAATTATAACCGTCAGTAGTACTAGCTGCTAGGTTAGTGAATGTCAAATGTTTCCTTATAAGGAAACGGCTAATATTATCATTCCCATTACCATTATAAAAATCCATTATTAATTATATATTTTTAGCTATAAATCGTTAATACCGACAGTCGGCAAATTTTATCGTCCTTTCTGGGTTTTCGGCAGATATGTTTAAAATACAGACATTACTTTTATTTAATTATATATCAATTAAAAAAAATATATTATCATTTGTCCTTCTACTTCAGATATATTCATTCGTACTCTCACCGAAGTTAAGCAACATCGAGCCTGGTTAGTTCATAGATGGTTGACTGCTTTTGAATACCAAGTGCAGTAAGATTGGTTGTGTGGGTGGTGCAATAGATAATGGTTCGTAACTGTTAATCGGATAGCCGAGTTCCAATTCCCGTAGGGTTTGTTATAGTCACTTACGCGTAAAAATACCCTTCGGAAATTTATAAATATACTTCGTCTACTCCCAAGCTATGGGTTAATTAGTAAGTCTTGTATCGCTAAAACCGTTATTATTTTTTTTTAATTATTCTTACAATCTAAATGTATTTTCTGGCTTTAAATAACCTGCAAACCGTAGAAAAGGAACCAATCAAATGCAAAATTATTTTCATTTCACTTCTTCAATTTTCATTCATATCGTATCAAGAAGAAGCAGCTGAAGTTTCTGGGACACATAATGAGGAAGGAGAGCCTGGAGAATCTGATACTCACAGGTCGAATAGAGGGAAAGAGAGACAAGTGAAAACAACGCGTGACATACTTGGCGGGCTTAAGCTTAAGCAAGTAAATGACAAAACGTGGTCTTGGGGAGGAAGCAGAGGGAAGGAACTTGTTGAGAGCTGCAAGGGATAGATGGAGATGGAGAGCCATGATCGCCTACGTCCTGAAAGGACACGGCACATAGAAAAGAAAAAGAATTATCACTTTCTGCACCCGTCTGTCTTTTTCCATTCCATGCACTTCACATTTTTATACGCCACGTTCCGAGTCTTTCATTATCTATCTTTCATTAATTCGCCTAAGGATAAATTTTGTTTGCGTCTCCCCCCATCACACACACTATATATCAATTGAACCAAACAGCCCAGCACATAAAGCGAACTTATTATTTATATATATATATATATATATATATATATATATATATATATATATATATATATATATATATATATATATATATATATATATATATATATATATATATATATATATATATATATATATATTAAGACATTTTTTATGTTTATATGTTCTTTTTATGCATACAAAAATTTAAGTAAATGCTCTGTTTATAATAAACAGTATTAACGACCTAAATGTCCGAGAAATTTTCATAGAATCGAACCTGTATCCTATAAGGAACCGTCATATAGCTTGACGTGCTTTATCGATTTAGCTACAGAGGAGCTTGCTAACAGAAACGCTCCTCTGTGGCTAAACTTCAGCTGCCTCTTTCTGATGTTAAGTATAAGCCTTCTCCTTGTTTGTAACCTATCTAAGACCTCATCGTTGCTCACGTGCTCGGTTCATGATATCCTCAGCATCCTTCTGTATCTTCCTCATCCTTGAGGAAATCGTCCAAGATTTGCTGCCGTATGCACAAATATCATAAGGAATATGTGTTGCTAAAATACTGTTTATACCAAATGTTTCGAACGGTAATATAACTCCTTTGACAACTTTCTTTTCTGTTTGTAGAACGGGTATCAAGCTAGTATTTAAAAAAAACTACTTTTCTCTTTATTCATTTCAATAATGTTTTTTGTTTATTTACTTTTTTTTCTTTGCATTTCTACAAATAATTTTGTTATTGTTTTCCTTTCAGCCAAGAGAAAAAAAATACCTGATGAATTTTCAGTCAAAATAAATAAATCCTGACCTCAGTTTTCGAACTGGTTAACTCTTGTTTTTAGAGGATCTGTGTAAGCAGCGCCTCCTGCCGAGCACACCAGGAATCTATGATGTACGATGCACATAGATGCCTCCAGTCCCGACGCTATTTCAATTAGATACTACACATCCTGATAACATTTGTGATTCGGATTTAACTTTCTTAACTGCTCTCAAGCGGGCAATCGTCGGTCACACACGAACTGAAGTTGAGCGCGGTCAGAGACACATGACCCTCAGACGACACCATCATTACACTTTCACATGCTCATATGAGACTGATAAAGACACACAAACAGATTATCTTACACACACATATATACACGCATACACAAGGCATATAAGGTTTTCTTTCTATTGCTGTCTCTCTTTGTATACACGCACAAAGATATGAATAACCAGGAATACCTCGATTAATGCGGCTAATGTGTACATTTTAATGTACACATCGATACGCACTAATCAAAAACGCATTAATCGTAGATATAAACAAAATTGAAAAACAAAAGTTACCCATTTCCATTTTTAAATGTTAATTAATTGGTAACTATAAAAAAAATCAATTTTCAATGATTATGGTGAAACTGAAGAATGTTTTACTTCACTAATCGAGTATTATGTATGCAATAATCGGTTTTTAGTAGAATAATTTCAGCGCACTAATTCGAAAACGTATCATACTCGAATGCGTATTAATCCAGGGATTCCTCTATATCTATGTACGTGTACACACACACACACACACACACAAACACATATATATATATATATATATATATATATATATATGTATATACACCCAAGTATAGGATTGGTATATACGGAATAAATTCCAATAACTAAAAAATACTATTCTTCAAAGAGTGCTCAGTAGAGCAAATATAATTATTTATTCGAAAATTATAACATAAATATGTTATAACATCACTACAAAAATAGACATTTTGTTTCAATACTTCTGGTGTCTTATCACGCGATGGTGTTGAATGTAGAATTTTCAACACCATCACTTGATAAGATACCAGAAGTGTTGAAACAAAATGGACATTTTTGTAGTGATTCTATAACATATTTATCTTATAATTTTCGAATAAATAATTATATATATATATATATATATATATATATATATATATATATATATACTCTCACCAATTTTTCCCGGAGTTGTTGTTCCGTTTTCTTTTTGAATCTGTAGGTCTGATGTATTGGATCGTTCTTACGGTTCCAATGGAATAAATTATGACCATGGAATATTAGTGTTTAAGCCTTTTTATTATATCCTTACTCTGTCCTTGACATCGAGTTCTACCTGGATCATATCCTCTTGGAATTATTTTTATACATATATGTATGTGTATATATAATTGCATATGTATGTGTATATTCACCACTAATATTGTCTATATATATATATATATATATATATATATATATATATAGGTAGGTAAATCAAATAACTAGATATTAGCAGTTGTATATGCGCGCTAGCGTGCATACGCCAGTAAGCAAATAAATATTTACCAAATTTACCTTAAGGTGTAACCATAACAGTGTTCGGTGTGGGTAGACAGAGATAAAAAATATATATTAAGAAATATACATATACGTACGTTTCGTTGGTGACCTAACTCTTGAGGCATAAGGTATAATATATGATTTTTTTTAATCATATGTTTTATACAAGGATTGTCCATTATCAAGGATTATTTTATTTTTACTTTGTAGGAACTGTGTCATGTAAGTTTTAGTAATGTTGATAATGTCTAAAAATGCACCTAAAAAAGCGCTCGAACATGCAGAATATTTCGGACAATTTCTACATAATTTATGGGCAGAAAAGAAAATTATTAGAGAACAAGAAAAATTAAATAAAAAGCTTAACCGCAGTACCTTGTCAGTCATTTTTAATGAAGCTTGTATATATATATATATATATATATATATATATATATATATATATATATATATATATATATATGTGTGTGTGTGTGTGTGTGTCTGTGTGTAACCATTTCAAAATATATCGGTAAAATGACAAGATGAATAAAGTTTTCCTTTTGCTTTTATTCATATATATATATATATTATACATACATATATATGTTTATATATATATCTATATATATATATATATATATATAGATAGAGAGAGAGAGAGAGAGAGAGAGAGAGAGAGAACGAACAGCATAAAAATCCAAAATTACCTCATGTGCGTACACATTTATTTCAACCAACGATAAACACATTGTTCTTATTCAACCCCGACGAATGGACTGAGGTGGGGCAGAAATTACACTTTTATAAGTTTACATTGAAAACTGACATCAAACATTTTATATTTTTCTTGCATTCGTACAAGAGATTTCTTTTGGGGACATAGACTGTGTGAGAACTGTCCAAATTATCTTTTTACCCGAGCCCTTTCGGCAGGTAACAGAAATAATTTCAACCCGGAACATCAAAAGGGTAATTTGCAGTTCAAGCCCCGAGCTCAGTTTCTAATAAAAAAAATTTCAAATAGTTCCCTTTAGGTGTAAACGTATATGGTTAATTCGAAAATAACAAAGGACTTTTAAAATCTGGTGTTTTGGAGTTATCGACAATAAAAGTTCGGATTCATTCGCGTTGCGATGGGTGAAGTTGTAATTAATTTTGCACCCCTTTTTTGCTAATCCATTATCAAGAATGGTTTTCTTTTTTCGTAAAAGATTTTTTATAGTAATGTTTTAAATACTAAACATAGTTCTTATATTACACACACTCCATGCTTTGTACCTTGTCAGTCGCATTCAGTTAAACATATATATATATATATATATATATATATATATATATATATATATATATATATATATATATATATATATATATATATAAAAGTGAACATAGAAGTCAACACTTAGAGGCGACAGTCTGTTTCATGCTAGATGCAATCGTCAGGCATCTAGCATGAAACAGACTGTCGCCTCTAAGTGTTGACTTCTATGTTCACTTTTATATTTACACACGCTCTATCTCTGATATTGAGCACTTTATCCCATAAATATAGCACACTTTAAGACTATATATATATATATATATATATATATATATATATATATATATATATGTACACATTATGCCCCATACATTCAGCCTTGTGCTACATCTAATCTACGGTTGGAAAATCACCAGATATAAATATATATATAGATATATATATATATATATATATATATATATATATATATATATATATATATAGATAACTAAAGTCGTCTCGGAAAACCTTCGGTTTCTTGATTTGCCAATGATCAAATCAATATCGAAGGAAAAAAGGTTTTAAAAAAAGAAAGAGCTATGAACATGAACGTCTCTCGAAAATAATCGTACAACATACAGGTACAAAGCCCAAAGAAAAAAAAACGATACGAGTAATCAACTAACTAAAAAAAGGTTTGACTATATATATATATATATATATATATATATATATATATATATATATATATATATATATATATATATATATATATATATTGTGTATTTGAGCACCAATCCTTCTTTTAACCAAGTTTTAATCGTTTCTTGCTCACTCCTGGCGTTGTAGTTTTGGATGTCCGGCATGCTTTGAAAGACATGTGAGATATTTCCGTGAAGTCATGCATTTTAATTCCTTTGACCTACATAATGCGTGCTCTTCCAAAATTCTAGATGGCCAAAACCTGGCAGTTTATCTCTCCTTTAGTTTCCTTTATCCTCGTTTAGCTCTCACACTTCAGTGACGGTGGTTGAGTACCTGGTTGGTCATATTTAGTGCCTGAAAAACCAAACTAGCGACGTTTCATTATCACCGAACGGACCTTGAATTTTCGTCTATCGCAATGAACGGGTGTTCTATCCGGATGGCCACATACCTTGAACGCCTATTGGGATTTAATCTCAAACCAGAACTCATGAAACTCGTCAATCGCTAAAGGTGCTGAAAAAAAATGGTCGGTTTTCTGTACTGTTCTTGTTACTGCTTGACACCCCTGCTATCCTCTACTTTTACAAGAGCCAGATTAGGTCAAAATGGAGTACTATATATGGACATGAGCTGTCCGGTCTTCACTTTCCAGTTTCGATAGTGTCTGAAACCATCTACGAGACCTTCTGGGTGATGTTATTTTCGACCCTAAACACTTTCCTACAGACCAAAAGTTGAAAGCTTCTCGCTATTTTATCGCTATTTCCAGGCGTTCAGGTGAACTATATTCTTTACTTCCACCGTTAGAACTTCATATTCTACCTGTGAACAGCTTCTCCACACTGAAATAATTTCTTCCTCCGAACTGCTACTTTGGGGAACCTACTCCCAAGAGGATGCTTTCCTGATCTCTAGAATTTTAACCTGTTCAAGTGCAAGATTAACCGTTATATTTCCCTCATACTCTTTCTCTACTTTCAGTGGCTCTTGGAACATGTACAAAGTGAAAAATATTGTAAAAAGATATGCAGTTTTATTTATTAGATTTAAATGAAATTCGGTACAATTATTTGATAACAATAATACATCGAAGCAGAAGGTCAACTCCCGTCGTGATTATAAAAGTAATTGTGAACTCTATGATCTTGCCAATGACTTAATAGTATATGCGACACCAAGTCCACCCATGGTTGTTTGGCGCGAAAGCGAATGTAACGAACTCGGCTGGAATTTGCACACGCTTCGCCGATTTTTCGTTCAGAGCCGCTAGCCAAATCTGCGAAAATAGCGAGATTCATTTATTGTTAAATACAAATTAAAATCAATGAAATTTATTGAATAAAATTATTAAAATAGCGATAATTTCCTTATTACATTTAAATGATATTAAATTATGAAATAAAACTCTAAAAAATATAGAACTTTTTTATTATTAAATGTAAATAAAATTCAGAAAAAATACAGTGGATTAAACTAATTGAAAACTTAACTGAAATTAATAGATAGATAGATAGGGAATGTTGTAGACACGATTTGGTAATAGCAGCCATAGATATTATGAGAGATAATATTCAATTTTAAGCTAAAATATATTGGTATTATTAGAATAAGGCTTGGAAAGAAAAAGCATGTAATATTAATGATTAAATATCAGTTTATCTGAAGTGTTCAAAATCTTTAGACAGACAGATAGATAGATAGATAGATAGATAGATAGATAGATAGATAGATAGATAGATATTGAAAGATTGAAACCCACTGAGATGAGTAAGCAAAATGTCTTTTCAGTTACATTTACTTTATTTTCCATAAGATTTCCCCACTATACTTTTTCCCCTCCGGAAATCTTTGAACGCCCTTACTGATTTCATTGCCGAGTTGTTCGCTTTACGCTTGAAGCTATGACATCTCTCAAATTATTCGTTTATCTGACAGGTATATCACTTTCAGTGTCCAAAATGGATTCCAATCTTGGTACGCCGGACCTGGCAGTGGTTAGCGACTGTATAACTTATTTCTTTCTTTCCATCTTTCATATCCTCTCTATACATATCTTTCTATATATATTTTTCTCTCTCTCTCTTCCCCTCTCTCTCTTCCCCTCTCTCTCTCTTTCTTTCTCTCTCGCACATCTCCTTCTGTAGTTGTCATTACACTTTTTTTCTTTTTCATCTGTTTCTCTCTCTATCATCCTTTTTCCTCTATCGTTGTAAAAAGAGATTTTCTGTTTTCTCTCCTTATCTCGACCTCTCTTTTATTTCTATCGTTATAACCATCCTTCTCTCTATTTTCCTTTCTGCATTTCCTTCTCTTTCTTTTCTATCTTTCTTTGCAACTACCTAACTTTCTATTTTGCTTTTCTCTCTATTTCTCTCTTTCTTTTGCGTCTCTCTTTGAAACCTACTTTACTCTCTGTTTTCCTTTCTCACTATTTCTCTCTCTCTCTCTCTCTCTCTCTCTCTCTCTCTCTCTTTCACTCACTCTGACTGATGTTTTATTCTCTTTATTTCCCTCTCTTTCTTTCCCATCTCTTTTTACAACAGCCCTACTCTCTATCATCCATTCTCCCTATTTCTCTCGCTTTCGATCACGTCTATTGTTGTTACCTCTAGTTTATAAAAAAAAATTTCTTTGAGGCAAGCATGTCAATAGATGTTTTTCTTTTTCACTAATTTTGATGAGCTGAATTCAAATTTCGGAACTGTTTTGCTCTATCATCTCTAGTTTTATTTTCTTTCACATATCAAATTTTTTATTATATTGCATGAAAATTCAAAATATAATATGATTATTTTATATATTATAAAGGCATATTACAAAATGCAGTATAGTTACAGGGCATTGACGGAACTAAATTATTTGGATAATGCCATTCATACACGCCATCTTCCAGCAGACAGTCAGAAGTGAGATTTTGGACGATCTCGTTTACTTTGCATCCGGTATGTCACGCAGGAGCATCTGGTAGAAGTCCTTCAGTACGCTGGGATTCCATTTGCCTTGGTAGTTTCTTTCCATCTACTATCTTGGTGTAACCTTTCTCTACGCTCGTCATTCACTGCTCTGAGGTCCAAAAGGAAGAAGTTAAATGTAGGAGTGAAGAAGGTGAATTTTGAGTGACATTCGACATCCCATGTCCTCATAATCCTGTAACAATTTCTTGATACACTCTGGTACCGGTGTATTACCAAGAAAGTCATGGCGGACTGTCTTAAATGCTTCCCATGCTCTCACATCATTTAAGACAAGAAGCGCTGCATTAGCACAAGCTGTTTTCCATGATGAAAAATGAGGCAAAGTCCTTGTTTAGTGCCCTGAAATTGCTGACCCTTACGTCTGCCGTGACCAGGTTCTATTGCTTAAGTCGGGATGCCATGAGATCTAACTGCTGCTGTAATAGGTAAAAATCACAGCAAGCTCATTCACGTCTTCCTGGGTGATCCAGTGGGGTTCACTGCCACTTGCTCATGAGTAAACAGGAAAACTGTGTTCAGAAACGACCGACTAAACAGAATATCTTCTTTTTATTATTAATGCTTTCATTATTTTTACCGTTTTTTGTATGTAGACGAGACTCTTATGGTTATATTTTCCACGAGTATGTCGCGAAAGGAGGTTGGTCGGTCTCCGTCTATGTTTAAATTGGTGCTAATGGAGTTATGATCCGAGAGATATAAAGTACGTTTCTTGATAAGCATGTAGGGGTATGTTCGATGTAATTATTATTCACCCCCACGAACATATATGTGTGTGTGTGAGTGTATGTATATATATATATATATATATATATATATATATATATATATATATATATATATATATATATATATATGGGGGGGGTGTATTCATATATATATATATATATATATATATATATATATATATATATATATATATAAACAATGGTAGTTGGTTGGATACAAATACAGTGAAATAAAAAAAAAATGCTCAATAAGAAGTAGAACCTGCAAAATTGCAGCAAAAGTACACAATAAAAAATAATACCAGAGTTACTTCAATTTCATGCTTGAATCGAAGGATCGTCAGCCCAGGTTCAATTTTCAACACACACACACACACACACACACACACATATATATATATATATATATATATATATATATATATATATATATATACATATATATATATATATATATATACATATATATATATATATATATATATATATATAAGGTGTATTCGGCAATTAAAACATGTTCTTGATGAAGAAATAAGATTATCTTTAAAGAAATATGGAAAAAAATAATATAAGCCACCAACTTGATATAAACAAAATAAAGACTTCATTAAATTGTTTTATTGTCAAAAGATGGCTCCTAATTATAAACAAAAAAAAGGCTATTGAAATTATTATCCATCGATAATTAAAAGTTATTGATCTTAACTAATCCCTATGCTTTATCATTTCTCATACAAAAAATTTAAAACCACTAATTCTTAGAAGTAATCATCACCTCAAAAATCCACCTACGTAATAAATAATGTTGATTTTAATTCTTATGTCCTTTTGGAGATTATATCTCCAAGACTAACAATCTACAAATATTAAATTCATACGCTAGCCAGACATGCACCACACTCCCTCGTATGTTGACTTATCATTTGTCAAAATTTAGTGCAGTTCGCGCACATATAGATGGACATAAAACTAATAAACAAAATAATATTAACTTATGACAAATTTTAGTAGTTAATGCCAACATTTTATTGAGGACACACTGCAAAGAAAACCTCAACATTCTTGAGGTTGTAATAAAGGTGAAGCATATAAAATGAAATGAAGTATCTTTTACCAGAGAGGACCGCATATTGAAGTTCGTTGAAAAAAAATAAAACTTCTAGCTTTGAGCACTTAAATGACGCAATATTGCGTGATTTGAAATGGTTTCCAGCAAACGTGAAAATGCAGGAATTAACCAAAAACAATTGCATAAACATACACAAATTAGAATCCTTGAAAACGAATGTATCAACATTCAAATGTACTCGGGAAAAATAAAATAAATATGAAATTTGGCAGATGTGTGCAGAACTGCTCGATATTATTCAACCAAACCTATTTGAATATATATATATATATATATATATATATATATATATATATATATATATATATATATATATATATATATATATATATATATATATATATATATATATATATATATATATAATTTTAGATCAAGGAACAACATGATAAAAAGTATACAAATGTTGGACAGTTTTTGTCTTTATTTTCTCCCGAAATTAAAGTAACTATACGAAGCTTAGAATGACTCATGATCAAACATAATAAACATTCGTTGTCTATTATATTTAACAATATATGTTTGAATATATATATATATACATTTCTGTGTGTGTGTGTGTGTGTATGTGTGTGTGTGTGTTTGTGTGTATATAAATGGAGAAAAATATGAAAGATAACGATATATAATTATTTATATATACCAGTAATTAAGCCGTAATGAGTTTAACCACAATTTGGATTTAATATAATATACTTTAATTAAAAGAGAAAGTAATTTACTGAGACGAAAGTGTATAGAAAGTGCTTTAATCGCTAAGTCATCTCCAGTAAATTTACATCCAGATTTTTACAGCATTCGCCTTTCTTGGCAGATCTTCTATTATCTTAATGTGGGATACTTAATAACAAAAATGATAAAATTACAAACAAAAACAAAAATACGTACGTCCAAAAAATTCGCTAGAAAGAGCAGACCATGATG
>OZ038480.1:59973397-59975897 GCA_964036315.1 Acanthosepion esculentum
CATACATACATACATACATACATACATATATATATATATATATATATATATATATATATATATATATATATATATATATATACACACATATTATGTATGCTATGTGGGTGTATAATAGAATAAATGTTTTTATTCATGTGCAGGTGTATAAGTGGGTAGATGTGGCCATGTATATGTTTATTGATAAAAACAATTCTATGGCAAAGTAGAAAAATCTTTCCTGTGCAGGTTTCTTCCTTTAGGACTACTCCGGACTAAATGCATTACTTTGGTGCGACTACACATGCGCACGATCATGGGATGCTGGGAAATCTTTATATATAATTTTTTTTTTCTTAGTATAAAATTAAGATAAAAATTTAATTTAATATTCCTTGTTCGTGCGCATGTGTAATCGCACCAACGTAACATATTTAGTCCGATGAAATTCTAATGGATGAAACGTATAACACAAAACCTTTTTCCCACTTTCATCCTTAAGCTTCAAATGAAGCTTCAATTTTACTTTCAATATTTCTCTTATTGTTTTCTTATTTTTGTCTCGATAATAAATATCAAACGCTTTGTAAGGTCCCTCGAAATCAATAACTTTACCGTTAATTTGTTTGTTTTATCTAAATCTTCACATAATGATTTTAAGGCTTACGTTTATTTTTTTAGAAAACAAAATCATGACTGCATACATTTTTCTTTAAAAAAAAGTATAAATGTAATTTCAGAAATTTTTTATTTCAAACAGTTTTAAATTTACTGAATCCAAGATATAAAGTCTACAACCAAATATTACATTCCAACTTCATATTTTTCCAAGAATATCTCTTTATTAATCTGTATGATAAATGCGAATGTTAGTGTGTCACTGTGTCGCACTTTTTCAACTTAAAAGGACACGACTTTCTAACTTTCAATAACTCATTTCAAATGAAAAATACTGTTCTCAAATTAGTGTTTCAAAATAAAATTATCCGTGTTTTCAACTTTACACCTAGAAGCCGTAGCCCAACATATCATACCTTTTTGGAATCAGGCCGACCCCGCGAGCAAATTAAAAACGTCCCAGGCTAGATCCCGACCCTCAATCCAGACATTTGGGATTTCCAAGTTTTCAGTACTACGATTGTTTTCGGCGAATTTTTAAGTTATTTTTTGCGATTCATTTTTTTGTACGATAACAATTTTCATAACTTGGAAATAAATTTGAGAATAATCGAAATTAATTGCGAAATCCAGCAAGAGTCAGCCATGAATTAAAAATAATTGTTTGTGGGGAAAGTAAGGACCTTACGTACATCAAATTGTCTTTAAATTAAGTGGCGGCAGAAGAATTATCGTTGAACTTTTAAAAGGTAAGCTTAATGCAATAGTTAAATGTAACGATCAATTTTGAGTTCTTCGGCAGTTTATTGTTGCCTATCACATCTACTCCTCCCTACTTATTGTGATGAAGGCCCAACCAAGAGCCCTTTACAGGAGGTAGCTCAAATGCCGCCCGGCTTTTAAGCTAGTCCTTAACTTGCGTTTGTACGGAAAGAATCTACACAGATTGAGAAATAGGAATAAGAAAAATTGTTTTGACCCTAATCTTCCTAGTTGGGTAGGGGTTCTTTCTTCTTTATCTGCCGTGTCCTCTTAGGCGATCATAATTCTCCACAACTTCCTGTCCCTTGTGGCTATTAATAAACTTTTTCTTTATGTTATTACTCCTAAGCCATGTTCCGCCATGCATTTACTCATGCTCACTAAGTATGTTATGCGTTGTTTTTGTCTGTCCCTCTATCTGTCCGTGAGTATCAGATTTTCCAAACCTTCTTTCCTCATTATGTGCCTCAGAAACAGTCTCTTCCTGATGTTAAATTTAAATGTTGTTTTTGTTTCCATTTTCTCTACGACTTCGTCCTTGCTCACATATTTATTTTATTTTTAAAGAATATTTTATTATATATACAAATATATATATATACAAATATATATATATATATATAGATATATATATATATATACAAATACATATATATATATATATATATATATATATATATATATATATATATATATATACAAATACATATATATATATATATATATATATATATATATATATATATATATATATATATAATTGAGTCCTGTCAGTCACTGTGTGTTTATCTAAATCTAAAAATAAATACGCTAAAATTCACCTCATCCCTGCCGTGCGCCGACGGCTTAGTGGTTGAATTTCCGACTGAAGCCAATTCAGTCGGGTTTCGATCCTATCTAGAGGCAACTGGGCGTCTAGCCACACTGAAGAGCTGTGATACAGCGCAACAGTCTGTCTGTGGATGACAATTATTTATATATATATATATATATATATATATATATATATATATATATATATATATGTACACTACATCGTCATTTCTTTTTCGTATATTCGTCTTTTATTTTCGTATTATAAATAAAATATATATGTAATTTCTCAGTTCACATTCGACATATAGATCACTGACTTTAGTAG
>OZ038480.1:59980897-59990510 GCA_964036315.1 Acanthosepion esculentum
TGCATCTTAATATCATTATTGTCTTGCTTGGGGTGAATTGCTATATATATATATATATATATATATATATATATATATATATATATATATATATATATATATATATATATATATATATATGTGTGTGTGTGTGTGTGTGTGTGTGTGTGTGTGTGTGTGTTTCAGACGAGCCAGAAAAGTTATTGACTCGACTCACTGAGTAATTTAAGAAATCTTTCTATAATATAAACTGTTGTGGCAAGATAAAGAAGACTTATTTGAAGAACGCTAATACCAAACACAAAGTAATATATTAGTAGCCTGATCTCCTTCTACTTACGAAAGAAATATTGCTTTGTTATGGTATATCAAAGTATGTTCACTTGTTACCGTTGAGTAATGCCTCCTGTCATCGTAACAATTACTGAAAAGGTAAGATCAAGTTCCCTGATTGATATTCTAAGTCACTTTGTATTTTATAATCTGATGGGATTGTTTACGTCTGGGACAGTACTTTTGATTAGGATGCCGACTGCACTTTCCGCGGTTTTCGAGCTGGGATCAAACGTAGTGACTGCCCTTCACTTCAATGTTGTTTGTCTGCCTTCGGGCATTTCACAGTTTTGTATTGAAGGAAGATTACTCCCGGGAATTCTAACGCTGCAACAGCACCTCTCCACTTATTTCACTAAAGAACTGTAGAACGTTTGCTTTCCTGCGATGAGACCCATGTTCCAATCTCACCAGGGTCGATTTGTTCGGAAGGTGACTTCGTGATATTGCCCTGTAGAGGCGATCCCCGGCGTGCGGCACATTTCGGAACGGCCTACAAACTATGCTACGCGTTGAGCTTTGTGAATGAAACTGGGTTGACGTAACTGTCCGTATGTTGTTGATGATTGCACAAAGTCACAAATCATCGTGACTGAGGGTTTAAAAGTACTGGAATTGTGAAAAACTGCTGATCACGACAGATCTCTTTCTCAGAATCTGTAACTAAAGTCCGCTCAGAATAGTTGCACTATAAACCACAGGTGGATTATGTGTGTCTAAGTGTGTGCGTGAGTGTGTGTGGGAGCCGTGAATGTGTATGTGTGCGTGTGTGTGATTGTGGGTGCTTGAGTGAGTGTGTATGTGTGTAATTGTTGGGGGCATGTATTGCGTTAACTAAAATAAAAAATGAATTTTGGGGGTTAATTTTAAATTTGATTTGTTAATAATGTCTCAAAAATCTCAGTAAGTTATTATATTATTCTCATCCAGATAGTTGGCTAGCTAGCTAGATAAATAGACAATAGATAGATAGATCGATAGATAGATAGATAGTTGTTTTTAATGGATTTTTTTATCCAACATTATTTCTTTATTACTATAAACATTATTTTTAGTGGGTACACGTATTTGTGCTGCCATGCCCGTTTTTTTTTCTTCAACAATGAAATTAATAACAACCGGCACAGATAGAGAAGTTATATTAAAGAAAGATTGTGCCTCCAACAGGAATGGATCTTGTATCTCGTTTTCCGCAAGAGAAACCGTTTTTATAACTAAACAAGGAAAAATATGAATTCCTTAAGCAGTTTATTCAAACTTTGCTCTATCAACGCGGCCTCCGTAGCCGAATTGTTAAGAAAACCTTTCGCAAATACCAGTCAAGATCGAAATCATCTACACAACAGCATTCTCGTTATTTACTAGAATACATTGGAGAGTAGCTAAGCCACAATGAAAACAAATAATAATGTGAATCTCTGTTCATGGATGGGAGTGGGGGGGGCAACATCTTGTCTGTGTGTCGAGAGGATTACTTTGTTTTAAGCTTGAAAGATGAAGCACATACGGCGACTGGGAAGTCACATCTAGATACTTAGGGACAATCTCAATTAGAGATTGTTTAAGCAGATTGGGTTGCCTGTCCTGAAAGCATTTCTAACTGGACCATTCCTGCGTGTTTATGCGTTGCTTCTGTTAAAACGTGTTGCCACATAATTGTAAGTTTTACTTTAATAGCTTCTTCTCCCGCAATTTCCGCTTCGGAAACTCTCCTTCGAATTTTTTTCCTCCCTGCCACCTTCAATATTCAAACAATTAAATGCGACGTCCATCATCATATTCTGTCATTCTAAATCCTGTTCCTTTCTCCTCAACAAAGTCTTTTCATTCTCTTTCACTACTAGTGATTCCTTTAGTCTTAGCGGCTTTATCGCCTTACTTAATTATTAAAAAAACAATATCACGCACAATTGGCTGGAGTGACGTGATGAGTATATTTTCACCTCTGCGTCATACGAGTGGGTGGTATTCTGCTGGAAGAGCCCATCTTGTTAGAGGAGTAAAGGATGTCCTGGACTAAGCATGGTGTTATTCAACGTGTCCTCCATAAACACCATAGATGAACGAGTGTTGTAACTTCTTAACACAAGCTTGTTTACACACTGGATGTCACTTCTTGAACTGGAATTACACACAAATGCGATAATCAATTTATATGAAAGGGAAATTTTCAGCACTAAGGAAAATCGGGGAGGAACTGTTTTGTAGCATTCAAGACTACCAAAGACAAGCTAGTGACGTTTCATAATCACAGTGCAGACAACGAGTAATCTCCAGTGATGATGAATGGTTGAAATCTCAATGAGGTTCCTTGCTTTGAACATCTATTGGGACTCAAGCTCAATCCAGACCCCAACTCGGATATACGATCGTTAAAGTATTGGGAAAATAATTCAACTATAATTGTTTTGCTTGCATTGAATTATATTAAATTCTCGATAATACAGCCATAACACATTGAAACACCGGTTCTAGTACGATCACCGAAGTTAAGCAAAGTTGAGACTGGTCAGTAACTAGATGAGTCACCAGGTGCGGTAAGTTTGAATGTGCGGTAAGCTTGGATGTGCGGTAACTTTGGGTGATAACGGCACCTGAATTGGAAATCGGAGAGCCGAGTTCCAATTCCAGCCGGGTTCTTTATATTCGTGTTCGTTATATTCACTTACACGCAAATACCGTTGGGAAAGGAAAGGTATGAATCTACCTGTTCACTCTCCATCTATGGGTTAATTAGTAGGACTTGTATCAATAAATCATTATTATCTCCCAAGAGTTCTTACAATCTAAAAGTATTTTCTGGCTTTAAATAACCTATAAAAGGTTGATAAATCGTAAAAAAAAATAAATCAATAAAGAAATTTTCAGTTAACAGAAATACAGGGTGCGATGGGTAAATTGTCGCCATTGCATGCACGTTGTTTTGTTTTGTTTTTTTCATTTTGTCGACTACAACGTATAATAGGGTCAGTTGGACAACGTCTGCGAAAAAAAGAGCACCATGACGCAATTCATTCAGCCAAAAAATTTGGAAACGGCATGCTGTATTGCTAGGCATTCACGCAGGGAGCTCCGATACGAACATTTCAGAGTGTTTGCGTGTTAATCTGAGGCGTGTGCAGAGAATTCGGAAAGAATTGGATGAGGCTAATGTTGATTACGAACGTATTTGGAGTGATCACTAGTGATGGCGACGTTCTGCCTCCATTCATCATCCCAGAGGGCCTCAGACTCAACACGGAGGACTACATCAAATGCCTTGAGGAGGTAGTGCTACCCTGGGTCAAGAGAGTGGTTGCCTATATCTGACCACCTAACTCCCAGACTAGAAATCCCTTGATTATTATGTGTGGGGCGCAGTTGAGCGAGAAACCAACAAAACTCCTTGTAACAACTGAAGATGAACTGATGACAAGGATTATAGCAGCATTCACCAACTTAAACAATAAGACCGTCTAGAAGAGTTACATGAGATTCCGAAGTCGTCTGGAGGCTGTGGTTAGAACCAATGACGATTTTATTGAATAAATTTACTCTTTAACATTTCAAGCTATTTTTGTGCGATTTTGGTAAATATATCTGTTAAAATGAGATGTCAGTGTTGTTTTCATTTTTGCGTAATTTAGACGACAATTTATTAATCGCAACCTGTATATAAAATTTGTTTACTATTATGACGAGATCCTCGAAATGTTGTCAACGTATGCATTTTTCTACCACTGTCAGAATGATATGGCGGATTTCTTATTTGTCCATTCTCTTTTCCATCGATAATCGGACAACGCTGGGACATAGTTAATATACCAAATTATTGTATAGTGTAGAAAGATGCAAATTCATGAATTATCAAATAGGTTATCAAAAATAAAACAAGAAGAAAGTACTCTCTAAAAAATGTAAAAAAAAAAAAGATAGAATGAAGTGTTGTCTGCAAAAGAGACATAAAAATCAAAGTGCCGAAATTTAACTACGTCGCTAGACAGAAATTCTGACAAGAAATCCGGAAAGGCATAAGAAGATCGAAAGAGTTTACCCATAACCGAAGCAAATTATGACGATATAGGGACATTTTGTTAAAAAAAATAGTGCTTCATTATGCAATACATAATTGTTTTTATGTCAGTGAATGTCAGAAAACCTGTTTACGAAAGACATTTGGTTCTACCAACGAATGCTGAAAATACCAATTGCGAGACCATGTGAGCAACGAGGAAGGTTCATGGAAAATAAGAACTACAAGGAAATCACTCATTGTAATTGATGTCTGGGATACATAATGAGGAAATAGGGCCTGGGGAATTTAACACCCTCAGGACATAGTGAAGGCAAGAGAAACAGGGTGAGATCACGGATTCTTTTCTAAAACGTTTTCCTTCACTTTCATTTCCGGCGGACCCTTGCGTCTTGATGGTATTATCGCCTTGCCTCACGTGGTGCCACTTACTCTCTAACACTCTACTTCGAGTGGCTCTTGCGCCTTACAGAGGGTGAACATCACTGTAACCTATTTAACGAGCTTAAATGAATAGATGACAGAATCAGAATAAAGAGGAAGCGTAAAGAAGAACCATGATCGGCCACATTCTGAGAAGACATGGCGCACACAGATCGATTCGAAAGGAAAAAAAAAACAGCCCTGGTCGGAATTTGAACTCTTTTTGACAGTTCCGCATTTCGTGCTGTTAAGATACAACTCTTCTGAGATTTTATGAAATGATAAATTGCAAGGAATAATGAGTTAGTATAATTGTCCAATATAAGAGGCTTACGGCCATATAACGTTGAAACACCAGTTCCAGTAGGAACCCCCAACTTAAGCAACGTCGAGTCTTGCCAGTACCTAGATGCATGATCGCTTACAGGTGCTGTAAGCTTGGGTGTGCGGGTACTGTAATGGTTAATGACACGGAATTGTTAATCGGAGAACCGTGTTCAAATTCCAGTTGGGTTTGTTATATTCACTTACGCACAAATACCCTTGGGAATGGTATGGTTCCATCTCTTCTCCCTCCAGCTGTGGGTTAATTAGTAAGACTTTTATCTTTAAACCATTATTATCTCCAAAAATAGAACAAAATGCGTACAAAATATTTAGATTTCGGTATTAAAGAACCCATAAAGTTTGATATGCCAGTAAACATCCAACCCAGTATAAGAAAAATGTTTCCTTTTTGGCCATTTATCATGTCTCGTTATTGTATTTATTTTGTCTGATAAATTGATTTTATATACTATTTTAATGCAATATCAATATTTGTGTTTTGTTATATATATATATATATATATATATATATATATATATATATATATATAGTGTCTTTTTCTCTTGCGTATATTGTTGGGCTCTTTCTTTTTCACCCTCGTCAATCTACACCACGACGATAGATAGGAATTGAAAAGATCGTTCTAAAAGAAAAAAAAAACTTGTCGTTTCTACAAGACTAGCGTTTCCTGTCTTCAGGCCACTTTTCATTTTTCTTTTTTTTTTCTTTTTTTTTTTTTGGTTCGCAAACTTGACAATTAATTGGGCAGAAAATTACAAAACACTTGATTTACACGTTCGAGCAGTGACCAACTTTTAAACCCCACCTTTTTCTTCTGATTTAATTTTTGTTTTTCTTTTCCTCCCACCCTCTCTTTCTTTCTTTTTCTTCTTTCTTTTTCTCACGCTCTCCCCCATTGCTTTTTTTTCTTTACTCTAGGGACAAGCCAGCGTTGTTCCGTCAGTTTTTCTCCGTTGAAATTGATAGCTTGATCTGTGCGTAGAATTATTATGAATTGTGAAAAGGCGGCTAAATGCGCGCGCAGGGAAACGTCGCAGAAGTGAATTAATAGCGGGAAAAATGTGTCTTCCCCCACCGGACACATACACAGAGAACAAAATGGAACTAAATGTTGAGGAGATAGAGGAGATGAAATATCGTATCGATATTTTATTGCATGGTCTATGAGTACTTAAAATTCCACTGGGGAATTTAAATTTTGGTTTACCTGTAATTTTTCATACTTGGTTTTTATTTTTAAATTATTAAAAAAAATCTATTATAATAATCGTTATAAATAAATACTAAAACCATCTTGGTAATATATTGGCTACAATTTTCATACTGTGTTTGCAGTATACTATATTAGAAGCGTTTAGTGTTAATCCATTTTAGCTAAAGCTACAATTAATAAATTAATTCCATAAGCGGGAATTTTTTATAAACCTTTAATTTAGACTGCCTATTTTAGAAACTCATAATATAAGAATTATTTTATTTTTATAATTAATATACCGAATTACTTAATTAATTATTTAATTAATAACTCTGGATTTTTTAAAAATATCTAAACTGTCTGCTGTATACAACCACTTTCTCAGATCAATGTTTAAAAATAGCTTTGGGGGAGTGAAGCCAGTTCATCCTTCTTCGAACCTTGTGGACTGGCGCTGTAGAATCACAAAGAACTGTACCAAATAACATAAACCACACTATTGGATAACTTTTTCACAGCAGCAACATCTAAAATGGTTATCGCATGTAACTCGAAAATGAAATAACATAATGAAGATGTTGAAAATTTCACAAAGGTTAGGAATGAATACTGAAAAAAGTGACAGTATGTAGTACTGGCTAATAGGTCAATGAATGTAGAATGTTTCCTTAAAAGGAAGAGTTCTGGGTATGACGATAAACTACATCCGACAGCAAGGCCGTTGATTGGTAGATTGGAGGTTTTGAGAAACGTGGAACCACCTCTGAATTGTTCTTCCCAGGTTCACCGAGATCCGGGTTGGTACAACCTGTTAGGGTCCCAGCTATGAGCAAATAATGACCCCCCCCCCAAGCAAAAGCAAAACACTACGAAAGTATAAAAATACATTTTTATAGTATAGTATTTTTAATAGTATAGTAAAAAAAATACCAGTTATACATTACCAACAATACATTTTTAAAGCAAAATGTCTAGCAATGCATTTTATAATAGAATTACCAACAATACATCTAATAGCAAAATGACCAACAATATATTTTATTTGTAATTGAAGGCATACAATTGCGTTCAAAATATGTTTAGTTGACGTCATAAAATTGTGTTAAAAATATTTACATTTCCGCATGAAATAACCCATTGGGGTGTTGATATACCGCTAAACAGAAACAACCAACCTTATAAGCAAATGGTTAATATTTTCATTGTCATTAACATTAATGGGTTAGCAATTGATAAAAAATAATTTGTAATTCATTTCTCTAGCAAAATCATTTACGATATATTCCGATATCAAAATAGTTTCCAATGAATTAGCTCTTAGTAGTTGTTGTGTCACTATATATGTAGTCAGAAGAGTAATTGCAGGTTTTCTAAAAAAAAGATATCATGGGTTATATCAAGATATTATTATTATTATTATTATTATTAAGATATCAAGATATTATATTATTATATTATCATGGGTTATATTACCCAATTACACACACACAATGAACTTTACCAAATGACAAAAACACATCGTTTGAACACTTATAACAGCAGCAACAGCTAGAATGTTTATAACTAGAAGGGAAAATAATGACATAATCAAGTTAGAGACTTTTCACACTACCTGAAACCAAAGGTTAGGAAGGAAACTCCCATCAATAACAGAATGAATGATAACAGGGGATTTGACAAGTTTATTTTCCTGAAAAAATCCGTTTGGGGATAATTGTTTTATAAATTTCAACCTGTTCACTCAATAAACGTCGAATGTTTCCTTATAAGAAAACTATTAATCTCACTACTACTATTAGCATGAAATGACTAAAGTCTTATCTTTGAGAACGGTGGTCATTAATGGAATATATATAGAATCCTATAATTAAAACTACTTTTTCAAAAATAGAGCGTTTCCTAATACTTTGCTCCGCTTTTGGAAGGCATCTTTCGCTATCCCAATGCGCCTACGAATATCCATGTCGCACTTTACGTACTCTTTTAATACGCTTCGCAGATATCTAAATTGTTTCACCTGCTTAATTTCGATATCCCTAATCCCTAATTTGCATATTTGTCTGTTAAAAAACAGGAAAAATATCGCTAGCAACAAAGAAAATGGTGCTGAACTGTTATGTAATATCAGTCGCCCTATACAGCAGTGGATGCTGGACAATCGCCTCACAGAGGAAGAAGAGACTTGAAGCAACAGAAATGTGGTTCTACAGAAGGATGCTGAGAATACAATGAACCGGACATGTGAACAATGACGAAGTTCGAGAGACAATGGCAACAAAATGGACACTTATGCTTCACATCAGGAAGAAACAGTTGACGTTTCTGAAGCACTTTGCCGGGAAATACACACAGGACAGATTGAAGGTGAGAGGGCCAGAGGAAAGCAACACGCAACCTACCCGGAGAACTTGAGCGAATGGATGGCGGAGCAGTGTTTGAGAGAGATGGAAAAATGTCAAAATTCTTAAGGGCTACAAAGGACAGAAAATTGAGGAGAGCCATAAACGGCAACGTCCTCAAGGGACGCAGCACATAGAAGTGATTGGAGAGCATCCTATCAGGAGTCAGGAGTCAGTCCCACAGACCAGCAGAGGTCTTAGGAAGAAGCTGAAATTTCTGGGAAACATAATGAAGAAAGAGGACTTTGAAACTTTGATACTCACAGGATAAATTGAAGGTTAGAGAGCCAGAGGAAAGCAACACGCTGTCTACCTGAAGAACTTGAGCAAATGGATGGTGGAACAGGGTTTTGGAGAGATGACAAAAAGACAAAAGCTATTAAGAGCTGCAAAGGACAGAAAATTGAGGAGAGCCATGAACGGCAACGTCCTAAAGAGACACTGAGAATTACAGTGATTAATGACGGGGAATGGCTTATGGGAAAATGAGTTACCCAATTCTTATTCAATCAGTGTCCTTTCTATCAGTAATCGGGGTTTAGCTCGGATAAGACATTTTGTCTATACGTTTGGTGAATGTAAGGGAATTTTTCAAGGTAAATATTACTAAATAGAAAGAAGTAGCCAAAGGCAAACTTCAAACTGGTAACGATTTCTCGCACCAATGAACATAAGGATCAATTTTAAATTATGTTTTTAGTCCGAATTTATTACATACTTTTAAGATAGCATATGCGAAGGGCTAATTGGGTCTCAAGTCCGAAACTAGAGGGAAATCTGGCTCAGCTTAAAATTTGATACACACATGACAGATTGAAAGTAACAGGGTCGGAAGAGAGCAATGCATGAACTAGCTGGAGAGCTTGAACGAATAGACGACGGAGCGTGTTTTGGGAGAGATGACAAAAAGACAAAAGTTATTA
>OZ038480.1:59990710-60020710 GCA_964036315.1 Acanthosepion esculentum
GTTGGTATACCCGCAATCTTTCGGTGGTTGTACTCTCAGGCCTTCCTCCAGCATAAATTAATTTCTTTCTGCTTTTGAAGCTAGATGGTATTGGGTGCTTTTAGCCATAAGTAATAGTAAATGATTATTTATATTGTGACCACTTACAGATCAGCGTGCCTTTTTTTAAATTTTTAAATTGTCAAAATTGACGTATTTTTGTTTATTCAATGTAGCATTGAACTAGCGATGTGTTTCAGTAAGTCTTTTTATGTACTAAGTCCTTTCAGGATATCAGCGACAATGGTTATCCACAGCTTCCTGCCTTTTGCTCCTCTTGGTAACGTTTAACCTTTTACCTACGCTCTATATACCTGTTCGGCCATCTATTCATACAAACACGTTAAGTAAGTTACACGTTCTTCCTCTTTGCTTTCAGTCAGTTATGTGCCATACGTGATACACACTTCGGCGATCATGTATCTTTCAGTACATGACTGACGAGGCACATTTAATCCCCGCAGTAGGTTCTGCGGTAGACTGGTTGCCAACCAAGACTAAAGAACCCAGTCTGTCCTGCTGTTCAATCCATAGCTGGGAGAGAGAACAGCTGGATTCATACCTTTCCCAAGGGTATTTGTGTGTAAGTGAATCTAACGAACTCGACTGGAATTCGAACTCGGCTCTCCGAGTTCTCACTCCGAGAAGCATATGCGTGTTAAATTCACCAAGTTCGCTTTTCTCATTATATGCCTTTCAAATTCCATTGGCTCTACTATATTCTGTTATCATGGTTTCAGTAATCTTCCTATTTTTATGTGCCAATTCCTTTTAGAAAATCGGCGATCATGGCTATCCACAACATCCTGCTTTTTGTTGCTCCAAGTAACTATTGAACTTTCCCCCCGCTTCACATGTCTTTACTAGGCATATGAGTGTTAAATTTTCCAAACATTCTTTCACCATTATATGCCCATTGAATTTGAATTATTCCTCTATATTCTGGGTTTCAATACGTCTTTCTTTTCGTTCGCCTATGCGCTCCTGAAAGAAAATATACGAATATGGCTCTCCACACCTGCCCTTTGTTGATCTAAGTAACTTTTGACCCTTTACCTCTTTGAACCTGTTCTGTCATCAATTCATACAACCAGGTTAAATAGGTTAATTGCTGTTTCTCTTCGCTTCACTTGCCTTTAGTAAGCATATGTGTGTTAAATTCTCCGAGCTTCCTTTCCTCTTTTTATGTCGTAGAAATTTCAATCGTTCCGCTATATCTTGGTTTTAGTAAGTCTTTCTCATGTGCCAAATCCTTTCAAGAAATAGGCGAACAAGGTCCTCCACAATTTCCTGCATTTTGTTTCCCTAAGCAACTTTTTGACACTTTAGAATATCTCTTTCTATCTAGTCCTGGGATAAACTATATCCGTCGGCAAGGCCTCTGATCGGGCGATTGGAGGTTTTGAGGAGCGTGGAACCAACTCTTAATTGCTGTTGTTCCCAAGTCCACCCTGATTCGGGGTGGTAGCGCCTGTTAGCGTCCCATCTATGGGCAAGTAGTGAGCACCCAAACAAAAACAAAACAATATGGGAGTATTAAAGTACTTTTTTATAGTAAAAATACCAGCAATACATTTTCATGTGAAAAATTACCAACAATATATATTTATAGCAAAATGACTAACAATATATTTTATCTATAGTTGAAGCCATAAAATTGTGTTCACAATATTTAGATTTCAGCATTAAATAACCAATAGAGGTTGATATACAGCTAAAGAAAATCATCAACTATACATCTATAAAACATAGGTTTAACCTAAAAGTATAAAATTATGTACAAAATATGAGGTTGAAGGTATACAATTGCGTTAAAATATATTTAGATTTCGGCATTAAATAATCCATTAAGTTTGACATGACAAAATTAAACAACCAAAATCTTTCTACCTATGCTGCCATCATTTCGTACAAGTTGATTAAATAGATTACTCGTTGTTTCTCCTCCATTGTCAGTCAATTATATTGCCATGCATGATACACGCTTAGGCGGTCTTGTATCTTTCGATACATGACTGACGAGGCAGTTTTTTTCCCCGCAGTAGGTTGCCATTTCTTTCTGCGGTATACCAGTTGCCATCCAAGGCAACCAGATCTGTCCTACTATTTACCCATAGCTGGGGAGAGAAAAAGAGAATTCACACTTTTCCCAAGGGTACTAGAATGTAAGGGATTCAACTGGAATTCGAACTCGGCTTATCGATTCCTCAGTCCGCGCCGCTATCCATTACTCCACCGTGCCTCACCGTTCCATTGACTTATCTATAATATGTTTTTGTGTTAAATACTCCAAGCTTCCTTTATTTGTTATAGGTCCCAGAAACTTCAATGTTCTCTTATTACAATTATTAGTTTCTTTCTTGTTCCCAGCTTGGCTAAGACTTCCTCGTTGCTTGCATGTTCTGTCTGTGGTATTCGCAGCATTCGTCGTTAGAATCACACATCGCACGCTTCAAGTCTCTTCTTTATATGTCAGACAATGTTCCAGCATTTATTGCTATATAGGAATTTAAATATTGCATAAGAGTTCAAGACTCTTTTCTTTTGTTTCTAACGATATTTAATACCTTATTTAGCATCAGGATAACAACATTTGCTATTTCTATGCACCTTCGTACTTTCGAGTCAGACTTTCGGACATCTGTTACTATACTATCCTGATTGTTCAATCTAATTGGCTGGATTGAAAACAGATATAAAAAGAAAAGAAAAGGTGCCTTGAATTATTTACAAAAAGGTTGTAATATTTCATCAAGATAACGTTAGATAGCGTGATTTTCCGGTGACTAGGTAAAAGAAAAATGTTATAAGTCTAACATTCGTACGTGAATCGAACGTTGCTGTAATATCCGGTCTGGAGCTTCTACTGTATATCTCGGGATTCTTGATAAAATCCAAAGAATGTTATCGACCCTGACCTGGCATCTCGACATCAGTTACTTCCTAGCACCGTGACGTGGCTTACCTCCGTCTTTTCTACAAATATTTCATGCCGATTGTTTTGATGAGCCTCGACTGCATGAATTTAAGAGTACTACTAGATTGCCAGTTAGGTCTCACCGTTTTAATATTGAACTAACTAGATGCAACCGTGCGTTGTATTCGAATAGTTTTTTCTCGTACTTCTCGCTTGTGGAATTCTCTTCTGGCTTCTCGCTTCCTTGCCACCTAAATTTAAAAAAAAAAATAAATGCAACATCAATCACCATCTTCTGTCTTCATGAATACCGTTCTTTTATCGTTCTTCTCTTCACTGGTCTTCTCATTCTCTTTCGTCCCAGTAACCCCACTTCCGTCTTAGTGACATTATTGCCTTTCTCTAGGTGGAACGATTATATATTTTATTAAAACTTTGTTTAGAATTTTTCACTTATCCGCCGCATTTGCAAAATATTCAAGCATTCGATTATCATTTAATCCACGCTTTACAGAATTCTCTTGAGAAAACAAATATCACTTCCCTGAATGCAAAGGGTATCTTGGGTAGTTCTTTACAAAGAACGACAAATGTTCCGTGGAGAGGATAGAATTAGGAAGTTGTCTGTAAGATGGGAGAAGATAGCAGAACAAAATGATGAATCTTTTCCGTTCCCTTTTATCACATGTCTGTTCATGGATCTTCACAACTTTGTAGCTTTTGTAGATCTAAGCAGTATCCCCCACTTGCTATCTCCTCCAATCCCCGTTCTGTCATCCATTTAAGCTTTTTAGGTAGGTTACACAGTTTCCCTCTTGCCGTCATTATCTCCTGTGAGTGTCAACATCTTCAAGCTCGCTTTTTTCATTATACGTGACACAAGTTTCAGCTGTCTCTTTCTGATTCCAAGCACAAGTGTCATTTTGTTCTTATTTTTCTTAAAACTTCCCCCATTTTCTCATTTTCTGTAGAGGTCGATTGTTTGACCTAATACAATCATTCCTGTCAAACCGTGAAGTGAAGGTCGTTCTCAATGGATTCATCTCCAGCTCCTATCCCACTAACGCAGGTGTTCCTCAAGGCTCCAACCTAGGCCCTACTCTGTTCCTCATATTCATAAACGACCTTCCTGACGCCATAGATTCCCAAGTCGGCATCTATGCGGACGACACCACAATTTACTCCTGCCTCAAACACAAATCTAGTGATGCTGACAAAGTTAACCTGGCAGTTCGATTAGAAAAGGACCTCCAATCGGTTGTGAACTGGGACAAGAAATGGATGGTTAACTTTAATGCCTCTAAAACAAAACTGCTCTCTATTAACCACCACAGGGATCCATCCCTGCATCCCATTAAAATGTCTGAAGACCAACTTCTTGAGAGCTCCTCTCTGCGGCTGCTCGGTCTCACGCTGTCCGCTGATCAGAGATGGAACAAATACATCGAGTCAATTGCATCATCCACCGCAAGGAAAGTTGGCTCCTTGTACCGAGCCAGGAAATTTTTCTCCCCGGAATCGATCCTCCAAATCTATAAATCGACCATTCGCTCTTGCATGGAGTATTGCTGCCATATATGGTCTGGAGCCCCTGCTGTTTGCCTCAGGGTTCTTGATAAGATCCAGAGACGGATATGCAATGTAATTGGCCCTGATCTGTCATCTCGTCTGCAGTGGCTCTCTCACAGACGCGACGTTGCCTCGCTCTGTCTTTTTTACAAATACTTTCATGGTAATTGCTCCGATGAGCTGCTTTCGCTGGTTCCTAGGCCTCATGAATTTAAACGTCCTACGAGGCTGGCATCCCGTCCCCACCTCTTCACCGTTGAAACTGTTAGATGTAGACGTCTCTTCTACTCCAATAACTTCATGTCTCGCACATCTCGCCTGTGGAACTCCCTTCCTTATTACTGTTTCCCTGACAAATACAATCTTCAACTATTTAAGTGTAACGTCAATCGACATCTCCAGTTGCCTTGATCTATCCACTTCCCTTCTCCACATATTTTCACCTTTCATTCCTATCTGCTCTCGCTCCAAATCTTCTGTAACCCCCTTGCCTTGATCGATCCACTATCTTTATCCACATCCTCTCCTTTAACACTCCTATCTGCTTTTCCTCCAAACATTCTGTAACCCCTTGCGTACTAGTGGCTTCCAGCCTTGCTTGGGGTGATAAGCTTAAAAGAAATGTTATTCTCAGCATCCTTCTGTGGTGCCAAATCTCTGATGTCTCAAGTCTCCACTTGATCTGTGAGCAAATTTTCAAAAAATCATTGCTATATAAGAGGATTAATATCAGATCGAGGTTCAGCTTTCTATTCTTTGTTTATAACGAAATTTTCGTATTACTTAATATTTTACTTAACTTCTTGAATGCATTTTTTGCTATTCCAACACGCCTTCTGATTTCTCCGCCACATTATCTGTCATCTATTATAACAGTTCCCAGATAGTTAACAAATTAACAATCACGTTAATGTTGAAAATTAAAAAATAATTCATTTCGTTCTTAAATTTTTCATTATATCATTAACTTTTTTATTTTCCTTTGCGTTCCTTTTGCTTGAATTTGTTATTTTATATCCGGATATTGTCCTGTTTCCATAAATATAGTCTTTGTATTCTAAAACCAGAATTGAAAACAAGACCTGTCAAAGGACGGAATTAGTTTCTTGTACGGTCAACGGCCATCTAGCAAAATGAGGTTGATTAGGCTAGAGACAATGTACGTGGTAGATAGCACGTATGGGATAGCACTGCATCGCTGGGTGGAGGGTTTCCTAGACTGATGTCAACTGCTAGACTGTTGGAATCAACAGCCACGTTTCTGACGACCAACACGAGCCTTCAAATTGAATGACATCGGCTGAGGTTTGACCCGGAGAAGGATCGGTTTCGCCATGTCTACTTGCCCAAGACATGTTAAATGGTAGATGAACATTCTTCTAGGGTCAAGGGCGAGCTAGCACAATGGGGAAGACTGGGTTTTATAGCTATATATGCAGCCAGTGCGGTAATGACGGCGTCGTCGGGCGGAGAGTGACATTGGCCGTGGTTTGACTTGGAAACGGATGGGTTTCACCCATTCTACTTACCCAAGACACGCTGCGTATTAATGAATACCCCTCCCGCTTTAAACCTTGATATGTGAAGAGAAATGACCAAGCGCTCAGCAGAGCAGTAGGGTAGGTTGATTTTTCACTCTCTTTAGAAAATCAACATTGCACTCGGTGTGAAAGCTGTGATTTAATGTCCTAAGTACTGACACCAAAATTTAGATTGATAGCTTTCATTAACTTTTGAGCATTTACTTTTAAAACCGTCTGAAAAATGTACAGAAATACCTCATTTCCTCAGGTTTTTGTTTACAAAATGACTTCAAAATTTAACTATTTCAAGAATAGATCTAAATAAAGTTAATATTTTATGTATTACATCGAATGGAAAATATATTCGAACCGGAATTCTAATTATGAATCGCAACAGGCAAAATGTTTTTACTGTATTCGATAAGTGAAAACCGTTTAAAAAATTATTAAAAAATTACAAAAATGGCTAATCCATGAATAAGATCATACACCATTTTTTAGATCATAATTAATAGAAACAAAAAATAGATAGAAGTGTATATAACACCATAATACCTTTGGGAACAAAATATTAGACAACATTTTTAATTGACATTGTTTATTAAAAATCGCACTAAAACTACTGCACTGTATAATATATTGCATCATAATATAGCTAAATTGTTCAGTATAATTTCCCTTTGAAGTAAATGAAGGTCTTATTTGATGGCACAATGATTTAGTAATAATGTGCATGTGCCTTGCATCCTGTCCATATAGAGTTTGTAAAGCTTCAGTAAATTATAAATTTTATAAGGCAGGGATATATGGCTTTCACTGATCATCGGAATTAAAATCCAACACTACAATTTTGAACTTAAACTTAATAACTCGCTTCCTCTAAAAATGGTAACTATTTGGAAAAATGTTTTGTGTCAGTCATTATTTAATCACAACTTTCAAATTGAGTGCAATACCACGGTTCCAAAATCAACCTGCACTACTGCGCGATGACCGGTCATGGGACCGATGATGTATAATATATCACATTCAGGTATTAAGACGACACTTCATGTAGCGTATAGAATTTATTCAACAAGTGCGTCAGTTATTTTACTCGATGTAATGATTGTACCAGATAGAATTGGGGAAGCATTTAACAAGATTCTGTTGAAGAGCTAACTGTATTTGGAACCGGCCTAGGTCGACACGTTTTCGCCGTTTTTAATTAAATTTAAATATTTAAAATTTAATAAAATCAATTTAAATTAGGTGATAAATAAGCCAAGTCCATAGTTATATGGTACGGTGGAGTAATGAATAGCGGTTGGGATTGAGGAATCAGAGAACCGATTTCGAATTCAAGTCGAATCCATTACATGCACTTACGTGTTAATACCCTTAGGAAGGGTATGAATCCTCTTCTTCTCCCTCCAACTATGGGTATATAGCAGGACAGACCGAGTTGTGTAGCCTTAAATGGCAACTGTTCTACCACAGAAAGAAATAGTAACCTACTGCGGGAAAAATCTGCCTCGTTAGTCATGTATCGAAAGATACGTGATTGCCTAAGCGTGTATCGCGCATAACTGACTGACCACCTATTGCATCATTGTACCCGATTAAATTAAGGCATTTTCTGCACAAACACACAACGTTGTTCTAATAACAGAAAAAAAGTCTGAAAATGATCAATGATCCGGAATTAATGCATGCTTTACAAGCAAAATAAAGCCATTATAATAATTAGATTAGAGTGTTTTTACACAGCAGTAATACATTGTAGATGCTTTTGCTATCAAAATTCATTGTAGGAGATTTACTTTAAACATGTAGCGAATATAAGGAAGAGAGGAATTATGAGAAATCTGTGATTAATGAATGCATTTGCAACAAAATAAAGCCATTATATGTACAATGATTAGATTATGAGTATTTTACTAATCCGTTGTAGTAAATGTAAATGGGTGTCAGAACAGGGATTAGGAGAGATATCAAAACTTACAAACTTTATAAAAACTACACAGGACAGGAAATTGTGGAGAGTCATGATCGCCCACACCCTGAAAGGACAATGCACAGATAAGAACAAGGTATTGTAAGAATACATATTTGTGTAACTTAGTTTTATTTTTTATTAAAACGCGTTTTCCAGGAAAAAATGGCTTACGACCATATCACGTTGAAACAACGGTTCTCATGCGATCACTAAAGTTAAGCAACGTTGAGCCTAATCAGTACCTAGATGGGAAATACCAGGTTGGAGCTGTAAGCTTAAATGTGCAGCTGGTGTAATGGATAATGGCTCGGAATTGGAAATCTGAGACCCAATTTCAATTTCCAGTCGGGTTTTTTATATTCACTTACATGCAAATACCCTTGGGAAAGATATGAATCCACCTCATCTTCCCCAAGCTATGGGTTAATTAGTAAGAAGCGTAACACTAAATCATTATTATCTCAAAAATATTGATAAGATATAGAAAATGAATTAATAAATAAATCAATCAATAACTATTAACTCCTAATGTCACTTTTAGATAATTTTTAACTCGAAATAAAACTTATTTTTAAGTAATATATTTTAATTCCTCTATGACAGGGGTGTCCATTTTTGTTTTGTTTTGTTTTTTCAAAGAGGGCCAGGTTTGTGGAGGTGAATATGTGTGAGGGCCAACTATTTTGTTTGGTATTCTTTGAACCATTAAAATTAAATGCAAATGAACTATCTTATGAAAATGTTATTGCAAATGGCATATTTTCATTTCTTCACGTGGATAACAAATAAATTTAAGGAGATCTTACCAAAATCACTCAGCCTGTCATAACGGAAGCCCGTATAAGATGAAGTAAAATATGTCTCAGAAAGAAAGAACTGCCAGGAAGCTATAATATATCTCAGGTTAATCTTAAACATTACATATTATTGGTAATTAATATTGTCTGTCAACTTTTGAGTTAAAAACATATGAATAGGAACATAACACCAACATTCATCTTATTAAATAGAAAACAAAACGTGACACAAGTCCAAGTGTCCAAATATATTTATAACTGATTTTTACCAACACAAAACAAATTTAATCACTAAGTTTTTAGGTCTGTTTCAAAGGCAGTGATTGCAGAATTTGGCTGGAAAAGGCCATGATCAGGGCAACACCACCCCAGAGGGCGGCCACAAAGTGCTGCTGTCATCTTTTGGTAAAACATGAAATTGCATTTCTAAGGTGTGGACTTTACATACCCTGATTGACAATACTGGCGGGCCGTAAGTGATACATTCTATGACAGCGGATGGGAGGCATAAGAAATTTGAACTCGGGCTGGACTTTGCGCATGCCTGCTCTATGGCGAATCAATTTTTTAACTGGATAAAATTTTACAGTATGGAAGCGGAATAACAGAATATGTAAACATTCTCTTTTTCCCTTATCTATATTTAAATGGGTCAAAGGCAAAATCTCAAATGAAGCAACATGCAAATACAGAAAGAAAACGTTGCTAATAATGTCGCGTGGCCGAGTAGTTAGAACGTTCGCTTTCTGATCATGAGACCTGAGTTCAAATCTCACCACGGGTGATTTGTCAGGATGGAGACTTCCTGATTTTATCGGTCTGGTGAAAAGTGCTATACCGCGGGTTAACCCAAGTCTTGTGGGTTGACGGAGGCCGTTGGTGACCGAGGGTTTGAGTGTGCGGGCCTTGTTCAGATCATTAAACATTCAGGTAGCGTTACTTTTGGTTGAAGTTTATAATTTTTTTTTACTAAGAGTTTTCCAGGAAATGATACTTCTCAAATTGTTATAGCTTTTTCTAAAACTGATGTGAAGTCAATTCACCTTCAGCAAGGCGATAATGACACTAAGACTCCTGGGGGTTACTGGTAGTGAAAGAGAATGAGGCTTTAGTGAGGAGAATGGACAATAAAAGAATAGCATTTAGGAAGACAAAAGATGGCGATTGACGTTGCATTTAATTTTCTAAGTTATGTAGGTGGCAGGGAAATAAAAAAAAACGAAAGAGAGTTCCACACGCAAGAAGTGCGAGAAAAGAAACTATTCGGATAGAACCTACGGCTGCATCTAGCTAGTTAAACTTAGACTTAGTTGCCAATCTAGTAGCACGCTTAAATTCATGCAGTCAAGACACATAGGAGGAAAGCTTATTAGAACAATTGCAATGAAACTATTTGAAGAAAAGACGCAGGGAAGCCACGTCACGGCGGTTGGAAAATGACTGAAGTTGAGATGCCAGTTTCGGAGCAATTATAATAGAGACCCGTCTTTGGATTTTTTCTAGAATCTCTATTTCATTGATTGACAGATTTTCTACGGCATATCAAACCCTGCGTGTTATCTAAAGCCAGAAAATATTTTTAGATTCTAAGATTTTTTCTGGGAGATAATAATGATTTCGTGATACAAGTTTTACTAATTAACCCATAGCTTGGGGGAGATGAGGTGTATTCATATCTTTCCCAAGGGTATTTGCATGTAAGTGAATATAAAAAACCCGACTGGAAATTGAAATTGGGTCTCAGATTTCCAATTCCGAGCCATTATCCATTACACCAGCTGCACATTTAAGCTTACAGCACCCACCTGGTATTTCCCATCTAGGTACTGGTTAGGCTCAACATTGCTTAACTCTGGTGATCGCATGAGAACCGTTGTTTCAACGTGATATGGTCGTAAGCCATTTTTTCCTGGAAAACGCCGTTTGAAAAAAATAATAATAATTTACACAAATATGTATTCTTACAATACATTGTTATCTGTGCATTGTCATTTCAGAGTTTGGGCGATCATTGCTCTCCACAATTTCCTGTCCTGTGCAGCTATTTACAAAGTTTGTAAGTTTTGATATCTCTCCTAATCCCAACGTTCCTCGTGCAAGTTTTTTGTACTATACCATAGTGTAATGGTAATAGTAAAATTCGCCGTTTCCATGGAGGAAACATTAGTCATTTATTGAATATTCGGGTAGCGTTACTCTCGACTGAGATTTATAAAATATTTTTATTAAAAGAGATTTCCATGAAAATGAAATATCCGTAAGCCCTCTCTTAGTTCAGTCAATGGCTTATAAAGTGTTATTTACGACGAAATTTGATGATTTTTAATGTTCACTTCTGTGATTAGTTTCTTCAATTATCATTATAAAAGAAGAGAAAGTAATTAAATAACTGTAAATAAAAAAATACAGAAATGAAGCTAGAGTTCAATTTATATTATGAATATTTATAGGGATTTATTCCAAAATCAGAAAAACGCCACTTGTAATTGTTCATATAACAGAATATAAAACATAAAGAAGCACCAGTGAAATATTTAAATGTCTATTTTTGTTTCCTGAGTTTATGTTTATTTTTCACTCTTAGATTCTATGACTCGGATTTCATTCATATTAATTGTTATTTTACATTGTTTCTTCGTCCTCTACTAAAATGATGATCGCAGGTTATTAATGGCAAAGAAATGATTGTAGCAACAAAATGACGCAGTAAAATCGAATATTGATATTTTATAAGAAATAGCTCCTACAATGAAGGCCCTGTAATTCTAGGCTAGATAATTTATACACTCATATATCCATCTTTCTATCATTATATATATATATATATACATATATATATATATATATATACATATATATATATATATATATATATATATATATATATATATATATATATATATATATATATATTAAAAAGAGAGAAAATGCAAAAGTTTTTGGTTATAATGTGGATTTGTTATAGTATATATTATATTTTATTCTTCATATTTCTGCTACACGCGTTTCCGGTCTCGTGATCTTCTTCAGGCAAATAAAATGAATAAATTTTTAAAAGGAATAAATTTTCCTTATGTTCTTTTAATGTCTCATTGTTCGTTTCTATATTTGTTAGTGAGCCTTGAACCTCTTTCTGGACTGTTTGTCAAAAGTGAATTTATGCCTAAGTGTTAATAAAATTCATTAGGTTTGGTATGTGAGTTGGTGATGATAGATGTGTTGATGAGAGATGTATTCTTATCCCTGTGTGCGTGTGTATATATATATATATATATATATATATATATATATATATATATATACACGCCTGACGATCTGCCTCAGTGAAACCTTGGTAGGTTTGTCTGGCTCATTAGGTTTGACTATATATATATATATATATATATATATATATATATATATATATATATGTTTCAACTTGACCGTAATCCTGGAATCTCTAGATATATAGCAGGATGTCTCAGTATCGATTTATTTAAGATGGAATGATCTATTATGACATGTCCCTAATTTGTATTAAGATACATTGTATTTATTTTCAATTTTTGTACTTGAATTGTTCACCTATATTGCATATGATTCATTATTGTATTTATTCTGGTTACAATAAAATTTGTATTTTATATGAATACTACCTTATGAAAATTGAGATATAGTAGAATGGGGGGGGGCGTATCGTAGATCCGGCGGGGAACGACACCCTTGCACCGGCCCTGGCCATCAATATTCTCATTCTACAGATTAAGGTTTCTGTTTTAGAAAGTTTTACCATTCGTAAGCCATGATTATTACGTCTGAATTTTTTTTTAAAAGTCTTTAATACATCTGGCATCTTTATTAAAACTTCATCTTTATTACGTCTTTATTAAGTCTGGATTATAAAGCTGCGTTCAATGCTGGAAGATTTGGCAATAGAAGTTTATGGTTTGTTTTGTTTTACTGCATATCAACCTCAATGAGTTTTATTTAATGCCGACAATATTTTTATTGTTGGTAATATTTTTTTTTCAAAAATGTATTACTGGTAATATTTTTTCCTTCAAAAATCTATATCCGGTAATATTTTTCTTTAAAAATGTATTGCTGGTAATTTTTTTCAGAAATGTATCGCTGGTAATTTTTTTCAGAAATGTATCACTGGTAATTTTTTTCAGAAATGTATCGCTGGTAATTTTTTTCAGAAATGTATCGCTGGTAATTTTTTTCAGAAATGTATCACTGGTAATTTTTTTCAGAAATGTATCGCTGGTAATTTTTTTCAGAAATGTATCGCTGGTAATTTTTTTCAGAAATGTATCGCTGGTAATATTTTTCAGAAATGTATCGCTGGTAATTTTTTTCACAAATGTATTGCTGGTAATTTTTTTTTCAAAAATATATTACTGATAATAATGTATTGTCAGTAATAATTTTTTTACAAAGTATTTCTGGTATTAAAACCTATTTTTACACTTTCATAGTGTCTTGGCCACAGTTTGTGTGTTATTTGCCCATCACTTGAACCCTAACAGATGGACCTGGAAACACCAGCAATTAAGAAGTGGTTCCACGCTCCTCAAAACCTCCTGATTAGAGGCCTTGCTGTTGGACGTAGTTCATCGTCTTACCCAGGACGCGGATGAAGTTTATCATCATACCTAGGACGGTAGAAGTGTATGTACAATCGATATTTTCAAACGTCTCAAAGGAAAGAAACATTACCAGCATTCAAGCAAATACACTGCAGCATAACGTTTGGAAGGAGAGCATTTTGCGCTACAAAATCTCAAGTTGCCATGAGCTCAATCTTTATGAGAGTCAGATTAGACTAAGAATGGAGTATTGCTGCCATACCTGGACTGAGGTAGACTGACGCTGCACAATCATCACTCTACAGCATTGACAGAGTTCAAAAGCGTTTAAGAAGCCTTGTGGGTGATAAATTATTATCTACCCTGAAACCTTTATCCCACTTTCACTACCATATCGCTATTACTATGACAGATATTCGGTCATGTTACATTCATAGTGCCACCAGCTCGGATCTTCAGAGCTAGGAACCGTGTTGCAAATCATCAGTATTCCTCTCGTGTTTCTTTGATAAAACGCAAGATCCACTCGCGCAGTTTCTTCCCCAGAACTGGTACTTTGTGGAACAAACTCCCGAGAGAATGATTCTCTGACAACTACAATCTTGATCTCTTTAATTATGTCCGTGACCAACTGATTTTTATCCTACTGTTCCTCATAATACAATCTTACACCTCACTTCAGTCACCCTTACATTCTCATCAATAACTTGTCGTATCCTGCCGGCATTCCCACATTTTTTTTTAAAAACAACCGGAGGGAAAAGCTTAACCGGCGATTTGTGTCAAACTGATTCCGGATATAAACGGCCCACTGCGAGTAGGATTATCATCTCTC
Organism: Acanthosepion esculentum; assembly: GCA_964036315.1. Classification (NCBI taxonomy): domain Eukaryota; kingdom Metazoa; phylum Mollusca; class Cephalopoda; order Sepiida; family Sepiidae; genus Acanthosepion; species Acanthosepion esculentum. The sequence goes on from OZ038480.1 coordinate 60,004,940, forward strand.
ACTTGTGTCTCTATCTTCGGTCAGAATACGACAGTTGTGGCTCTGTCCGCGGACAGAGACGCAACTGGGGAAAAATACTACGAGGTGCCCTGTCCAGGAGAACAGCCCCCATTGCGCTAAAGAGGAAGATCAATAGTCATACCGATGCCCACGCAACAGACTGTTGCAGTGGCTGGGCAATTTTTGGACCTGGCCCAAATTTCCGCGCTCGCTCTTTCCCACATTAAACCCGACCTTGTGCCACATCGCGTCTCCATGGGGAGACTGGGTAAATACTACCTTCCGCGACCGCATGCCGGGAAGTGCAATCCTCTCTCAGTTGCGTCTCTGTTTTCGGGCAGAGTGCGACTCAGTTATGTTCTGTTCGCGGACAGAGACGCAGGTGGGTAAAAAGTACTTAGAAGTGCCTGGTCCCGGGGAAAAATGTCCACGTCTTTACCTACCTCACTGCACTAGAGAGTGGGGATCGGTAGTCATACCGATGCCAGCGAAACCGCAGGTTGCGGGGGGTTGAGAAATGTTGGGCCTTGGCCAGTGTGTATGCGTTCGAGTTCCTCACATATAACCCAATCTTGTGACACATCACGTTCCAGTGGGAAGACGGGGTAAATACTACCTTCCGCGAGCCAGATGACTAGGATCAAAGTGTAGTATCTGTTCGCGGATTACTCACTGAATGATCGCCTATGGGGCCGGGATTCCCTCTCCGATACGGGCCGGCGGCGGGGATTCGTCCCTGCGCTGGTGGTATCGTGGCTACGTCTGACTAGCTATGACCAGCTTGGACAAGCTATGACCAGCCAAGACCAGCTATGACTAGCTAAAGCCAAAGCACTGCGACCCGGGTGAAAACTCGCGTCCATTCCCCCTCCCTTCCCACGTTAAACTACGACCTTGCGTCACAACCTGGCCCTGTGGGAGGTCAAGTAAATCCCGTGTAGTATCTGTTCTAGCAGCCGCTAACCATCAAGAGCAGCTCCAGCCAGCCAGTTTCGCCATCAGCCGTCCCTCTAGCTTTAGCCATCCCTGCTAACAGCAATGATATGCAATAAAATGTCCTTTTCAGGAAAACACTCTTCATCCACATAAAACTGTCCTTTTCAGGACCTGGCTCATCATTGATGACAAAACCATATTTTTCAGAACAACGCTCTTCAGCGACTGATAAAATCGTCCTTTTCAGAACAACGCTCTTCAGCAACTACAAATCTTTTCTTTTCGGGACAAAGCTCTCTAGCGACTACAAATCTGTCCTTTTCAAGACAACACTTTTCATCCACCACAATACGGTAATTTTCAGGAACACGATCTTCACCGATTATAAAACTACCCTTTTCAGAACAACGCTCTTCAGAAACTAAAAAAATTGTCCTTTTCAGGACAACGCCTTTCAGCAACGACAAAACTGTGCTTTTCAGGACAACGCTCTCAAGCGACTACAAATCTATCCTTTTCAGGGCAACGATTGTCTGCTACCTCGAAACTGTCGTTTTCAGGACAACGCTTTTCACCGACTACAAAACTGTCCTTTTCAGGACAACGCTCTTCAGCAACTACAAAACAGTCCTTTTCAGGACAACTCTCCTCCCAACCTCTAATATCATGCAGAGGTATATTTTGTCTAGTGCACTGTAACCTTATTTTTGTTAATATATTTTTTTTAACGAATGTAAACGTGGCAATATATTTTTTTACTCAAGTATTCGGGTTTTTTTTGTTGTTTGTCTTCCGTCACTTAATATCTGTTTGCGGGTCAATAATACCACCCACAACAAACCCACTACCTTGAGTGGCCCTCGGCCTTGTATTCGGTGAACTATCAATAAAAAAATAAATGCAACTGGATCAAAAGTGAACTACAAACGTAAACAAATAATTCGCATGAAGTCCTGTAAGAAAAAATAATTACGCCTTTTGATTTTTACATTTCCCCGGAGAAAAGAGAAGGCTTCGTTCCTCTAATGCTAAATAAGTCGAAATAAGATGGCAAATCTTTGAAGTTACAAATTAAGTAAAATATCAAATATATATATATATATATATATATATATATATATATATATATATATGGAGATAAGTAAATATGCATGGTGATAAGGAAATTACCTACCAAGTGGTGTCACTAATAAGAGAAATATAATAAGAGAAATATAATATTTTTAAATATATATTTAGTGGCTTATATAGTGGTAGGTATAATTATGTGTGTAATGTGAAGTTTTCCATGAAAACGACGGGGATTTAAAAACATATATATATTATTATCTTAACGTTATGAAAAAAAATAAACGGGGTGTGTGACTATTAATGCATAGTTTTGAGGGGGGTTCGGATAAAAGAGATTATGGAGAATGGAAATGAAGTGACAATAAGGCGCACGTTAAAAAATGACGAGAGATACTCAGTGAGATATAAAACCAAGACAATTTTATTGAAATAAAAGAAAAGTAAATTCGTCAAAATATGAGTGATTCACAAATTTGGTGGTTTGCACCAGGAAAAGGGAGTATTAAATTCCTGGACAACACGAGTCTCATGGTCAGAAAGTGAACGTTCTAGCTACGTGTCCATATATATATATATATATATATATATATATATATATATATATATATATATATATATATATATATGTGTGTGTGTGTGTGTGTATGTGTGTGTGTGTGTGTGTGTGTAACAGCTTCTTCGCGCGAACCACCGCCCTGTTTAACAGACTCTCAACCAAGTGTTTCCCCGATCACTGCAATCTTAACCTGCTCAAGGCTAGGGTTAACAGTTTTCTTCCACACCTAAAAACACAAATAGCCTCCAAAAGAAACCGTGTACCTCGAGTGGCACCCACGCCTTGTAAAGGATGAACCTTGCTGTAAGTATATATATATATATATATATATATATATATATATATATATATATGTGTGTGTGTGTGTGTGTGTGTGTGTGTGTGTGTGTGTGTGTGTGTGTGTGTGTGTTTAGTCACACTGATGAGCTGTGATACAGCGAAAGTCTGTCTCTGGATGACGCATATACGCCCCCGAAAAAAATAAAATTCGGTTTAGCACTTTAGAGGGAAAAGCACGAATTTGTAAACAGTGACTGCTACTGCTGACGCAAAAGCTCTTCTATGAATTGACCACCCTGAGCGTGACCTCCGAGAGACAAGGCCTGTTCAATTTCGTTGTTGACAAATGTGACGTCATCACATTGAGTCCGACTATCAAGGAGCGTGTCTGTTTTGTGTAGCAGATATTTTACGGCGGCATTTTTAAATTACTTATTAATATATTCTTTTAAATATTGAATTAATTTAAAACAAAAAACAATGCCTTATAGATGCATTGTACCAAATTGCAAAGGGAATTATAAAAACGGCCCTAAAATACATGTATTTTCTTTAACTAAAGATAAAGAATTATCTGATGTTTGGATTCGTACAATCAGAAGAGATCATTTTTATCTACTAAATTCAGCAGAGTGAGTATTTTTTGTATTAAAAAATAAGTAAATTTTATGAAACTTTAATGATAAAATTAATACCATGTCTTTGTAATTCATAACATAAAGTTAATAAGACATAAATCTAGCGAGAAAGTTTAGAGAGAGAGACATTCATTCTCGTACGTGTTGTTTTTAAAATCTAAAATCTCGTTTTTTTAAGAAATAAACTTTAAAGAAATTTTCGACATAAATTCATTCATGAATTTTTAAAGGAATATTTTATATACATAAAAAATAATTTTAACGATTTTTTAGAATTGTTTTATTCGTGACTAAATGAAACTTTAATTGAATTGAATTTTATGTCTGTAATTCACAACACATTTTAAAACAGCTTTGTTTTAAAAAGTTATTAAACTCAATTGAAACTTTGAGGATTAAAATAATTTTATATCTTTATAAATTCCATAATAATAATGATCTAGAAGGGAAATTAAATTTCCTTGATAGAAATTACTGGAGTTTTATTAGGCAGCAAGAGACACTTATTATATTCAGCATCATCAAATCTCCATATCCAAAAATCTATCTGTCTCTTGTAATTGAATCTGATTTTGCAGTACATGTTTTTTTGTAGAAATGTGGAAATACATTCAATAGGGGATTATAAGATTTCTAAACACGTAACTGATCAAAATACTCTTGAAATTCCGATAGAAAACATGAAAAAAATGTACACAGAACAACAGCAACCTGAACCTCAAAATATGAGTTTTATATTAAAATTGGTAATGTCATTTCTACTATTGGTGCAAGAAGAATCAAACATATTAATGCACTCAAATTTATATATGAGCAGCTAAATTTAATGACACAAAATAAGCTTGATTATTCAACAGAAATGATGATATTTTCTTCATTGTTATATAACTGCTCCCCTAAAGGGGACAGATTGTTAAGAGACAGCAAAAATATAATTTTACCTAGCTATTCAACCATTAAAAGATTAACCTTATCAACATATATGAATCCTTTGATTGAGCAACATGATAACAATTTTCTTATGTATATTAAAAATAAATTTAAGCTCCTAGTGCAGGACATCACAGTATCTTTACTTGTTGATGAAATTCATCTAAAACCTTATTTAGATTATAAGGGTGGTAATATTGTTGGCTTATCTGATAACAGCAATGAAGCTGCAACAAGTGCTTTTGCTTTTAGGATTAGCAGTGTATTCTCACAATATAAATTGTTGTGCATGTTATGCCAACTAAATGTCTTAAAGCTGAGAAGTTATTTGACATAGTTAAACATAATAATTGGTTTATAGGAGATAGGCTTTCAAGTATTATCAATCATAACAGATAATAATGCTATAAATAAAAAAGCTATATCTTTCTTTTGCAGTTCTCCAAAGCTTTCCATTGTATATCCACCCCCAGTTATAAAGTCTCGACCTCTTTTCTTCCTTTTTGACTCAGTCCATATATTAAAATGCATTAGAAACAATTGGCTTAGTCAAAAAGATGCAAATAAATGCATGCTGTTCCCCAAATTTTGTCATGATGGAAATCATGAATTAGATAGTATCCAAAGTGCCACATTTTCTACCTTACAGAAACTTCATGCCTTAGAATTTCAGTCAATTTTAAAATATTGTTATAAATTAACCTCAAAGGCACTTTCTCCTACTAATCTTGAAAGGCAAAATGCTAATTTAGTTCTGCAAATTTTTAATGAATACACTATTCAAGGATTATTGATCTTAGGAAAACAGAAATATTTGCCTAATTTTGCAGAATATATAAACATATTTTATATTTGGTGGACAATAATGAATGTTAAAATGCCATATAAAGGTTGTCGGCTTAGAAATAAATACTGCAATCCACTTAGAATGAATGAAGAAAATTTTAGATTTCTCTCTGTATTCTGTGACTGGTTAGAATCTTGGAATAGCATTTCTGGAAGAAATGGCAAATTAACAAAGGAAAACTTTAATGCTTTGCATCATACAACTTATGCATTTCTAGAACTGACCAAGTATTGCATAGAAGAACTGAAAATGCTATACATATTACCAGGCAAATTTCAAACTGATCACCTTGAAGCAAGGTTTGGTCAATATCAACAACTTACTGGGGATCAGTATAATATCTCGATACGGCAAGTGTTTGAGTGTGAAAAAATTATTAGAATGCAATCAATTTTAAAATTAAACTTATTTAATCAGCAATGCATTAAAATTGATTTAAAGAGTTTACAAGAACCAAACTGGGATGAAGTGACAGAGGAGGAAAAGTTATATATATATAAATATAGAATTGATGTTAAAGAGGATGATGTAAATAATTGTAGAGAAGTTCTACCTGTAATACTATACTTAGCAAGTTATTGGTGTAATGCAGTTTTTAAGAAAATTAAATGCAATAGCTGCAAAGATTTAATATCTGGAAGTGTAAGAGATAATGTAGAAGAAATACCTGAAATAAGCAGCTATTTTAAGGGGATTAATAGAGGTTCTCTCTTATATCCTAATGATAAAACTATAAATTTTGTTCTGAATAATTATGTAGTCATTGATAAGCTGATAAAAAATCATTCTTTTCTTCATTCAGTAAATCAAAGAAAAATAAAATAAGGTATGCATATAACATTGAATGTTTTTTGCAGATTATGAGGTTCTTTTTTATGTTGACACTTGTGATGAGGGTCACAATATGGAAAAAATACAAAGAATGTTTGTCTGGAGCTCTACAAATGCTCTTTTAAATAATTTTTGTTCTAGGGAAAATAATAATATTACAAGTAACAAGTTAAGCAGAAAAAGAAAACTTCATTCAGCTAAATTTTGTATCAGTAACCCATTTTTCTGAAAGTATTATTTGATTTTTAAATCTATTTATTGTTTGTATCTAATGTATTTTCTTGTTTGTGTTTTTGTTTCTTGTTTATGTTTAATTGTTTTATTTATTTATCATAATTATTTTATTTATTCATCATTTAATTATAATTTGCTTATTTAATTATTGTTTGTTCCCTAATTCATAATTCAGTTGTTACTGTAATAATCTCTTAATGATTACAAAAATTATAACTTCACAGAATAATTATTAAAATTGAAATAAAAACATGCAATTTAAAACAATGCTGATTATGATTTATAAAAAATGTTCAAATGTGAAACAATTGAAATCATGAATGAATTTCATTCTTAAAATTAATTGTCTGTAACCTACTTTTCTAAGTATTATTTGAATTTTAAATCTCTTTTTTGTATCAAATTTATTTACTTTCATGTATTTAGTTTATTTGTTTCTTATTTATATTTTAATCGTTTATTTATCATTTACATGTAATTTGCTCGTCTATTTATTTAATTGTTTGTTTGTTTCCTAATTCATAATTGAGTTGTTGCTGTCCGAGTGTATATGAATATAATAATCATTAATAATTACGATATTGTAACTTTACAGAATAATTACTAAAATTAAGATAGAAACATGCAAATTAAAACAATACTGATAATGATTTAAAAAATGTTTTCAAATTTGAAACAAATAAAATAATGAACGAATTTCAGTCTTTAAAATTTAATGAAATCTAACATGATGTTTAATTTCTTTAACAAAACATTCAGCAACATTTTTTTTTCTTATCGGTTATTTTTTAAAAATTAATATGAAATAAAGTTCTGTATAAAATCCAATTCAGTTTATTTGTTTTGTAAAACAATGTATTTTATAAAAGTTTTCTAAAACCAATTTTTTTCTTACAATTATTCGTTACATTATGATTACTGTCTGTTTCACTGCATGGACTACTTTTGTGACGTCACGTTACTACCGAATAGGCCTTGTTCTCTCGGTGGTCACGCCCTGAGTCACTGGCGTGTTTATTCTAAAATAAATACGTAAAAATTCACCTTTCTCTCTGCCAGGAGCTGATAGCTCAGGGCAAAAAAAAATCTCCGATTGATGCCAAATCGATTGGGTTTCAATCCTGGATTGAAGAAATCGGATGTCTAACCACACTGATGAACTGTGATACAGGGAAACAGTCTGTCTGTGGATCCTACACACAGACACACACACACACACACATACATACATACACATATATATATATATATAAACACACACATATATATATATATATATATATATATATATATATATATATATATATATATATATATATATATATATATATATATATATATATATATAAACACTGACACACATACACATACACTAAAAATAAAATATTCTGGCGTGACCAGCAGACAGCTTGCCAAAAGACCTAACACCTTAAAATAAACTATGATGAGTGCTCAGACACGTGTATCCACGAGATGTAACATAATGTCGGCATATATATATATATATATATATATATAATGAAATGGACTAAATCCGACAATCATTTTAATATATTTTTTGTTTATACGCTATTTTTATAGATGCAAATATTTAAGTAAATGCTCTGTTTATAAACAGTATTAACAACATATATCGTCCTGAATGTCCGAGAAAATGTCAAAGAAAAATTGTATCCTCCGACAGGAATCGAACCTGTGTCCTAAACGGAACCGTCATATTGTCTGGCGTACTATACCATTTAACTACAGAGGAAGCGCCAGTTTAGCTAGGCTAAATTACTGTTTTTAATGATGGTAAGTTTGTAAACAAGGAAACCGTCCTGAAGAGATGCAGGAGATTCTGAAGTCGTCTGGAAGCTGTGGTTACTCTTTAGTATTTCAAGATTTTTTGAGTAATTTTGCTTAATATATCTGTTAAAATGAGATTTTATTTTCATTTTTGCGTAATTTAGACAATTTAGCCATATAAGAAAGGTGTTAAAAACTCACTAAAGATTGCACGTTTGCATGAAACTCCGAGTCGTCCTATCGACGTTGGATATTATGCATATTCACTAATATATATTTAATAGCTCTGTTATATAACATTGAGCACTTTTTTATAACACCCTAGAAAGAAATATATATGTACGTACACGTCTATATGCGTATACGTATGTTTTTTTTAATAATACCTATGGGAACGAAAAGTGTTCTTTTTGCTTAGAAAGAGAAAGAGACAGATGAAATTTCTGGGACACATAATGGGAAAAGAGGGCTTAGAGAATTTAACGCTGACAGGACGAGGCAAGATGAACAGATGGAACATAACTGATGGCCTTGTGTAAATGGATGGCAGAGTAAAGACTGAGAGGTATATTAAGGGAACAAATATTTATTAGAGCGACAAAGAGTAAAATGCTGTGCGGATCCATTATCGCAAATGTCGCAAAGGGTTACGTCATATAAAAAACGAAAAAGTCTGATCGAGAACATTCCAGTACGCCCTTGAATACATATTAAATATTAAATATGTTTCTTTTTATTGCTAATTGTATATTTATGTTAAATGTATTCAGTATTATTTACGACATAAGAGAAATCATTTTTTGTTTATTTTACATTTTGAGGTATTCTGATTTCAGTGAATTGCACGCATCAGATTTTCCAGTTTCTTGACTTCAAAGAACTAAGATTTCTTCATTCGGCGTTGTATTTCAGAAGATTTGAAATCTATAACCTGTTTTTACACCCACAGCATTTTAACATCACTTATTCTTCAAACTGGTTGCAACGGCGTAAAGCAAACGCCAAATATGAAAAAAAAGAAAAGAGGAAGAACGTAAAGCATTTCCGTTCTACACAGTTGCTGTAGAGCAATGCTTCGAATGAGACTTTCAGGAAAAATTTCCAATTTAGGGAATCTGATTCTCCTTTCTGTTATGGCTAAGAAACAGACCATGATAAGCTAAGTACATCATTTTGCGTTGCTATCATGCAGATAATGTAACAAAACTAATCTTAAAGATCAATGTGAGTGTTAACGTTGATCTTTAAAATTAGTTTTGTTACATGTTATATATCGTAGGTTCGATCTCTACGTTCACAAGGTGCAAGAGGGTGACGGGATAAGGTTGTTGGAAGCGGTTATTATGAGGATATATAGGATAAATAATAGTTCACTTGAAGAGGTTAAGACTGTTGTAATAAGGGAAGCATCCTCTCAGGAGTCTATTGCACAAATGAACGGTTCACGAGAGGAAGCTGTCTGATTGGAACTTCCCTTTTAGCGAGGAAATGAAAATAATTCGACCAGCCGGCAGCCGATGTAGAATAACGTTTGTCCCTTCTGTGCCTCTTTCATTGTGCCAAAGATATGGAAATCTGAAGGTGATAAGTTAAGCAACCTTGAATCTGGTCAGTAGCTAAATGGGTGACGGGTCAGGAATACCATGTGCTGTAAACTTTGTATTCGAGTGGTGTAATGAAAAACGAATTCCAATCGGGTTCGTTATCCCTTGGGAAAGGTATGTATCTACTTCTTGTTTGTTTCTTTAGCGGCATATCAACTCCTTATGGGTCATTTAATGCAGAAATCTAATTTTATTGGGAGCAATAGTTGTACTAAAATGTATTACAGGTAATATTTTTTGTATGAAAATGAACTGCTGGTAATTGTTTTACTATGAAAATGTACTGTTGGTATTTTTACTATAAAATGTATTTTTTATTCTTTCATAGTGATTTTACTCAATTTTGGGGATTAACTATTTGCCCAGTTTTGACCCTAACAGATGCTACCACCTGGGTCAAGGTGGACCTGGGAACAACGGCAATTATGAGGTGGATTTACGCTCCTCAATCTCACCCCTGCAGGACGTAGTTGAATCCACTTCTTTTCCCAGCTATGGGTTAAATAGTAAGACTTGTATAGGAAAATTATTACTATCTTAACAAGATTCTTACAATTTAAAAATATGTTTCGGCTTTAAACGACCTTACAAGGGTTGAAAAGCCGTAAAAACAAATCAACCAATCAATAAATGAATGTGTTAAGTCAGATGGTGATGAAGACGTGAAAACTGCTATTAGGAATTGGTTATATCAGGAGCTAGCTGAGTTTTACAAAGTTGGAATACATACCCTCATTCATAGGTGGAACGATGTTGAGAAGTATGTTGGTTGGTTGATTTTGTTTAGGGGCATATTAACATCTGTGGGTTACTTAATTCCGTAATCTAAATATTTTGTACATAATTTTATACTTTCGGAGTAAAGGTATGTTTATATATATATATATATATATATATATATATATATATATATATATATATATAGTTTGTAGGTCATAAAATGTATTGTTGGTAATTTTATTATAAAAATGTATTTTCTTATTTCTTTAGTGTTGCTTTGATTGTGATTTTGCTATAAAAATGTATTGTTAGTCATTTTATTATAAAAATGTACTGTTGAATTTTTCACCGTTCGCGCATAGCTGTGAACCCCCTACCAGGTCCGATCACCCCTATTTGAAAAATCAGGTCTAGGTCAACCCTCTTCTTATCAACCTAGAGGAACTTAAACACAGAATCACCGAGGTGCTGGAGAATGTTACGCAAGACATGCTACAGCGTGTTTGGCAGGAGCTAGACTATCTACTTGACGTGTATCGTGTCACAGGTGGTGCGCGTATTGAACATTTGTGAAGCTTTGTGAAATCAGTCATAAAATATATATATTTATATATATTTCTGTGTGTATATACATATATATATATATATATATATATATATATATATATATATATATATATATGCTTTCTGCATTTTTTGAGCATTCTTCTAGACTCGATGAATCAATATATATATATATATATATATCGAATTGATTCATTGAGTCTAGAAGAATACTCAACAAAATGCAGAAAGCACTAGACGGCCGTTTCGGCGTATTTGGGACTCATCAGCAGTGCGCATCCACTACAGACGATCGAATCCGGACAGTTACGATATGGCGCAAGCAATATACCAACTGTACCAACGGGACTGGGTGACGAAGGGATGACAAAATAGACTACATATAGAGCTGCACTCACTTTCTGTGGTATAACTCATCCGGGAATAACATTCCCATAGGATTCTAGCCACCACGAGCGACGTCTTCTTTTCTCCAGAAATAAAATACACACACACACATATATATATATATATATATATATATATATATATATATATATATATATATATTTTATAATTTATTACATTGGAATAACTTATATCCATTGAATATTAGTATTTGAGCTTTTTATATTATATTTTTACTCTGTCCTGGACATTGATTTCTACCTGGATTCTATCCTCTTGAGAATTTATATATGTATATATATATATATATGTATATGTATATATATATATATATATATATATATATATATATATATATATATATATATATATATATATATATTGGCCACTGATATTATCAATATATATATATACATATATACGATATTACACATTGAGTGCTAGGGTTATTAAAATAGTGCTCAATATAATATAATGGAGCTATTAAGCATATATTAATAAATGTATTTTTTCCTCATCAATAGCACGACTCGAAACTTCATGTACAACTGGATCTGCAGGTGTTGAACAGAGATTGACCGTTACATAAATTAAAAATAATAAATAAATATATTTATGAATATTTAAATTATGTAATGCTCAGTCTTTATTCGGCACTTTAAGATTGAGTTTGGCATGTAACTCCGAGTCGTGCTACCGATGAGGGGAAAATGTATGCTTATATATATATATATATATATATATATATATATATATATATATATATATATATATATATGAAGAATCACCTCTCACGTGTACACAGTCCAACCACTACTATAAGTTTCATGCCTTTATGCAATCGTCCAGGGTTCATCAGCTATAATGCAAAAATGGGAGCATTTATTTCCGCATTACAGCTGTCGATCGCCTGACGTTTGCTTAAAGGCATGAAACTTATAGTAGTGGTTGGATTGTGTACACTTGAAAGGTGTTTCTTAGGAAACATCTGTATGGTGTTGAGCTAATTTTTATATATATATATATATATATGAAAGTGAACATAGAAGTCAGAATTTAGAAGCGACAGTCTGTTTCATGCTAGATACAATCGTCAGACCACGAGTGCTGTTATTTTTCTCGGCTATTTATATATACGTGTCAGTGGTGCATTGTGGGTAGTCTATTTTGGCCTTTATTTAACCGGAAGTCGTTTATTTATTTGGGTTAAATTATTTTGCTTGTTTTTATTTATTTTTATTTTATTTTTTATTTTTATTTCTTATCTTATTTATTAATTTATTTTCAATCGGTGGTTTTATTAACGTAGTAAAAATTTGTTTATATCGGTTATTTAATAGTTTTGTTTTGGTTTGGGAAGATAATAAAAGCTATTTATTCAATTTTGGAGTTGATTGTTGTAGTTTATTCTAACTATTATTTTGGCAGGAACAGTTTTTAATTTGTTTATTACTTCATGTATTTATTTGTTTTTATTATCGGGATCGGTTTGTTAGTTTATTTATTTATTTGGATGAATTTAGATCAATTTATTTTAATTGTTATTATTTATTTGTTATACTGTATATTTTCTCTTTTCGGTTTTCGATTATTAATTAACGTAGTATTTTTTATCGTTATATAACAGTTATAGCTATTTTTTTCCGTCCGATTTTTGGTTTGATTTTTCATAGTCTAACTAATATTTTGATCATAATGGTTTGCTAATTTGTTTATTATTTACTTTATTTATTTGGATTCATTGGTTTTCTTTCTTATTTTTTATTCTATTTCGTCTATTCTAACAGATGCGATTTGGTCATTTGTTTGGGTTAATTTATTTTGCTTATTTTATTGTCATTTTGTGTTTTTGTTTTTTTTATTTTATTTTATTTTATTTTTTCCGTTTTCGATTTTTAAGTAACGTAGTAAAAATTTGTTTTCATGTCTGCATTTTGAGAAGAGCTCGAATCTTTTATTTAATAATTTATCCTGGTATATATAGTTATTTTTTCCTCCAAGCAAAGTTTGCAAGTTTTTGATTGGTTGTTGTAGGCTGATGATCTTTTCTTTATTTTCCGAGTTATTTTTGGTGTGGTGTGCGTTTTGTTTTTTATTTCCCAGATATACTTAGAAAGCATTGTGCTGTTCGCATATTTATTATTTGTGAAAGATGTTTTGTGTACATAATTTTTTGGTTTCCAATGTCCTTCAGTTACTCCTATGTATACTTTTTCTTCATTATATGGTGATTTTATCGTGGCTTGGTAGATTACGTTGTTTTGTAAACAATTACTGTTTAAGGGACATTCGTTTTTTATTCTGCAGTTGCACGTGGGTTTAATTTGTTCGTGTGGTTTGTTGATAATTTTCTTGTTGTGCTTTTTTATTATTTGTGCCATGTTCTCGGTGCAACTGTAGCTGATTTTTACTGTGTTTTTGTTGAATATTTTGTGTAGGGGGCTTGATTTCGGGAAGTCTTTGTGTAAGAGTTTGAAGAATAATTTTCCTACGTTTGTTTTTGCGTTTTTGTTGTACGGTGGGTTGAACCATATGATATTTCTTTTCCTGTTGGCCTTTTTCGTGTTCTGTGGTGAGTATATGAGTGTTGCTGGAAATCCGCTATCTTTTAGGGCTGTTTCGTAGTCTTTCTTAGCTTTGTTAAATATGCATTCATTGGAGGAATTGTCGGAAAGTCTGCGGTTAATCGATTTTGGTATCTGTTTGATTATAGAAGGCGGGTGGTTGGAAGATGTGCGTATATAGAGTGGTTTATCATTGGGTTTTCTGTATGGTTTGTATGTGCCTTTTCTTAGGTTGAAGGTAACATCTAGAAAATCTACTTCATTTAGGTTAGTTTGTATATCTATGTCGAATGCGTTATTTGTCTCATGTTGTTATTATTTTGCTTATTTGTCAAGTGTTCATCTGCAGGTGCACAAATTTCACTAAAATTTGACAAATGACAAGTTCACTTACGAGAGAAGGTAGTGCGTGTGTGACCAATGTAAGAATTTAATGTTGTTTATTCATTGTTAGTGTTGGAGATACAAAAATCCCAAAGGACATAAGAATTCAAAAACAACCTTATTTTTACATTGGGTAGATTTTTGAGGTAATCAATTATTTCTAAGAATTAGATTAGACGTTTTGAATTTTTTTATAATAGATGATAAATCTAAGTTATATGCAGGATCAATAGCTTTTATATAACGGGGGATTATAATTTTAATAGCATTTTCGTCTTGCTTATAATCCCAATGCATCTGGTTACAATAAACTAATTAATGGAGTCTTTATTTTTATTTATATCAAGTTGGTTGCTTATGCAATATTTCAAAATTTCTTGAAAATTAATCTTATTTCTTCATCAGGAAAATTTTTTGGGAAATTATTGCTGATAAGTTTTTGGTAAAATTTCAGTTTGACCGTTTCGATGACGGCACCTTCAGTAACTTGAGATTGCTTAAATTAAACGTGAGAAGGGCGGAATAAAACAAAAACAGTTGCGCAAATATATACAAAAAAGCATTGAAAACGAATGTAGTAACATTCGAAAGTACTCGTAAAAAATAATATAAAACAAAAAAGTATGACTTTGGCAAATTTACCGATAAAACAACTAATTCGGAAATTTGAAAAATTTAATAAAAACTTTGTTAGAGAGAAAGTTTTTTATATATATATATATATATATATATATATATATATATATATATATATATATATATATATATCCATCCATTATATACTTATCCCTCCCATTATATATATATATATATATATATATATATCCCGACAATCCCACCTTTTAAAAAGCCTCCCCCTCCTCTATTCACCATCTCTTGCGTTCCCTTTAACCTAATGTCGCCACTGACTATTAAACTTCGGTCTGAAGAAACAAATGTTTAAGTATTACTATATTAATATCTACTTTTATTTGAATTAAGATCTCTTTCGTTAAATTAACTAAATTGGAATCGGCCTGCTTTGTCCTGCCTAAAAGCAACAAACCGTATCGGTCAATGTAAAATACAACCGAGTATGAAAAGCCTCAAAAATCTCAAAATTTATAGAATACATTCTCGGCTGGGTGAGCCGATTTGGGCTCACGGCTACCACCCAACCACTAATCCCTTATCCTTTTCTTTTCCTAATCCATCTCTTCCCCTCTATCAATCTAATATGTCCGTCCGGTGTATTTATGGGGGAGATTTCGATCTGAAGTGTTGAACATCTCAGTGTTCACGAAATAAATTATAATCGAAATGAATAATTAAGGTCTCCGTCTTCTTATTATTATCATTATATATATATATATATATATATATATATATATATATATATATATATATATATATATATATATTGGGGTTATGACTTTTTATAACCATGTGTTCTTGCGTC
>OZ038480.1:60025710-60035710 GCA_964036315.1 Acanthosepion esculentum
ATTTTTGCTTCCAGCGTCTCGTATGCACGATTTTGTCGTTACTTGGAAATCTTCCATGTAAACATAAACAGACTATCATTATGGTTTTGTCCGTGTATTGTTTAATATATTGTAATATAATTGTCATCTTTGATAATGGCTTATCTAAGCCGAAAGCTTAGATGGGATTAAAAAATATGTATTAATATTGTGATTTTCATTCTTCGTTTAATGATAACGTTATTAAGCTTATCAGACGATATGAAAAGAATTTACATAAAATAAATAGACAAAACTTGTCTATATTATTTAATGAAACATGCATCAATGAAAAAATGCTGTCTAAATATACACAATTTAAATTACATTATCCTGCAGCCCACCAAACTATGAACACTTGGAATTATAAATGTAGCCTTGTGAAAAGGCAAATTGAAATAGCCTAATATATTGTAATGTAATTGTCATCTTTGATAATGGCTAAAGCCGAAAGCTTAGATGGGATTAAAAAATATGTATCAATATTGTGATTTTCTTTCTTCTTTTAATGATAATGTTATTAAGCTTATCAGACGATATGAAAAGAATTTTCATAAAATAAATAGACAAAACTTGTCTATATTATTTAATGAAACACACACAGACACACACACACACACACACACACATATATATATATATATATATATATATATAGAGAGAGAGAGAGAGAGAGAGAGTGATGGATTTAAAATCGTATCCGAGGATGCCCGTCTACTAGGGCGGCTAGCCGATCCCTGTTGCAGACGTCTGCTCAGTCACATTTTGTGTTTGTTCAAAACATGTGGTTTATATTGCTGAATGGACCTTAGATACAGTTTCCGAGTGACAGTACGTTATCTATTGTGATCTGATTATTGTATGAGCGTAAGACAGAGCAAGAAATGGAGTTCTTGGAACAATGTGGGAAGCATAACGACTAACTCTAGACTTGAAGAGGTCAACATTTAATTAGTGAATAACAGTTCAGAGTTCAGACGTTAGGAGTACGGTGCGGAAGTAGACTTTTTACGCTCACAAAGTTTTCAGATACCTTGTTCCTCCAGACCGATAACATCAAGAAGTCACCTTCAAATTGACCACAGTGAGATTTGAAACCGAGTCTCATAGTCAGTAAGCAAACATTCCAACCATTTACCCACGTGCTTTTATATTTTTATTTATTTATTTATTTATTTATCTATTTATTTATTTCGACCAAATATCAGATTTTTTTACCCGAGAAGGGTTTCGCTTCAGTATTTACTCATTTATTTATTTATTTTTACACGTCCATTTTAGCGATCGTGACAGGCGTATGGTATTGTTCCCCGCTTCCATAAAATCATTTACCAGCTCTATATTTATAATGTCTTGCATTAAACCCCTTCAGTGATATATCTTTTGTGTCCCTTTAGAATTCTCAATGTTATCACTAAGCCCATTAGAGTTAGTAATTTCGGAACCCCTGCGCTTTCATTTTTCAGTACTGTCGGATTTCATCTCCTAAAGGGTTACTTATGTTGCTACTAAACTCTTTACGGATATGTAATATCTGCGTTTGGCATTTTATGGTTTACTAATTGCTATTAGTCATCAGAGCAGCAAGTGTCTCCTCGGTTATAATGGCAATGATAATATATTAGCCGTTTCTAACAGGAAGCATTCTTTGACTGAATAGTTAATGTTACTGTTGGTTGGAATTTATGAATATCTTTTTCTTAAAACAGTTTTTCAAGAAATTAAACTTCTCAGATCCAGTAATGAATATTGCACCTTCTCGTAATGATGAATGTTTCTTTCCGAACCTTTTGTTTATTGTCATGTGGAAATAACAACTTGATTGTATCACTATTTTTCTATCTAATTAACTATGTTATCCGGTTTTATTTTTGCTACCGGAAGTGTTCAGGTGATGCGTTTTTTTTTTAAATTTTATTTGGTAAAGCTCTTTGTAATTATGTAGGTACCTCTACTTTTTCGCTAAATAAGAGCATAGCATGATGAAAAAAGGCCCCAAGCTTGATGAAAACAAAGTTTTATCGGCAAACTGTTTATGTTATTATTAAAAGGAAAGACTGAAATATTTTTTTTATTATTTTATTAAATTTTTTTAAACCTTTCTAGGAAGTTCAAAATTTTGAAATTTCTTTTTTTTTTTTTTGCGTCAGCGGCAGGCCATTGATTACTATGGGAATTTTAGCGGCTTTTTTCCGGTAAAAAAAAAAATTGGAAATTATTGCAAAAATCAAATAATTGTCAGATTTTAAGGAATTTTTAAATCTTATTCCCAAATGAATAAAATTATTTTTTAAATATTCTGTTTAGAAAATCTTCAGGAAAATATTTTTTAAAGCTGTTAACCCCACTTACTTAATTTTATGAAATTTCGAGAAATTAAATTTTGTTCGCAGCATTTTTATTAGTTTTTTAATTAGTGAATAACAGTTCAGAGTTCAGTCGGAGAAAATAGCAGTATTGTGTGGAAGAATATATAATATACATTCCAATTGTGTGAAAGAAAAAAAAATTAGATTCTCCAAGCATGATTGCTTGGAGAATCTAATTTTTTTTTCAAACACTTACTCATTTCCCGAAAATCTGCTTCGAATCTTAAAATAAAAAAATGCAATAAAACTATGACATTGTTTAATTAGAAAAGCTTTTAATTGCGTTCATAAATAAAATATCACTTATTGTCTTAAGAAAACAATTTTTTTGATGAATAGTGAATTTTTACAAGAATTGTTTCCATTTTTTATTTTAATTATAATATTTTATAAAGTTTCAAATCTTTTAAATTTCTGCATTACTTTTATCATGTTAGGTGATATTGTCATTAAGTGAAAACTATATTTACTAATCAAAAATTGAAAAGCTTAATACAAATCATTACACATTAAGATTTTTAAAAGAATTTTTAATTTTTTTTATTAGTGTATAAACGTGCCGATTTTTTTAAACTACAGTAGACCATACACGACATTATCAGAAAATAAAAGCGGTAACTATGTTAAATTTAAAGCCGAAATTTCTAAAATTCAACATTAGGTTATGGAGAATATTTTCCTAAATTTTTAAGATTACTGAGTACTTAAAAATTTTATTAAAAAAAGATGCTCACGTCATTTTCTTAAATTTTATTTTACAGATAAAGTCCCTGTATGACAACTCTCAACCAGTCATCACCTCGACAAAGACGTAAATATGGCTGCTATCGGTTAAAACAACTACTATTTATTACATACAAAATTAATTTTTGCGGCATGTTAAATTCAAAGTAAATAATATTTTTTTCAAATCAGATTATTTATGCTTCAAATTATTACTGAAATGAAGTTTCAGAAAAGTATGTTTTATTTTTACATTGCGATAAAAGAAGACTAAAAAAGGATGCTAATCAGTTATTTTAGCAACAAAAAAGGACAATTAATTCCAATCAATATAGTTTCTGTTTTAAATACTCCAGATAATTTCGCTTACTGGAAATAGTGAATGTAATCCATTAACATTCAGTTAAAACTAAAAAAAAAAAGCATGAAAAACTTTCTTAAAGGTTTCATTCAAACATTAATTTAAACTTTATCACGATTTTGGTGGAGGTAAGTAAACTAATCTAAAATGTCTAATAAAGTATTTTATTCTTTAAAGACTAAAGGATTCATTTGCTTGAAGTTATTTTTAATCAGGGATCTAAGAAAACGGTTGTGTATAGATGGGGTTTTAGATATTTCTGAACGAGCTGGACGTCATATATGACATATGGGAGTCTAATTCTGACAAGGCTATTTAAGAACATGATTCGAGTCTTCATTTACTTGAAGCCATTTTTAACCCTTCATCTTAAAAAAGGGTTATATATAGATCATAATTTATACATTTCTAAACAAGATAAATGGCACGCATGACATCCATATGAGCATCTACATCCTAGAGTATTTAAGTATATTTCTGGTTAATATTTTGGTTTTGCAGAATCTGACTATACTAGGCAACATTACTCATAGCTCAACCTATTGTGTGTTCAAATTCCTTAACTGATATTCTAAATTTAACGTAATTGATCCATACAGCCATATATTTGAACTGTGTGGAATTTATAAATTCATAGAACGTTTGAGATAGATTCAAGATAAATGCTATCACTACTCTCATACCGATTTCAGGTTAAGGTTTCTGTTTTAGAAAGTTTTAGCGTGCATAAGTATTACGTCTGAGTTCAATGCTAGAATATTTATCAGTAGAATGTTACGGGGCCAGTCTACACAGGGCGCGATGGATATATTGTCGTCTAAATTACGAGTAAATGAAAATAACATTAATTACGCAAAATGAAAATAACACTGACATCTCATTTTAACAGATATATTTACCAAAATTACACAAAAATATCTTGAAATACTAAAGAGTAAATTTATTCAATAAAATCGACATCGGCATAAACCACGGCCTCCAGAGGACTTCAGAATCTCCTGCAACTCTTCTGGACAGTCGCTTTGTTTGAGTTGGTGAATGCTGTCATAATCTTTGCTTTCAGTTCGTCTATAGTGTTACAAGGAGTTTTGTTGGTCTCTCGCTCAACTGTGCCCCACACATAATAATCAAGGTGTTGCAGTCTGGTGAATTACGTGGCCAGGTGTAAGGGGTGATGTGGTCGTAGAAATTGTCTTTTTTGTTCTTTTTCTTGTGTGGCATGGTGCAGAGTCCTGTTGCCTGACATAGGGTCTCCCAGCAAAATAAAAAAAACAAACAACGCGCATGCGGGAAATTAAAAATATAAAATGGCGACAATATACCCATAACACCCTGTATTTTCATATGTATGAAATCAGAGGAAATTTATTAACAGTCAACAACTCATCTACAGAATAAATCTTGAAAGGAAAACAGTTTGCTTCACGACAAGGCAAAAGGCTGTTTTGGAGACAGCAAATGGCACAAACGGTGATAAACCTGAAATTCAACCTAGTTGCACATGCGCCGGACAGCACCGATTTAAGAAGTTAACATTAGAGCTTAGTAATTTCAAACACTTTTGTTTTATTATTTTGAATATTCGAAGACTTAATTCATAATTTAGTTAGGTTTTTCTTAATCATTTTACTCTAAGCAAGGCAATAAAGCCACTAAAAAGATAACGATTGACGTTACGTTTAAATTCTTTGAAGATCAAACCTGACTGGAAAGGAAGAGGTCGGAAAACATTTCCACTACTAAGAAGTGCGAGAAAAGATTCTGTTAGCAAAGAACTTACGGTTACATCTAGCCATTTCAACTGTAATATGATGAGATGTTGGCGCCAATCTAGCAGTACTCTGAAATTCATAAAATCTAGGTACCATAGAGGAGAGTTCATCAGAACAATAACCACGAAAGTATTTATTGAAAAGGCACAGGGAAGCTACGTTACGGTGATGATGAGAGTGACTGAAACTGGGATGCCAGATCAGGACCAATAACATTGCAGATTTTTCTTTGGATTTTATCAAGAATCTCAGGGAATACGTAGCAGGACCCCCCCCCCCCGCCATATGAGGCAGCAATATTCAAAGCAATGACAAACGGTAGAGTAATAAATATGTATGATAGATTCTGACGCGAACATTTTAAGTTTCTTCTATCACACTTCACACTTGTGAAACTCTCTTTGGGCTTCTTGCTGCCCAGTCAACTTTGATCCTCAAAAAAAAAGACTAAATGCAATGCCAAACGTTAATTCTGTCTTTTTAACTTCTTGTACTTTTATTTTTCCCTCTCCTTGAGAGTGTTTTTTTTTCTCATATTCACTAACAATCTTTAGCCTCTTTCGTTGTAATTGCCATGCTTGGGGTAAAATGATTAAAAGGAATATCAGTTCATGGTTCGTTTGAATAGAGAACGGCATTTTTTTATCATTGTCTGCCTCTTGAAATAACATTTTAGTTAACTAGTTTCTTGTTGAATCTGTATAACAGCAGTGTATGAGTTGAATATCATATTGTTAGCTTAAGAAATATGACACTGTGACACTTCTAACATTTTTCTCGCTTTTTGATTTCCCCACAACGGTTAAATATATTAACATAAGTATTATTTCTTTTATAAGATAATTCTAAAACTATAATAAATTTGAATTTTAGGTGTTGGTATCTATGCATATCTCTAA
Source organism: Acanthosepion esculentum (assembly GCA_964036315.1). Taxonomy (NCBI): domain Eukaryota; kingdom Metazoa; phylum Mollusca; class Cephalopoda; order Sepiida; family Sepiidae; genus Acanthosepion; species Acanthosepion esculentum. The sequence goes on from OZ038480.1 coordinate 60,031,853, forward strand.
GAATCTTAGCATTGTAGGTATGAGTCATTGAAGTGTTGTGCAAGCCAAACACAGCATTGGTTTGTCAGCGATTATCACATCCGTCTAACAAGATGACAACCATCATGTATGTATGTATTTATGTACGTGTGTATAGATAGATACATAGATAGATAGATAGATAAAGATTGAGAGAAACTGAAATACATAGGTAAAAATAAACTAGGATTGATAGATATCTATAGAAGCAGCTACCTGGCTATATATATATATATATATATATATATATATATATATATATATATATATATATATATATATATATATGTATATATATATATATATATATATGTATATATATATATATATATATATATATATATATATATATGTATATATATATATATATATATATATGTATATATATATATATATATATATATATATATATATATATATATGTATATATATATATATATATATATATAGGTAAAAAAATCCGTGGATAAGTAATCCAAGTAGATCCTATTAATATAAAATATTAAAACTGATCCACAAAAGAGAGCTCAATATAATTTTTATTATAGAGCAATTAAGTGAATTACAATCAATGAAATCCAAACAAATTATCCAATACATATGGCCATTTCGTCCTCGGAAAAAATTCCCCTGGAATTGTCTATGCAAATATAAAAAAGATAAAAAGATTTTGTAACAAATGTATTTGCATTGACAAGTCCAGAGAATTTTTTCCCGAGGACAAAATGGCCATCTGTATAGGGTAATTTATATATATATATATATATATATATATATATATATATATAGAGAGAGAGAGAGAGAGAGAGAGAGAGAGAGAGAGAGATAGAGATAGATAGATAGATAGATAGATAGATAGATAGATAGATAGATAGATAGATAGATAGTGAGGGAGAGAGAAAACAGACTGACGAATAGATATATGAACAGACTTACATACGAAGAGACTTACATATTTACCGACTGCGAAATTTCCATAGATAGAGAAAGAGAGATTTAAATAGATATGAATAGACTTACGCAGTAATCTGAGATATATATAAAAAGAAAGAAAGAAAGAAAGATGCACAGATGAATATAGATATAAACAGGTCAGCCAGCCAGTCAGACAGACGGATAGATAGATAGAGAGAGAGATAGAGAAATAAACAGACTGAAGTCATTACATACATATATACTTAGATATTAACAAATATAGATAGATAGATAGATAGATAGATAGATAGATAGATAGATAGATAGATAGATAGATAGATAGATGCAAGCACACTGTGGTATAAGCCCGTGTAAATTTTGGAATAAGCGCTGCTTTTTCGATATTTAGTTCTGCATATTAAATACAAAGACAAAACCCAATGAAGACATGAAAGTAGCCTCTTTGATTGTACAAGACTTAAAGACAACATCTTAGACCACAGACGATTGTTTGATGTTTCTTCCTTGTGGTTTTACTCGAAATACATCACTTCACCTTCAACCGCCCAAAGCATAGCAGCACAAAAATCAGAAGCGATTATATATATATATATATATATATATATATATATATATATATATGTGTGTGTGTGTGTGTGTGTGTGTGTGTGTAAAATATTTATAATGTGACTGGAAAATCCTTAAAAATCAGCGAAAGATCAACAAAGGACAAAAGACAGCATCAAAAACATTAACCATTGCAAAGAAAAACAAAAATAGTAAAAGCCACTGATGGAGAACTCATATTTTACAAATTAGAAATGTACTGATTAAAGGCCTACTTTAGTCGGGACAGATCCACAATCAATTCGGGATAATATTCTACATCGTCTCAATGACAACAAGAAGGAAATAAATAACGAAAGAAAAATAACTGCACTTCAAAAAGATTAAAAGAAAAACTCTAACTGCGTCCACGAACCATGAGAGTTAACTTCAACTGAAATCTGAATACATTTCCTCGATTTGCCACTTTTGGGGGTTCATGCCAATAAATCCCGCAGTACCCCATAATCTTTTTTTTTAACGGCAATTACTTTCGAATATTTTATGTCTCGCTGAGTAAAATGGATTTTTAAAGAATTATTCGCATATGGTGCAGATAAAGATTTGGAAATATACACCTGGACTTTTCACCTGATTAAAAAAGGACGCCCATAAAATTTGAAAAGAGATCTTTTTTTAATATTACGCCAATCCCCCTTTTCGAAAGATACCTTTACGTTTTCTACTGATTAAAAAAAATAATCCTCATATAAAATAAAATGTTTTCAACTTTCATTTGAAATACTTTCTTTTAATTTAAAAACCCACAAATGAGTGCCTGGTTTGTTTTTTCAAATTTGTGAATTGTTAATATAGCGAACTTTTGTTTATTGCTGCGGCAATGATAGTTACACACAACAAACTGCTGCAGAACCAAAATTTTAAAACTTAGAGTTATGTTCTTAAAAAGCATCGTCAGATCGAGACATTCATATGAATGTTGTGCATGGCGCGGAATTCGTTCGTAAATTTCTAAACTGTCATCTGTATACAACCGCTTTCTAATTGTTAAAATGGAATCGAGCGAATGAAGCATCGTTCTTCGAACTTCGTGGACTGACGCTACAGAATCACAAATAATAGAAAAACCACATTACTTAAGGAATTTCAACAGCAATAACAACTAAAATAGATATAATATGTAACTCGAAGAGAAAATAATGATATAAACAAGATGGCCTCTCTCAAAAGGTTGGGAAGGAAGTTACTATCAATACTTAAAAGAGCAATAACAGTTACTGGACGTAAGAAACGTATTTTACTGAAAAGTTAATAGAAAGTCTTTAGAAATTTCAATCAAGAGTAACACCGGCTGCTTAAGCAATGAATGCTGAAAGTTAAGTTGTAAAGAAAATATAACCATCACCAATAAAGCAATATTTACGGTATATTACGTTTTATGTTTTAAGAAAGGTAAAAAAGTGATAACGGTAAAACATTATAAATTTATGAAGAAGGTACTGTTAATAATCGAACATGTCAAAAGTGGTATGCACATTCTTGGTGCCATTGTCGGGTAGACCAGTGGAGGTCAATGGCGATCAAAATAAAATGTGATGTTAATGAGAGTGGAACTAAACGAGAAGTTATTTCCAATAATGATAATGAACATTTTTTTAAAAGTTTTTTTTTGTTATTGTTTGTTTGCTTACTACCCCGAAAGAAATTTATTCAATTCGCCAAAAAAATCACCCCACGGGACATTCCATATATATATATAATAACTCAACGTACTATATATATGTATATATATATATGAATATATGTATATCATACGTTGAATTATTATTGTATATATATATATATATATATATATATATATATATATATATATATATATATATATATATATATAAGTTGAATTACTGTATATGTGCATATATAATGTATTACTTCTTTTTTTAAGAATAAAGATGCTGAACAAAAACGGTCATTTTACAAGCCTTATATATATATATATATATATATATATATATATATATATATATATATATATATATAGATGTGCGTGTGTGTGTGTAATATTTAAGATTTAAGAAACAGCAGATATTTTTCTCAAAATTAAAAATATTAAAATAATATTAAAATAGAACGTTAATAATATTATATGAAAAGATTGCTTAACATTTAAATATCAATTTTACCCCAACATATATATATATATATATATATATATATATATATAGATAGATAGATAGATAGATAGATAGATAGATAGATAGATAAGACTTGAATAATGACTGTTTTTATTTAGCAATTTTCATGTTTTGGCGGTATTAAATTTTAATATTGCCGCCAAAAAGTTCATCGGAGAATATG
>OZ038480.1:60040710-60110710 GCA_964036315.1 Acanthosepion esculentum
TAACATACCCAACTGCTTAAGATCAAGCAACTTACAAGCCAGGTACTGAATTGAATATTTCTTATCGACCATTTTAACTCGCCAAAATAATACATGTATACTGTCAATACTTCCAATCAGTTAAGATCAAAAGCCATGATAGCCATTTTTGGTGTTGCATCAATATATTATTATTATTATTATTATTATTATTATTATTATTATTATTATTATTATTATTCACTGTCAAGGTTGACGATGGGAGTGACAGATTTTTGTCATTAGTGTTTTGGTGGGTATTTTTTCATGTGAGAGCTATTTGCACAGGTGATCAATCATCTACTCTCTTTTCTGTCAACTATCGTGCTATACCGCTTACAAGACATTTTGTCAAGCTCTGTTACGATGGAAGAATTTGATTCAGGCCTTTCCCAGGAGTCTGATTGCAAAATGTGCAGAAGTAGACTCAATCGAAATCCTAATTCGGTCCGCTGATTTTGTTCTTCCTGCTGGTAATTGTTGCGCCACCTGGCATTTCGATATATATATATATATATATATATATATATATATATATATATATATATATATATATATATATATATATGGTGAGTTTTGTAGAACTAGTGAGTGTTCTGTCGTAGGCCAAGATTGTTGCGACGTAGAAAGCTGAACCTGCTTTTCAACGGATTACTTTAGCGTTGATATCTTGGTAAGCTGCAAAATTATGCAATTTAAATTCTTTGTATTTATACGTCCTTTAAGGCAAACGTTATTAAAATCAAAAGAAATAAAGAAAATTTAAATGTACAAAATTTAAATTACATGGTTGCGCGGCTTACCAACATATGAACATTTCAAAATTACGACGAAGTCTCGTCGAAAAGCATATATATATATATATATATATATATATATATATACAGACATACATGCATATATATATATATATATACACACATACGCAGACATACATGCATATATATATATATATATATATATATATATATATATATACATATATATATAACACAAAATTCATAATCCTACCTTCTAACGCTCTATCTACAAAATTTGAAAATAAATTAGTTAGCCCTAATAGTAGGATCTTTGTCACCATCTCCAAGACAATCGGAGATGTAATTAGAAAGAAAAATGAATCCATCACCACTTCAGATGTCAGGATTTATCAAACGCTTACAATGTATAATAAAAACTTGCATAGATGAAACATCTCGAAATCTAAAAGCCCGTATCTGTGAGTATAAAAGAGATCCACGTTGGGAAAACCCTTTAAAGTTGCTCGTAATACGTGGGAACAAAACTGGCCATGACTTCGATTTCATAAATGCCACTATAAAAAAAGAACATAATTCTTTACGTCGACAATACTACGAGGGAATCCTGATTAATATTTTACTGACTATACACATACGTCAAAAATGTTGACCATGTTCACCATAGTCTATGGAATATAGAATACAGCGCAGTACATAATGTGTTCAATGAAGCAACGTTAAAGATTAACACTCACGTGTCAGACACTCTACTGAATTTTACTATATCGCCTATACCACCAGCAGCTATTCCGTAATTCTTCACTCTTCGATATCAAAGGCTGGCAGTAATAAATTGAGATGGGGACACCGGAGTTGAAAAAGTTTTTCCAGTTTCTGCGCAGGCAGGGTCCCCGTATTACTCCACCCCTCTGTATATAGGGCAGTTAAATTAACCTACCCTATGGACGTCGGTGGTATTGTCCCTGATGGTCGGATGACGACAGAGTTGGGTACAGGGAGCCTGGTACAATTCGTCGGGGTCCTGACACCCGCAGATTTCCGGCCAGTCTGCGCTTAAGGGACTCCGGCTTAAATCATGTCAATTAAGCTAGCCAGTTTGAATGTGAGGGGCCTGAGACCTGGACCCCAAGATAGATAGGGGGCGGAGAGCTAGCGGGAAGGCATCGGGGGATCGTAGCCTGGTTGATCTGATCGACGAATTTGTGCTCGTTGATAGATACCGGGTCGATCATCCGAGGGAGATGTGGACGTGGGTTCGTAGTTGGCCGTCTCTCCACGTAGCCAGCAACCTGGACAGAATGTTAGTGAGAAGAGTCGATCCAGATGTACTAGATTGTCTCACGTTCCACCGGGTAGACTATTCAGATCACAGACTCGTCTGTACCTGGATGGTGTTAGGTACTAGGCCTAGATTGGCTGGACACTGGAAGTTCAATCTGTCCTTCTTGGACAGGCGGGACTTTCAGCAACAGCTAATTAGATTAATGCAGCGGGAATTAGTGGGGGCGGTTATTGGGAATAAGTGGTGGGAGAGGCTTAAGGATAGGATTAGGTCCTTCACCAGTGAATATAGCCAACGACTTGCTCTAGATAAGGCTAAAAAGGTCAAGGCTCTAGAGGATAGTCTGTCTCAGGCGGTGACTGGGGGTGATTCCCTAGAGATAGCTGTAGCTAGACAGGCCCTGAAGCGTGAGGCTAGCAAGCACTATCAGGGTCACGTAGTTAGACATAGGTTAAACAAGATGTCTAACGATGCGGTGAACATGGGCGCTAAATTGCGCAAGTAAGAGATCCGTCGAGGTTCCAATCGATACATTCACGAGGTCATTACCCCGGAGGGGCGCTCTCTGAGGTCGACCAAGTACATGTGCGAGGCGTTTCGGCGGCATTTCGAGAGCCGCTTTACCAAGGATCCTGTTCTCAGTGGCGACGAGTTTCGCAGCTGTTTGGCTGACTTTCCTCGGCTCTCGCCGACTGAAGCAGCTAGCTGCGAGGGTGAGATCACGGAGGGCGAATCCACTTGGCATTGAAGAAGGTCGGCAGAGGCAAGTTTCCGGGACTTAATGGTCTGCCCTACGAAATGTACTTGAGGCTATCGCACATCTTTGTCCCGAATTTGACAGTGGTGTTCAAAAACTGGTTCCGGTCTGGGTCCATCCAAACCGGATTTCCAGGGGTGTAATCACGCTGTTGAAGAAGGGCAAGGGGGTTGGGTGGGATTTAGATGATTACAGGCCCATAACTCTGCTAAACACAGAGTTAAAGATTTTGGCCAAGATCCTGACGGAGAGGTTTCAGTCAGTTGTCACGAGCTTGTTGGGACCTGAGCAGACATGTTCTGTGAGGGGACGAACAATTCAAAGCAACCTGCATCAGATCCGCACGACAAGTAAAAGGCGACAAGCGAGCCGCGCAGATTAATTTCGATCAGTCCAAGGCATTTGACAGGGTTGACCATCAGTACCTGGCTGCTGTCCTGCAGGGCGCCGGATTCGAACCCGACTTCTGCAGGTGGATTAGTCTCCTGTATCGCACCCCCAGTGCTGTGGTACAGGTGAACCGAAGGCGGTCGAGCGCCTTTACGCTGACTCGGTCGGTCCGACAGGGGTGCCCACTGTCGCCCTTACTTTATGCGTTGGTGTTGGAGCCCTTCCTTCGCCGGCGTACAGTCCGGCCCTACGCGGAATAGCCGTTTTCCCTGGTAGTGCTCGAGCTAGGGTTTCTGCGTACGCCGATGACGTATCCATCTTTGTGTCGTGCGGCAGCGACATTAAGGTGGTACAGAAGGCGCTTGAACGGTACGAGAAGGTGACAGGGGCCAAGATTAACCGCAACAAGTCGTCCGGCTTGCGGTTAGGTGCCTGGAAGGGGGTCGCGCTTCCGGGGCCCTTCAGCTGGACGCATCCTTAGGGTGTGGTTCGGGCCCGGACTCCGGCTGAAGAAGAATTGATCAGAAGTACAGGAAAGGTCGAAGCGTCGGTCCGGACTTGGGTTCGAAGGGGGTTGTCCTTAAAGGGCAAGGTTGAGGCGTGTGCCACTTACGTCTTGCCCCTCATCCTTTACCGCTTGGCAGTACTTCCTCTTTACAGGAAACGTATGAAGGCGATCGAGCGCTTGTTGATCACCCTCTTGTGGGGTGGTCGCAAGCATTGGGTCCGTAAAGAAGCCTGTTACCAGCGTCCGTGTCATGGGGGGCGGGATTGCCACACCTGGCGAGTCATCGCCATGCCTCAAGGTTGGCTTTCCTATGCCAAGTTTTGATGGAGGACTCGATTTTGGTGTCGAGTGTTAAGGACGCCTTCCCTTACCTTACTATCACTCCCCCCATATCTTGGGGTAAGCGCCGTCGTGGTTGTGGATGGTTGTCGGGTTTCTTCAGTGAGTGTCGGGCGGCCTTGGAGGCCCTTCCTCGGAGACTATTGTATCATGAATTAGTGGAGGGGGTCGCGAAGGATCCTCTATGTGGCCGGCTCGGCTTGTCGGCATCAGAGTTGCGCTCTTTCTGGTCTTGGGAGCCAGCGGCTGATTATCTCAGTAACCCGGTGTTTTCGCCTAGCTGGCGATTGATTCGGAACGTGCTACCTCTCAACGACGTAATCTTCAGATGGGGCGAGGCAGATTTACCAGATTGTCATCGGCGTGACCTTGGTTTAGAAGAAACGGCTTCGCACGCCTTCTACCATTGTCCTCAGGTGCGCCCTTTCTGGAATTATGTCGACGAGTTGACGGCTCGTCTCGCTCCCGATCAGCTCGTGCCCATCGATCTCGCGTACGTGTGTGACAATGTGTCACCCCCGTTCTCTGGGGTAAAACGGATGGTGTTTTTCACATTGCTATCCGTGGCTAGAATGGTTGTGTGGATGTTGCGAAAGGAGGGGATCTTGCTTAATTACCGTTATTCGTATCAGGATCTGATTGTTATCAGCTTAAGGTTAAAATCAGATCTGATCGAAAGCGTTTGATTTCGACAGATTTCAGTGAAAGGTGGGTGACTGAGGCGAGCCTGGTTCGTGAGGACGGGGCTAGCCTTGATTTTCTTTTTTTAAGTCCCCTTCGTGCAATGGGGCGGTTTCCTGTGCACCCCCTGGTTAGGTTAGATACTATTTTGTGTCCTAGTTAATGTGAATGAGTGTTGTTCCCGGCCAGTTACCGGCTTTCCTTCTGTTATGATTCATGTCGAGATTCCATATCTCCCCAGTTTGTTTTTGTCACCCTTTTTCATCTCGGTGGAGTCAGCCTTTGATTTCCCCATTCCGTCATTTTTCCCCTCCCCATTCCGTTAGTGAGTGTGCTTCTTGATTCTATCTATCGATAGAATACAGCGGCCACTCTTATTATTTTGAGGAGTGAACGGTTCCTACTAACATTGCTTTGATTTTGTTTTATCTTTGGTTTAATTTTTGAGTTTTTGTTTGGGTTCATCTCCCCTCCTCATCACTTCATGTTTCATGGGATTTTTAATTATATATTTATATATGAATATTACAAATTTTTACACCATGGGGTGTTTTTGTAGGACCCTTGTGAATATGTGATATTGTGATGCGTGCAGGATTGTGAGGTGATGGATGAGTTTTTGTGGTGAATGAGTAATTGTAATGGATGAATGGGTTATGATTGCGGTTAACTAGGAATAGGATAGCTAGAGTAAGACCAGCCCCTCCCCACTTCCCCTTCGGCCTTGTGCCAAAATTTTGTAATTTTACAAAATAAATCTAGTACACCAGGGTACCCAAAAACTCCAACAAAAAACACTTTAATACCTTTAATAAATCTATTCTTATTGAATATAACGTATGTTTATCTTCCAAAACTGATGATTACGTAAAAACGTCCCTAAAACAAATCGCGGACAACCACCAAACATAAATAATGTCTACTAGGAACACACATTCACTTACTAATAAAGATTATTATCCGAATCCCGCATAGACAAATTAGAATTATGATGCACTTACATGCATAAAGAAATATTTACTTTTTTCAGTTTGGATTTTAAATCCGTTAATGTTTTGGAGCTTCAAAAGGACGTGTTGTCTCTCCAAAGGTCGGAACGTCATGAATTATATTAATGCTGCTTAACAAGTCAAATGCACGTGAAAACTGGTTAATCAATAAATACCAAACAACAAAAAAATAACATAATTTTTTTCTCTCCATATCTCATTCTCTGGTGTAGATTTAATAAAAGTGAAACATGTCAGATTGATAAACGAATTCCTATTTCTTCTCTATCCGATGATTCAGTGGATAGCGGCTCGGATTGAGGATTCGGAGAGCCGAGTTCGAATTCCAGTCGAATCCATTACATTCACTTACCTTTACTATGAGTAAATTACAGGACAGACCGGGCAACTGGTCTACCGCAGAAAAAAATGGCAACCTACTGCGGTTAATATTATGCCTCGTCAGTCATGTATCTAATGATCGCCTAAGCGTGTATCGCGCATGGCACATAACTGACTGGCTGACTGACTGACAGTCGGATTCTGATCCATATTGGCTCTGTATTTGATCCCAATTCATATATATGTATGCGTGCATATTTGCTCGTATGACACAGACAATAAATATTAATTTATTTTTGTGTGGAAAAAAAGAGCGGTTATTTAGATGTAACTGATTTTTTTTATCATTTCACCCCAATCAAGGCGGTAAAGCCACTAGTACGCAGGGGCTAACAGGGAGCTGTATTTAAATTTTTGAAGATGGTAGTTATCAAGGAAGCAAGAAAACAGAAGAGAGTTCCACAGGTGGGAAGTGCGAAAAAGAAACTGTTGGAGTAGAAGTGGCGGTTGCATTTAGGTATTTCAAAAGTAAAAGGGTGGGACCTAGATGCCAATCAAGTAGCACGCTTAAATTCATGTATACGTGGCACCAGGGTAAAAAGCTCGTCAGAGCAGCTGCCATGAAAATATTTGTAGAAATGTCAGAGGGAAGCCATGTCACTGAAGTCGAGATGCCTGCTCAGATTCTATTTCATTACAGATTATTAAAAATAATTCTTTTAACCTGGTTTTAATTAATAAAGTTCAAAGAGACGCAGTCCTTAGAGAGTTTAGGCGGATTTCAATAGCAATGTTGACATTTTGTATGTGTCATTTTCTTTCATTAACTTTCGCTATATTTTCCATCCTCCTAGAACTTGACTTTTTTTGAACGGGTCGGTGTTTTTGTAAAGGCTTCCAGAGAATTGATGGTCTTCCCATTAAGTATCTATCAAAATAAGTTGTCGTCCGAAGATGCAAAGTCAGGCGAATACAGCGGGTGTAGTAGAACATCCTAAGCTAACTGTGCCAGTATCTAGCAGGCTTGCAAAGAAGACTGCCGTTGTCTTAATGAAAAAGACACCTTGACGATTACCCATTTTCGGCCTCCTTTAATCAGTCCAATGGGGAACAATACATGTCTGAATTTAGCGCCAGACCTTGCGGAAGATACTCGTAATACACATTGCCACCCCAGTCCCACCAAATATACAAAATTATCTTCTTCGGTTGCAGACCAGCTTTTGGAACGGTTATCACATTTCATTTTCCCTAGGAAAATTTTCGTTCAACATTGTTGTAAACAATCCACACATAAAGTATACAGAAAGACGCGTTGAAATCTCATCTTCCCGAATATGTGTCATGTGAATTTCAGTCACGTGGGAAACGAGATCACAAGTGCAAGCGCTATGATCATTTGTTCTATCTCAATATATGTGCGATTTTACAAAGCTGGACTTAGTTGAGCACAAGGTCACGAATCTGGAGCATTCAGGTGAAAAACATGATTTCTTGAACAGTAGTGAACTCCGAGACTAGTCTGCTAACCACTGCTCCACGGCAAAGTGTAGAACACACGCACACGTGCATACACATGAACACGCCGAGGAACAAAGAGCAGTTATCCTATCTCTGTGTTTGGAAGGTGTTTCAGGGGTTGGAATTCCTCAAAGACTTTTAACACAATGCGGTAACAGTGCACTACCGTATAGAAGTGTGTATGAATGGATCGAGAAGTTTACAAGAGGCCGGACAAACATAGCGCACGAAGAAGGACCAGGACGCCTGACGAGAAGATTCAGCAAGCTCTAAAGATGATAATGGCGAACCGGTGAGTTATCATCGATGAGCTAGCATGCTCTCTGCATATTCGGATCGCTGCGCTTTGTTCCTCCTTGGTGAACACTGCTAGCGGAGTGGACATGTTTACACTGTAAAAGCAGCGAGAAAACTGGCGCGACCAAGCACAAACTTCGATCACGTGACAACAATAGTACCAAATATAAGCACGCATGTGCAAAAGACAGTGTGACGACTCTAAAGTTATTTTATGGTGAATATGCCGATAATTTTTTTTTACTCATTCGTATGAGTTAAAGATCAAATGCAGATCAAATATGGATCGGAATCCGACAGGATGATAAGATAAAGAACAAATCGGAAACGTGTATCAATCTAACAGGTTTCACATTTATTGAGAGAAAACAGACAGAAAACACTGGTATTTTCAATTTTGTTTGTGTCACTTCTTATTGGTCAGTACTTTATAACGTGCATTAAAACTGTAGATAATTCTATATGTAAATTTATAAAGATTCTTGTATGTTTAGACATAGAAACTATGGATTAAACTCTTATAACATGCCATATCCACCCACCATAGGTAGAGAAAATAGCTAAAACTATGTAATAAAATGTACAAAGATAAAATTACAAGCCTGAATAAATTACAGAATTATTGTTTAGTGTTTTTGTATTCAATGCTGTTTTAAATGTTGTTTTAGCGGCTCGGATTGAGGAATTGGAGTGCCAAGTTCGAATTCCATGTCATGTCTGGAAAAATACATGACCGCCTAAGCGTGTATCACGTATGGCACATAACTGACTGACTGACAGTCAGATTCTGATCCATATTGTCTCTGTATTTGATCCCAATTCATATACAGTACTTAGTTTTAAATTAAGAGAAGCTTGCCTGTAATTCAGTATTGTTTTCAATTCCGTCTTCATAAACGATGACATGCATTTTTTTCATTTCCGTTTATTTTCTTTAGTATAGATAACAAGCGAGTTATTCATGTTATAAAAAAAATAACTATGTCTGAAATGCTCCACAGTCTCATTATCTTTTAAGCATTTTCTTAAAGAGAATCGACGGCTGTTTGCAAATGTTCATTCTTACTTCAGACAAACTTGCCATTAAAACCTCAAAGCTTCGTATTGTTCACTGTTGAGTCTACAAACATTTATGCCTAGTCTGGTGACATATTTACGCTTATCTCTTTTGCCTGACGCTTATCTATCTGCCAACTGTCCAAGCATGCCTCCCCTTGAGCCAGTCTTTGGGCTGTTTATATGACAAACACATTAGTTGAGCCACGCTCTAAGCTCGGGATCAAACATGGGTGGATTGCTTTTGTTATAGGCGCGAAAATAGAAACACAGAAAACTTCGTTAATTGAAAGCATCAGCCGTTAATTGATTACTTTTAAAGATGGCGGACTTCCTTTCAGTGCGACAAAATACCCAGATGAAGTTTTGCCGGAATAGTTAAGGAGATTTGAGTATCAAATCCGAGGGCCAATGGAAGATGCATAATGACGTATATAAGTGTATCTTTATTTTTTCTCAACAAGAAAACATTAAAAGAAAAAAAAATGAAAATTAATTTAATTAGAACATGCAGGATGGAAATCCTCCCGGAAAGCATCAATGTATTTTTTAAAAATATTTTTGGATGAAGCATTTTCAGTATTATTTGTCTTTGAATTTAGCAATGTTTACTTTAACGATCAAAGAGTGTATCGACACAGAGTGTTGTAACAAAAATGTATTAAAACGATTTACACTATTTAGATTCGGACTATTGTCCTCATCCTTGTTGCTGTTATCACAGCGTTTCGACCGTTGTGCTTTCCGGCCTTCAACATGTGTCTATCGATCTGGATAACCTACAGGGGAATTCTTAACATTTATTTAATCTACGGAGGTAGATTGTTCTCCTTCCATTGCGCATGTCTAGGAATATCTTGTCTAGTTCTTATTTTTACTACTGCTCAGTTATTTCTCGTCCGTTTCCACTGAGTCCAAGTACACACTTCCCGTTTAAACTATTTACATTCGGACATCTTTTTTGTTGTTGTCTAGGGATTTCTCGTCTAGTTCTTCCGGACAATAGCCTCGTGGATTAAAGACTTGGTTCATAAATTTGCTGACATAGTTCAAACCCTGGGCCGGGCAGTGTGTACTTGGGCTCAGTGGAAACGGGCGAGAAATAACTGAGCAGTAGTAAAAATAAGAACTAGACAAGAAAATCGAAAGTAATCTTGCTAACAAGATTATATAAATGGATGAAGGGTAGGGAAACGACAAACATTGTCGTTTTTGCTAGATGTTCACCCAATACAAGGCCCAAGAGCCACTCAAGGTAGATGGATACTAAATCATGTTGCTTTATGTACTTAAGTGGAAAAATTAAATGCAGAGGATAGGTAACGGTTGACCCTAGATTTTAAGATACTGAGGTTCAGTCAGTTATGTGCCATGCGTCATACACGCTTAGGCGATCGTGTATCTTTCGATACATGACTGACGAGGCAGATTTTTTCCCGCAGCAGGTTGCCATTTCTTTCTGCGGTAGACCAGTTGCCATCCAAGGCTATAGAACTCGGTCTGTCCTGCTATTTACGCATAGTTAGGGGGAGAAGAAGAGGATTCATACCTTTCCCAAGGGGATTAGCACGTTCGAACTCGGCTCACCAATTCCTCAATGCCATCCTCTATCCATTACTCCACCGTGCATCCTCCTTAGTACTACCTAGTACATAGTAATACCTGCCTCTTATTCGGGTCATTGGCGGCTAATCCGGTTCCCCAATCAGGATTTATGGTTATGTATGTGGCTAAAGATCCAGCAAGGTTAAAACGTGGCCTTTAAAAGGGCAAATCAATCTTCTTGTAAGGTCAATGGACATGTAGCACAATGGGGTAGACTGGGTTCTATTACTGCGGATGCAGCCAATGCGCTGGTGACATGGCTTCGTTGGGCGGAGTGCTTCCTAGCGATCAGTCTGGTGGGATCCCTCAGTGGAATCATTCAATGGGTTTACTTGCTGAAAGCACGCTACACTTGAATGAATGTCCCTCCAGCTTTCAACCCAGATAAGTGGAGGGAACTGTCTAGATGCTTATATTTAGTATTTCTGGACACATAATGAGGAAAGAGGGCTTCTAACCACAACAGGGAAGAGTGAATAGAAGAGAGACTAAGAGAATCGCAAGTAACCTTGCTAATGAGCTTATAGAAATGGATGACAGAACATGGGGTGTGATGGATAGGGAAACGACAAACATTGTCTTTTTGCGAAATGTTCACCTAATAAAAGGCCCAAGAGCCACTCAAGGTAGATGGATACTAAATTATGTTGCTTTATGTACTTAAGGGGAAGAATTAAATGCAGAGGATATGTAACGGTTGACCATAGATTTTAAGATATTAAGATTCTTGTGGTCAGGGAAGTATCCACTCGGGAGCGGATTTAACGAAGTAGCAGCTCTCGGGGAGAAAAGAAATCGAACTCCCTTCTTAACAATTTAATAAGAAAGGAATAAAGATGATTCGCCTCTGTGTTTATGGTATGGTGGGTCTTAGCTGTAAAGTTGTAAACTAGAGAAACTAATGAATGTACGTCGTCAGAACATTTTTATGGGAATAGCGATAGCATTGCGACGCTGCATCTGTAAGAAAGGGGTTATTGAGTGGAAAATATTTCATCACCCACAAGGCCGCGTAAATGCTTTGGAACTCTGTCAAGGCTGAAATGTGATGAATGGACAGCTTTGGCTCATATATACCAGAAATTCTTCATTTTTGGTATGGTCTTGCGGAGAGCCTTTATTTTTGGTATGGTCTTACGGAGAGCCTTTATTTTTGGTATGGTCTTGCGGAGAGCCTTTATTTTTGGTATGGTCTTACGGAGAGCCTTCATTATTGGTATGGTCTTACGGAAAGCCTTTATTTTTGGTATGGTCTTGCGTAGAGCCTTCAATTTTGGTATGGTCTTGCGGAGAGCCATCATTTTTGGTATGGTCTTGCGGAGAGTCAAATAGAAGAAGAAGACGAAAAAAAGAATAATCCCCAAAACAAATATCATTTTGAAACCTCGATGTTATTGCCCCTAATTCTACTCAATTAACTTTGCCCTTGACAAATACTTCCATTCGCAACTACACAGGAACTATCTATTCAAATATTATTCTAAACGAGAATTGCGATCGCAAAGAATCCGCTTTTGTATATTCTCTGTGTCAGACATCTATTGATTCAGCTCGACACTGTCTGCAGATGATGTTTGAATGAGAAACACAAAGGTCAGAAAGAAACCTGATAAAAAGGAAGAGAGCGATTTTGATCTTCTGACCCTTTTCTGCTTCCATAGTTCTACGTGTACGGACATATATACACAATCGTCAACACTTCAAAAGCGAAAAAACATAAATCAAGTCAGTTTCTATATAGAAATATCTAAATATCTATAAATGTCTGCTATTCTCGAATTCACTGACGAACTCTACTTCTCGCCACCTTCTCTTCTAGTCGACACAAATATTTGGATAGAACGATTTATCTATTGTTTTCTGAGTCTCCTCTTCTAACAAACGCTCTCGTCTGAACGCTGGCGAAACCAATTATATTGGAAGACACAACTTGCAGTAATCGATGGCATACAAGACCCCTTTTTGTTCCATGAAAACGGATAAAAAAAAATGTCTGTCGGTTCTAATATACGAAGTGGAGCTATCTGAGTGGACATTGTATAACCCAGACGACGTAAGCTGTAAAAACCTAGCCTACTTTCAAATACTGTAATGTTAAATGCAAAGGGAGGGGTCTTGAATGCCATCAAGTACGATAAATACGCATAGAAATAGGTTTATGCCAAAATATAACACCTAAAATAGATTATCTACAAACTATGCTCCTTTGTTTATCACTCTGAACGTTATTTTTAGGGAAAACTCATATTTGAGTAGACGGCCCGTTTCTTTAATAAACAGTACATTTATTTATTTTCGTCTATCGACCTGAAGATTAGTGAAAGCTTATTAAAGAAAATAAGCGCTTTTCGGCAATACATAATGAAAGAGACACGATCGTCAGTGATTGATAAGAACCCAACTACATCAAATCACATCCCAGTTTATAAACACCATTTTCGAGGCTAGCAAAGAGCTGAAAGCCAGCCATACCGAAAAAAATATTCACTGAAAAACATGTTATCTTCATAAAATTGCTGAATATTATGTGACTCACACGTGCTCTGTAAAGCAGATGTTAAGTATCAGAGCTCAACGGTAACGCGACTATAGGACTCATATTCACAAACAATATTATGAATTGGACATTCAGGACAAAACAAGAATACTCTGAAAGGAGTACTATGATTACACACGGATCAGTTTTCTATGCATAATTGCACAGTAATTATGCCATATATGCCATATTATGCCAATAAACACCCGATGTTATAAGATAGAATCGCCATTATTTGTAATGGAGCCGAGCAAATTGTGTATGTATTAAAACATTGATGCTAAATATCCGATAAATATATGTGAAAATCAATTGGATGTGAAATTTTTTTTTTCCTAATTAAGTGTCATTTTCATTTACGTGAGCCATTTCAAAATGTTTTGAAAATGCTCACAAAAATTGTTTGAGAAAGCTCAAATCAAGTAGTGCCAAAATTCAACAATTTTTTCAAATATTCTATATATATATATATATATATATATATATATATATATATATATATATATATATATATATAGGTAACTATACTCGTGTCGAAAAACCTTCGAACTCTTGATTTAACAATAGCCAAATCAAACACGAAGGGGAAAAAAGGTTTTAAAAAAGAAAGAGCCAGGAACATGGAAGTCTGTCGAAAATAATCACACAGATACAGGTTCAAGGCCCAAAGAAAAAAAACCGATACGAGTAAACAACTAACTAAAGAGCTCAATAAAAACGTAGAGCAAACCTATATATATATATATTCGTTTTTTAGAATTTATCTCAATACTTATTTAGTTATTAATAGTTGACAAATTATTCAACAAGTTACTTCCCTTTATTGTTTACGAACTCCTACCAAAGATCGACTAACTGCCTCGACAACAGAGATCACTGGGTTTTGGCTGGAAAAAATCAAGCCACATTTTAAGCTTCATTTCATTGGTAAATGAAACATCTTGCAAATAGTTAGAAAGTGATCGAAAAAGGAAGATTCTAAATTAGGAGAATACGGTGAGTGTGGCAGAAATTCCCAACCGAGCTCTTTAATTGCATATTTGGTCATGTTAGCGACGCGTAGGGAGTATTTTCATGTTGAATAATCACACTGTATAGCCGGTCAGGTTTTTTCAACTGAATTGCCTTTTTGAGCCAGGTCATTTGTTTGACATACATGTGATTGTTTTGAAACATTTCATGTCATACTGCATGTAGTGAAGTCATATCCGTACGCATCGCAAATGTCTCCAGATGCTTTATGAACATGATTAAATGCAAAGAGATGTCGAACATGCTCAGTCTCGTCTACTTGGGTTTTCATCTCAAACGGGTGTCTAAATCTGAAATAAAATTTCCATAACGCCAGACAACAGTTTCACATGATGACCAGAGCCACTAAGAACAAAAGAAAATGCTACGGGAGACTTATTCTTCGAGACTGTTCACAGGTCATAAAAGAACGAAATAATATAAGTAACAAGCTAATATATATCTCTATCTATAAAGGGCAGGATGTGTTTGTGTGTGTGTGTGTGTGTATGTGTGTGTGTGTGTGTGTGTGTGCACGCGCGCCCGAGCGTGCGTGTGTGCGCGTGTGTGTGTGTGTGTGTGTGTGTGTGTGTGTGTGACGAATGCACGGCCGCAATTTTCGAAGGATTTGCACCAAAATCTACATGCTCCAAGTTAGTGGAAAGGCCAGGACCGACTTTGCATTTACCAACTTCCATCCATAGTGGAAATAATCGATTTTTTCATGCTTCTACGGCAGTTTTCGTGTAGTTTGCGGCCATTTTCTACTGGCCAGAGTGAGAGCCTATAGCTTGCTGCCACGAATGGGCAGGAAAATTCTATTGGCCAGCGTGAGAGCCAACAGCTGACTGACACGAATGTTAACTAGCATGCTAGCATGCAAAAAATTCGATAGCTGCATTCGTCACAAGTGGGAAAAATTTAAATCTCCATGGCACTTTACTCCAATTAGCTCATTCGCTTGCTTAAACTCAACGTTGATTCTGATTCCGCAGAACTGGGTTGGGTGTGAAAATGTATTTGTTTTTTCATTCGGTTTTTAGTTACGAGTCCTTTTTTAAAGCTGATCGTTTTGTGTTCATTTTGTTTAGTTCTTTTTTCGTAACAGATTTAATGTTTAGTATAGAGCTTAGAAAAATTTCGCAATGTGAGATAGGCAAGAAGTAAGGAGGCATGTGGCAACATCAGCACGGCAAAGGGCACTCCTTTAAAGGCAAAAATATTTTAAGTCAAGTGATAACGATTGCCGTATGAGTCGCACGATTTTTGAATCAAGCACGGGCAACGCCGGGCCATGCTGCTAGTATATATATATATATATATGTCATCCACAGACAGAATGTTTCTCATCAGTGTGGCTAAACGTCCGGTTGTCTCTGGCTAGGATCGAAACCCGACTGAATTTGCGTCAGTCCGAACTTCTAACCGCTAAGCCATCAGCGTACGGTACGGAATGGAGGTGAATTTTAGCGTGTTTATTTTTAGATTCGGATAAACACACAGTGACTGAGAGTGATTCAAATTCTGTCGAAGAGTCGTGCAGTATTAGCATAAATAGTCACTGTTTACAAATTCACACCCCAAACCAGAGGGCTCAACCGAAATTAATTTTTCAGGAGCTATATATATATATATATATATATATATATATATATATATATATATATATATATATATATATATATAATGAACTCTCCCGTCGTTTTCGACGTATGAGTGTCTTTCAATTCAGTTTTTAATCTTGTACCTGTCCCCGTCGCCAGTGAACTTGTTGCTCAGGTGGAATAGCAAAGAAGGAACAGAGAACTGAACTGCAGACTATCCACACAAAAGATTTGCATAGAGTGGTGAAGCCTTGTGTAGAACCAGCCACACTTATTAGAAGTAAAGTGATAAGGAGTTAGAGCAAATATTTGCCACGAATACAAGTAACAACATCCATCAGGTTTTATTATTATGGAGTTATAACTCTCCGGTACTACCAGTGCACAAAAGAGTGCAGCGCCTTTCGATGGTGATTTAGCCCGCCTGCTGAAGCGGTTCACAGGGTTTGGCGGGTGGAGGTTTAGAGGATGGGTGAAGACCAGTGTACCCCGTCCTTCTTAATAATAAGAGCAGCTGAGTAACAAAGGTACTACTTCTACCCACTGCCATCTACACGCATAGGGCATACACTGGATGTCGGAGTAAACAGTTCGTCATCAATGTGCAATATATTGCTACAAAGTATAAATTATCATAAGATAAGAGAAATGTTATTATTATTATTATTGTTATTGTTTTTAAAAA
This sequence comes from Acanthosepion esculentum, assembly GCA_964036315.1. Lineage (NCBI taxonomy): Eukaryota > Metazoa > Mollusca > Cephalopoda > Sepiida > Sepiidae > Acanthosepion > Acanthosepion esculentum. Next base: position 60,057,093 of record OZ038480.1, read on the forward strand.
ATTGAAAGATAAATAATAAAACAAATTGACTAGTTATAAAAACGAAACAAAACAACGTTATAACTGTGAACACGTTTTCAATAAAATTGAAATGACGTTAAATAAGAAAATGTAAAGAATTAAAAATTTTAAATTCTTACTAAATGTTGAAAAATAATCTTTGAATATAACTAATAATAGCTTTTTAAAAATCGTAAATACAACAACAGATAAATAAATGTTACGCTTAGATATAAACAGATTTAAATTATTCATGCCACTATATAATTAGTCTAACAAATACAATATATTAACTGTGCTTAGCGATGTTAAGGAAAGTCTCAATTGTTTTCATTTTAATCATACATTATTCTTATATTTTTCTTTTTTATTATATTATAATGTTTAGTTATGTTATTCATTTACAGTATTTAATATACATATTTTATAGTTTTTTGTACATGTTTGTCTATCTTTAGTCGTGGTATACAACGATTTTTCTTCTTTTTTCTTTCTTTTTTTCTAGCTTTTTATTTTAAAACAATTGTTGTTTCGCAAGTTAAATTTCTCTCTAAGAGTTGCTTCAAACACGGCCTCCAGACGACTTCGAAATCTCCTGCATCTCTTCTGGGCGGTCTCTTTGTTTAACTTGATGAGTGCTGTCATAATTCCTTACGTTCAGTTCATCTTTGGTGTGATAAGGAGTTTTGTTGGCCTATCGTTCAACTGGGCTCCACGCATAATAATGAAGCGGTTTGAAGTCTGGGGAGTTAGCTGGCCAGATGTAAGGGGTTATGTGGTCGCAGAAATTGTCTGACAGCCATAACTGGGTTCTCCTGCTTGTTAGGCATGGCACAGGGTCTTGTTACCAGACAGAGGGTCTTCCATCTGCCACACTCTTGACCAGGGCAGCACTACCTCCACAAGGCACTTGATGTGGGCCTCCGTGTTGAGTCTCAGGCCTTGTGAAAAGATGAATGGAAGCATAACGTTGCCATCACTAGTGATCACTCCAAACATCTTCGAAATCACCATTAGATCCAATTCTTTCAGAATCCTCTGTCCTCAGATTGACACCCAAAAACTTTGACATGTTCGTATTGCCAAGCAGTACAGCATGCCGTTTCCAAATTTCTGACAAAATGAATTGAGTCACGCTGCTCTTTTTTTTTGTCCAACTGACCCTACTATACTGTGCAGTCGACAAAATCAGAAACAAACAACGCGAAATTAAAAATATAAAAGTTACCCATCGCACCCAGTATATATATATATATATATATATATATATATATATATATATATATAATGAAGAGGTTATAATGGTTCCAACGAGAGAAAAGTGTGTATATTAAAAAGAAGAGAAGTACCGCAAACTTTTTGGGTTGTAATGTGGGTTTTTAAAAAATATTATTCTTTATTTTTCATAGTTTTACAACACGTGTTTCTGGTCTCACGACCGTCTTCAGGTAAAGGGTGGAGATTTCCACATATTATTAAAAATAATTAATTTTTTTCCTTTATGTTTTTCAATGTTAAATATTCTCGATATGAGACATTCTCTGTTTTTGTGTTGGCCATTCGAATGTCTTTATATATATATATATATATATATATATATATATATATATATATATATATATATATATATATACAATGGAACACCTACATAGCGTCTTCAAATATCCGACGTACATGTTTATAAAAAAGTTCTAATATAGAATATAGTGTAGCGAATTGTATAAGTATATACTATGTTATACCTATTCTAATTTATTTAATAATGTTGTTATATTGCATTCTGAATTTTTATCTTTTTTCACACACATAATAGTTGGAATATAATATGCAAGTGTTTATTTTCATACGCAGATTGATATAAGAATATGCATTGAAAAAACATACTGGATTTCCTTTTAAAAATGACGTAGAAACAGAAAAACGGCCCTAGCTCAAGAACCTCTTATCTAATTTTGATGGATTTGGCACTGCATTTTGGCAGGAGTTCAAGATACACTGTGTTTTCTAACATGGTTGGGGTACAGTATTTACATTAGTCGGACTATTGTCCTCATCTTTGTCGCCATATTAGTCACAACGTTTCGGCCGTTGTACGCTCCGACCTTCTTCAGGTGGTTGGAATTTGGAACTGAACCCTTTATTTCGATCACTGGGGTAGACTGTTCTAGTTCCTCAAGGACACATGGCACAGTGGATAAAGGCGTTGGTTGGATCCAGTGACAGACCCAAAGAGTGTGAGTTCAATACCCGGTTAAGGCAGTGGAGAACTTTCAGAGGGAAAATTAGCAGGAGATAACTGATAACTGACAACCATCGAACATGGCACGTGGAACTAGAACAGTCTACCCCAGTGATCGAAATAAAGGGTTCAGTTCGAAATTCCAACCACCTGAAGAAGGCCGGAGCGTACAACGGCCGAAACGTTGTGACGAATATGGCGACAAAGATGAAGACAATAGTCCGACTAATGTAAATACTGTACATAGTAGCTCATCTCAGAAATATAGACAGATAGTTGGGGTACCATGTCTCGTTTAAGCTGTATCAGATTAGAGTTTTAGTCTTAGTTACCGTTGGCTTCTTTTTCGCCTATCATAATCCAACTACTCTGTCTGCGAAAGTTTTTAGTGTAAGTAGCAGCGACAGAAAAGAAAAAGAAACGTAAATAATAGAAATAATGGAAACGATCCTTTTGAGATATTCCTATATATTCGTCGCTTCGGAAAAGGATGGTAGATTTTTGGAATGATTTTTGAATCATTCTTCATCTGTTATAAAAACAACTCTATAAGTTAGCAAAGTTTCAAAATTATTAGTTACTAGACCACCCGGGACTCATTGGGTCAACCTTGTGTTACCGTTTACATTTAGTTTTATGAAGTGTTTGTAAAAGCAGAGATATTTTTTAAATGCATTTATCTGCGGTTACTGAAGTTGCTCTCAACATTAAAAAATAGTCTATTGGAAGAAAGTTGAAATAAAATTACTTACCGAATAAACGAATGGTGATTTTTAAATTGTCGTCTAAATTAAGCAAAAATGAAAATAATACTAACATCTCATTTTAACGTATATATTTACCAAAATTAAACAAAAATATCTTGAAATACTAAAGAGTAAATTTATTGAATAAATCGCCATTGGCTTCAAATACGGCCTCCAGACGACTTCGGAAGCTCCCGCAACTCTTCTGGACGGTCTCCTTGTTTAAGTTGGTGAATGCTTCCATAAACATTGCCTTCAGTTTATCTTTGGTGGGATAAGGAGGTTTGTTGGTCTATCGTTCAACTGGGCCCCACACATAATAATCAGGCGGAGTTGGGGGAGTTAACTGGCCAGATATAAGGGATGATGTGTTCGCAGAAATTGTTTGACACCCATGACTGTGTTCTCCAGCTTGTTTGGCATGGTGCAGAGTCCTTTTGCCAGACATAAGGCCTTCCAGCAACTACCCTCTTGACCCAGGGCGACACTACCTCTTCCCTTCTGGCAGAGTGAATTGCGTCATGGTGCACCGTTTCCCAGAAACGGTGACTAACTGACCCTACTATACTGTGCAGTCGACAATATCAAAAACAAACAAGGCGAAATTAAAAAATATGAAATTTACCCATCGCACCCAGAATATATATATATATATATATATATATATATATATATATGTAGAGAGAGAGGGGGGCTCTCCCGTCGTATTCGACGTATGAGAATCAAGTAGCTCAGTTCCTAAGAACCGACAGCCCAACATCAGCACATGAGATTTGATTATAGTGGTGAAGGCTTCGTGCAGAATCAGCCACACTTTTTGAAGGGTCGAATACAGAGACCTGATGCACTACGTTCAAAAAGCCCCTTAAACGTCCCTTCGCAGGTTTTGAATTTAGAACCCAGTTGCCATCCAAAGCTATAGAACCCAGTCTGTCCTACTATTTAGCTTTAGCTGGAGGGAGAAGAAGAGGATTAATACCTTTTCCAATGGAATTAGCACGTAAGTGAATGTAATAGATTCGACTGAAATTCGAACTCGGAGAGCCGAGTTCGAATTCCACTACTCCACCGTGCACGCTGTCTATATATATATATATATATATATATATATATATATATATATATATATATATATATATATATATATATATATATATATATATATATATATATATATATATATATATATATATATATATAATAAAACTAATAATATTTATTGTATATCAGTAGGTCTTTTGACCAAATGGAATATCATAAAAAAGATTTTTAAAATCGGCTGTGTCCTTTCTCACCGAGAACCTTTTCCATAGGATTTTTTTTTCTTTTATTTAGGCCTTTTTACTTTTTTCCTGCGTGTGTTAAACTAATGAAGAGATCTGATAGTTTTGGGCTAGTTTGTTACGATTAGGCTTGTAGAGGGTTGGAATAAAGGGTTTCTGGATGCTGTATTCTTTGAGTATTCAGGAAGTTGGGTTTACTCAAAGAATACAGTTTCCACAAAAGCTTTCTGCAAACCTTCTACAACCCTAATCGTGGCAAACAACCATCCCTAAACTATCACATCTGTTCAGTATTATATCACATACGGGGAAAAAAAGAAAGAACTCTTCATTTTGTATTTCTCGTCTCGCTGAGAAAGTATACAGGCATGTCCGAAAATTCAGATTTTTAAATTCTTTCTCATCATGCTTCCATTTGGTCAAAAAGCCGACTAATATACAATAAATAGCTTTATTGCCAATATTATTTTCTTTTATTTCTTTCACCGGCCTATTATATACACATATTATAAGAAGCATACGAGGACAATCTTTCTTTACTATCATATATATATATATATATATATATATATATATATATATATATATATATATATATATAATTATTTATTTGAATATTACAACATAAATATGTTATAACTATATGTTATAGTGATTTTATAACATATTTATGTTGTAATATTCAAATAAATAATTATATCTGCTCTACTCTGTATTGAGCACTCTTTAAAGAATATTAATTGTTGGTTATTGGATTTCACTCCGTATATACCAATCCTAAACTTATATATATATATATATATATATATATATATATATATATATATATATATATATATACAAGTATAGGATTGGTGTATACGGAATAAATTCCAATAACCAAAAACACACACACACACACGCATATATATATATATATATATATATATATATATATATATATATATATATATATATATATATATATATATGAAGAAATATAGTCTTAAAGTGTGCTATATTTATGGGATAAAGTGCTCTATATCAGAGATAGAGCGTGTGTAAATATAAAAGTGGACATGGAAGTCAGCACTTAGAGGCGACAGTCTGTTTCATGCTAGTGCAATCGCCTGACGATTGCACTAGCATGAAACAGACTGTCGCCTCTAAGTGCTGACTTCCATGTCCACTTTTATATTTACACACGCTCTCTCTCTCTCTCTCTCTCTCTATATATATATATATATATATATATATATATATATATACATATATATATATATATATATATATATATATATATATATATATATATACAAGTATAGGATTGGTGTATACGGAATAAATTCCAATAACCAAAAGCACACACACACACGCATATATATATATATATATATATATATATATATATATATATATATATATATATATATATATATATATATATATATTTGTGGGAGAATCCATAAATCAGAAGCTTGATTTAGTTATTTGCTGAATCTTCATCTTGTCAATATATATTCTTTTCTCTGGGATTAATATTTGCCATTGAATTCGGTACATTGACAAGAAAGCGCTTTATGTTAAAAAATAATGATTTGTTGTGTAAAATAAAAACGCTTTTTCAACATTAATCTACATATTTATTGATATAGTTACGTCGAATGTTTGCACAACATCGTCCATTTTAATCGACCTTCGACTGGTATCATCTGCTTCAATGAAATCTAAAGCAGAAATCAAACTCCTACAAAAATTCTGAATCTCAGTTCCTCGCTTTGTTTTTCTTTTTTCGGTGGGGTTGTTTTTCCAGAACAGATTTGTTCGTCTAGATTTCTCTCAGATAAACGAATATTTAATAAATAAATAAACAGACACTAACGGATAAAACAAATTACTCAGACAGAACTGACATAATCTCTTATTGTCATGCTAGAAGTACCACTTCATTCATGCGAGTAACTTATTCTTCATCAGGTCATCTGGGTCTTTATCAGACCAGAACATTTCATTTATTCGAAGTATTTTGACATTTAAAAATATTCTCGACGTAAACTAAGATGGTAGCCATTGATTCCGTACTAATCAATATAATTAGCAACAGAATATTCATTAATTAACATTATTAATCTGATTAAACCTAAAACAGCTACACGCCTGTCATAATCAGCTTCAACTCTTATCATACGTGTAAATATCGTCGAAAGTCTGTTTTCAATTCACGTCTCTTACATAACGATTGGAGAATAGACAATTGACTGAGTGTTACAATAAATAGCACCAGAAATAAACTGAAAAAATGATCAAAATTTATAATTGCGTGTAATGCTTCATCTGCGAAATATGGGCTTCTATGAGACGGCTTATAGATTTAAACAAAAAAAATATCGCAAGGAAAAACGTAGCTTAATCTGTAAGACGCCTTCCATGTCATACAGGCTCTCAAGATTGCAAGATCTGAGTTGTGATATTATCAGAATGTACTTCTTTATGCCTGATTCGTGCTGAGAACAGTTGTAGAATGTAAAAAGCGATCTGTGGTTTGCATTAGAAAAAAAACAAAAGCAGGGATTAAGATGAAATAAAATTTTTAGTCCAAAAAATAATCTGAATTTATGTTTAAATTTTCTCGGGAATTTTTTCATGAGGAATTATCATTGTTATATTCTTTGCTATTTGGACCAGTATGTGCATTCTGGTTGATATACTCACAATGTTTCGGTCGTTGTCTTCCCTGGCTGTCTGCATATGTCTATTTTCGTAATCGGCAACCTTCTTGGAATTTTGAATCGAACACGATGATAGATTGTTCTCTTTCCGCCTTCCATTTGAATCAGGTAATACTCTCCAGTGTTACACACAGTTTTATTGCTTGTAGGTTTCTTCCACTGAACAAGAAACGGTGACCTTTGAACGTTACCAAATCCAAGGATTAAATTCACAACGGCTAGAGAATCAAATATGTTTAACTAACGCTTTAATCAACAAGAATCGAGAATCTCAGAATATTTCATCAAGGAATGAAAGAATTAGTTCAAAAATATATTTTTTATTATTTATCTATATTTTTTGCTATTGCTAAAAGTAATGATAATATGATTAATAAAATAATTTTAACTTTTGTATTATTTGAAGATAATTGAATCTGAAGCAGTATTAAATAATTTCTGATGAATATATGGTAGCATTTATGATTGTACAATTTTACACTGAAAAGCAGAAATTCTTAATAAAAGTTGTTCAATATTACTTTTCAAGTATCTGTTCACATGAACAACAGTATATTACTAGTGTATCTCTTTTTAGTAATTTGTTAATATTGTTCATTATGTAGTAATAGATCTGGAACAGATGCATTGTTTTTGTTCGTTTTAGTACTACGATTTTTCTCGTCCGATACCATCTTGCACATTTACGAATCTACCATTCGTCAGTGTATTGAATACTGTTGCCATATCTGATCTGGTGCTCCTCGAGGTACTTGGCAAAATTTAAAGAATGATCTGTAATGTAATCGATCCTGACTTGGCATTTCGACTTTAGTCACGTTCTCACATACGTCATATGACTTCCCTCTGTCTTTTCTTTTTAGTGGATAGTCATATTCAAGTAGACCCTCCATTTATTTATAAAGGGGGAAGCTGGTTCAAATCCTGTCGGAGGGTATATTTTCCTTATTACGTTTTCTCGAGTACACAGGCCGGTAGACGAAATTAAACATACATATATACATATATATATATATATATATATATATATATATATATATATGGGGGCGTATGTATGTATATATATATGTATCTGCGTGTACATATATATATATATATGTAATATATATATACGTATATACGTGTGAGTATATATATATATATATATACGTATACGTGTGAGTATATACGTGTGAGTATATATATATATATATATGCTTATTATATGTATATTTGAGTATATAATATATATGTGTGTGTGTGTTTGTACATATATATATATATATATATATATATATATATATATATATATATATATATATATATATATATATATATATTATAATTATTATTTAAAATTATGTATTCATGGCGACACAGAAATTATCATATTTCGAAACCAAAACCTAAATCTTAAATTAAGCTTAAAATTTAAAGTTTAGTTTCATCTCCAAGCGATGCTGAATAACATTGGGAAAATGATTTACTCTTTTTATATAAGCTAAATTATTGTATCGTTTAAGATGGTGGGGGAAAGAGAATTTAAAATTTTTTTAAGGGTCTTGGTTTCTTTGACGAATGAGGATACAAGTATAATTTACGGTGGCAATGTCAGTATCAGTTAAGGTTATAAGTGGGTTTGAAATTTCTGTCTGTCTACTAGCTTCCTTATATAAGAACGTGTCATCATAGTCTGATTTATTTAGGATACACTACAATTCAATTGGCATTTTTATTTATTTCTTTATTTATTTTCTTATCTTATACATTGAGATTTTCTAAAAGGGGCTTTCGAATATAATTATGTCATATATTTTTATATTTACATTTTAATTTATAAAGTTCTAAAATACTTCATTTATTATATTTACTTATAAACTATATACGGTATTGTAAAATTAAAATATTAGATTTTAATTACGCATTTTTAAAACACGTTTATTATTTATGATCAAATAATAGATATATAATTATGCAAATTATTTATGTAATTATTTTTAAAGAAAATATAATACAATGTCTACAAAAAACTGTAATCTCATTCCTTTGATTTAATAAATCATTATTTTTCAGAAACTTTATTATGTATAACTTTTCATATAGGCACAAAAGACATGGGTCATTTAAAGATCTACATGTTCTCGTTGTTTTTATTAGTTTCCATTTTACTGTGGGTATTTTATTAATTTCTTTTAAGTGCCAAAAATATTTAGATAGGCATGTTTGGTAGCGATACTTAATATATTGAAGGCAGTCAGATGTTGTCTCCATCTTAATTTAAATTCATTTTTAGTGGATTCAATATGGAATATTTCAATATTATGATTCTCAATAGATGAGATAGTGCATTGGTAAATTACAGATTCTATGAGACATTTATCATTCAAAGGACAATTTTCAAGATTCCTACAGTTACATAATTTTTTTTTTTTACTATTGTTTATTCCTATTTCTGAAACACTATTTCTTTGATTCTGGCTAAATTATTTATTTAAAATTTTATTATTATGTTTTTTATAATTTTTCAGTAGTGCTATAACTTAATTTTATGGTATTTTTTATTAAAAATTTTCCTAAGTGTATTATTTCTGGGAAAATGTTTCGCAATTAAAGTAGAAATTTATGTCCTAACTTACTACTAACCATCTGGTTGAATGCTGGGGGGGGGGGTTGTACCAAACGATTTTTCTATTTCTATTTCGTCTCTGGTTTTTATTATCATTTTTTTATAAAATTAATGTCAGGACATTTATAGCCATTATTCGTTAAAGCTTTACTATAAAAATGTATTGTGTTCACGACCCTAATGGCTTACGGGACCCGTGATGTGACTTTATACAAAAAGGTTCACTCTGTACAGTGTCTAAAAGCAACTCGAAGTAGAGAGTTACAGATTAAGAAGTACAGTTTATGAGGGAGAAAACGGTTAACCCTAGATCTGAACAGGCTAAGATTGTAGTGACCGGGGAAGTGATCGGTTCCACAGAGCAGCGGCTCGTGTGAAGAAGCTGCACGAGTAGCAGTAAAAACCTCACCAATGGAACAAGAATATGCGCGTGACATGGCGTGTCTTAGCTGATGATTGTTAGCATTTTCCATGGAAGTCGTGATAGAGCAGCAAAAGGGTGTTTCGTCTTAGGGAAATTATTCATCACCCCAAGGATGCGGAAACGCTTTGGGGCTCTGTCAAGACCTGGAAATTGAAGACTGGACAGAATCTGCCAGCAGAACTCCATTTTCGGCATGTTCTGACTTCTAGTGTTAGACTTTTGTTCCCCAAATAAGCTATTTGAATGGGACTTGAAATAGATACCCATCTGCAACTTCTGTTCGTGAAAGGTGTTCCGGTCTCGGTAAAAGCTAGATTTTTGTGTAATGGCTGTCATAGTAGTTTGTAGTTGCAGTGGGCATCCATTCCTCACGTGGTGAAAAATTCAGTCGATTGGTGGTGAAACTGGAATGTTCTCCCCAGTCATCGGTTTACCACATAAGATAATGGTCGCACACTGTTTGGCCAAAATTCAGTCCTCTGGTGGTGATATTGGAGTTTTCACCCCAGTGGTAGGTTTACCACGTAAGATAAAGGTAGCGCACTCTATGGCCCAAATTCAATCCTTTGGTGGTAATACTTGAGTTTTCTCCCCAGTCATCCGTTTATCACGTAAGATAATGGTAGCACACTGTTTGGCCTAAATTCAGCCCTCTAGTGGTGATACTGGAGTTTTCTCCCCAGTCATCCGTTTATCACGTAAGATAATGGTAGCACACTGTTTGGCCAAAATTAACTTCTCTGGTGGTGATATTGGAGTTTTCTCCCCAGTCATCCGTTTATCCCGTAAGATTATGGTAGCAATCTGTTTGGCCTAAATTCACTCATCTGGTGGTGAAACTGAAATTTTCTCCCCAGGCATCCGTTTACCACGTTAGATAACGGTCGCACTCTGTTTCTTCAAAAATTAAGTCCTTTAGTGTTAAATCTGAAGTGCCCTCCCCAGTCATCCGTTTATCACGTAAGATAATGGGAGCACAATTTTGGCCAAAATTCAGTGCTTTGGTGGTAAACTTTGGAGTGACTTCTCTAGGGCGCTAGCATATGGAACCCGTGCGTTTGCCAGACTACATGCCCCATATCTCGGCCGTGCCAACAAGACCCAAATTAATAAAGAACGTTACATTGGCTGCAGTAGTCGTTGAAATCTTGACAGTATTGACAGCCAACCGCCTTCGGGGCTCCACGCTGGGTGTTCTGTTTTCTGATTTATTTCCATAGACATTTTCATGTCTGGATTTGACCACAAAGGCAACGAAGGTTTAAAATCGGGTTTTTTCTTTCCCAACGCGCACTGCCTTTCAGGGTTGTCGAGCTCCATCTACCCAATGGAACTGGTTATGAGCGACCAGTTTTCCGTCTTCGCTCATTCTCCGGCTTGATGCTGGACTGACAAATTTCGATACATGACTGACGAGACAGATTTTTTTCCTGTAGTAGGTTCCCATTTCTTTCTGTGGTAGTCCAGTTGTCATCCAAAGCTATAGAAGCCGGTCTGTCCTGCTATTTATCCATAGCTGGGGGGAGAAGAAGAGTATTCATATCTTTTCAAAGGGTATTAGCACGTAAATGAATGTAATGGATTCGACTGGAATTCGAATTCGGCAATCCGATTCCTCAATCAGATCTTATAAACGGTGGTAGCTTGTCTCCACTATGACCATCTGCAATGCCACCCTTAGAAGATATATATTGTACTAGCAGCATGGCCCGGCATTGCTTGTGCTTGATTCAAAAATCGTACGACTGATACAGCAATCGCTATCACTTGACTTAAAATATTTTTCCCTACCTTGCCTTTAAAGGAGTGCCCTTTGCCGTGCTGATGTTGCTACATACCTTACTTCTTGCCTATCTCACACTGCGAATTTTTTCTAAGCTCTATACTAAACATTAAATCTGTTACGAAAAAAGAACTAAACAAAATGAACACAAAACGATCAGCTTTAAAAAAGGACTCGAAACTGGAAAAACCGGATGAAAAAAGAATGTTAACAACAAATACTTTTTCACACCCAACCCAAATCTACGAAATCAGAATCAACGTTAAGTTTAAGCAAGCGAATGAGCCAATTGGAGTAAAGTGCCATGCAGATTTAAATTTTTCCCACTTGTGATGAATGCAGCTATCGATTTTTTTTTAATGCTAGCATGCTAGTTAACATACGTGTCAGTCAGCTGTTGGCTCTCACGCTGGCCAATAGAATCTTCCTGCCTATTCGTGGCAGACAGCTATAGGCTCTCACTCTGGCCAGTAGAAAATGACCGCAAACTACATGAAAACTGCCGTAGAAGCATGAAAAAATCGATTATTTCCACTATGGATGGAGTTGGTAAATGCAACGTCGGTCTTGGCCTTGTTAATAACTTGGAGCATGTGCATGTAAATTTTGGTGCAAATCCGTCGAAAATTGCGGCCGTGCATTCGTTACACACACACACACACACACACACACACACACACACACATCCTGCCTTTTGTAGATAGAGATGTATATTATCATTATATACATTACGCGTTTTGGAAGCTAAAAAATAAAGTTTTTTTTTAATATATAATAAAACTTTAGGCAATGAATACCACTAGTAAGCACGAGAAATCGCCAGATGGTAAATAAATAAACAAACACAAATTTTGAAAGTTTTGTTAATTTTAGAAAAAGATAGCAGAAAAGAAAATCAAAATATAAATCGGGATTTTAAGCCTAAAATATTCATAGATCAGGAAACCATTAATTAACATTAAATAAAATAATTTATATTGCCTTTTCGACAGTATTAACACCTAAACTAAAAATTGCTTAAACATTAACGAGTAGAAAATGCAGAGTTGGTATGTATATAACTGTGGGTAAGCAAAAACAGAAAGTAAAAATAAGACAAACGATCTTCAGGCTTGTTGTACAGAAACAAATAAATACTAATACAGAAAACCCGGTAACTGAAAAAAGTTGAAAGAAATAAAAAATACATATATAACAAATAAATATAATAGTTATAATATGTATAATACAATGATGATAAATATACGCAAATACATATAATACATGAAATAAAATAAATAATAATTCCAAATTATATTAAATTATTGTAATATTTTTGTAGTAATAAAATAAGCAAATCCCATTTCCCCTTTCGCTTGTCACTGTCCATTACATTAAATATAACGTTTTCTTCGCGACAGCTGAAGTAAGTCTAATAATGCTTCATCAGTTTCTACTTAGCCTTGTTACTGTATTACAACTTTTAAGTAATATTTACGTTTTTCAGTTAAACTTAATTTTTGGGATCTTCGGCAAAATTTGCCATCTTTCATTAACTTCATTAACGTTTTGCAACACTGTCTTCTTATCGACTTCTCTCTATTAGTCGCCATACTAAGCTTTTTGCATATCCTAAGGCGTTCAGAGGACGGAAAGGGCTACACTGACGGAAAGTGTGACACTGAGATCCGAAGACGTATTGGGATGACCAAAGATGCATTCCAAAAGCTAAGCAAAGTATTAAGAGACAAAAAATATTTCGTTAGAAACAAAGAAAAGAGTATTGAATTGTTACGTGATATCTGTCCTCTTATATGGCTGCGAATGCTGGACAATCTCCTCAAAGATTAAAATAAACTTGAAGCAACAGTTCTACTGAAAAATGCTGAGGATACCATGGACCGAACATGAGAGTTGAAGTGAAAATGGTTACAAAAAGGAAACTTATACTTAACATCAGGAAGAGGCAGTTGAAATTTCTGGAGCACGTAATGAGGAAGGAAGGCTTGGAAAATCTGATACGCACAGGACAGATTGAGGGACAGAGAAAAACATACCTGATGAGCTTGAGCAAATAGATGACAGAGAAATAACAAAAAGATTAAACTTATTAAGAGCTACAAGGAACAGGAAGATGTGGAGGGTCATGATCCTGAAGGGACACTGTACATAGAATAAGAAGAAGAAGAAGAAGAAGAAGAAGAAGAAGAAGAAGAAGGCGTTGATGGCGCTTCTTTCAACCTGGCATCTGTTTCTCTTCCTCCTCCTACACATCCTCCTCCTCATGGTCCTATTTTCCCGCCAAACTTTGATTAACTTTATCTCCCACCAACCGTCTCCAACAATCGCCTCATCTTTTCGTTTTTATTGCCGACCGAACCATTCAGCAAAACGTACACATGATCGTTTCAAGTATTTTCGCAGAGCGCTTTCGTTCTTGGCCGACGCACAAAGGTCAAAGGTTGATCACCCGAATTAACCACTTAAGGGTCCAAGACTGTTAAATTTTTCCCCGGGGTGCCCTTAAAGATTCACTCATGAGTGGAATGGATTACCAAGTGAGATGATGTCGTTCATTACTACACCGTTTTTTTTTTTTACGCCATTAGTCGTGTCTCACTGGCAAAACAGACATCTGAACTCAACGCCCCTATCAAGTAGACAGCATCGGATTCCGTTTGAAGAAAGCCAGGAAGTTGCTTACTTTGGTAAAGCCGTTGACCTGGGATCGTAACGCTCTACAGTTCAATGCTTACTCAAGTACTGGATTGGTGATGGCCGTTATTAAGCGCTCGTTTTCCAAAATGAAACGAACAAGAATAAAGCTTCAATATATTTCTCGAACAATTATATTAGGCACTTTTGGTTATTGGTCAATTGTTTTTGTTTAGCCATATATCAATCCTTTGAAGGTTATTTAATGCCGAAATCTAAATATTTTGAAAGCCATTATACTTATTTTATTTTATTTATTTATTTTTAGATAATAATGGTTTTAGGGATACTAATCTTACTAATTATCAACTGGCTAGGGGTAGTCGATTGGTACATTTCTCAAAGGTATTTGCGTGTAAGTGAATATAACGAACCCAACTAGAATTGAAACTTTTCTTTCCGATATAAATTGAAATAATAAAAAATACTTGTTTTTCATTCTATTTTGAAAAAAAAAAACAGAATTTTTAATCAATTCACCCCAAGAAATGCAAATAATGTTTGTTTACATTTGATACGCCATGGGCAGATATGAATGTACGTGAGAGATTCATGGAATATTAAAGTTTAAAGACAGTAAAATCGACCTTGCTAACCGAACGCTCCTCTGTGGCCCGAAACGGTTAAGGCACGTCAGGCTATATGACGGTTCCGTATAGGATACAGGTTCGATTCCTGTCGGAGGACGAAATTTTTCTATGAAAATTTCTCGGGCATTCAGACCGGTAAATGCTGTTTAATACTGTTTATTATAAAACAGAGCATTTACTTAAATATTTGTATTTATAAAAATTTCTTAAAATAATTGTCGGACTTTGTCCATTTCATAATGTATATATATATATATATATATATATATATATATATATATATATATATATATATAAGAGCTGGGATACAGCGAAACAGTCTGTCTGTGGATGAAGATATAATGCTCCCGAAAATTAATTTGGTTGAGCTCTCATGGGGAGAAGGCGCGAATTTGTAAACAGTAACTACTACTGCTGCTAATGCAATATTCTTCTAATGAATTGAGTTCTCTCGGTCACTGGTGTACTTGATTAAAATAAATACGCTAAGATTCACCTTCTACGCTACCGTACGACAAAAGCTTAGGGGTAGATTCTCCGACTGATGCCAAAAAAAGCCGGATTTTGATCCCGGCTTGAAGCAATCGGATGTTTAGCCACACTGATGAGCTCTGATACAGCGAAACAGATCTGTCTGTAAATGACGATATATATATATATATATATATATATATATATATATACGTAACTTAGACCATAATTTGTCCATCGCACCCTATATATACATAATATATATAATATATAATGTAATATATATAGTATATATTATAATATATATATATATATATATATATATAGAGAGAGAGAGAGAGAGAGAAGGGGACGATGGAAAAAATTTGTACTAAATCACGCAAAAATGAAAATAACACTGACCTCTTATTTTAACTGGTATATTTATCAAAATTACAGGAAAATATCTTGAAATACTTGAGTAAATTGATTCAATAAAATCGCCATTGGCTTCAACCAAGGCCTCCAGGCGACTTCGGAATCTCCTGCAATTCTTCTGGCCGGTCTTCTTGTTCAAGCTGCTGAATGCAGCCATAATCTTTGCCTTCAGCCCATTTTTGATATTACCAGTAGTTTTGTTTGTCACTCGCTTTACTACACCCCACACATAATAATCAAGGGTTTTGTAGTCTGGGGATTTAACTGGCCAGATATAAGGTGAACGTGGTCGCATAAATTGTCTGACAGCAATGACTAGGTTCCCTTGTGTAGCATGGGGCAGAGTCATGTAGCCAAACATAGTTCTTCCAGCAGCCGCCCACTTGATCTACTTCCTCACGGCACTTGATTTAGGCCACCATGTTGAGTCTGAGGCCCTTTGGAAACTCTTTCCGAATCCTCTATTCTGTCCTCAGATTGACATCCAAACTCTGAAATGTTCATATTAGAGCTTCTGCTAGAAATGCGAAGCAGTACAGCATGCTGTTTACAAATTTCTGGCGGAGTTAATTGCACCATGGTGCTTTTTTTCTCACAGACGGTTCCCAACTGACCCTACTATACTGTGCCGTCAACAAAATGGCGACAATTTACCCATCGCACCCTGTATACATATGGGAAAACGATATATACATTTTTATATATCATAACAATTTTGGGGGCACCTCTACGTGGTGTAATGTTTAGAAAGCTTGTCATGCTAGATCAATTAGACTGAGTAGTGAGTTCGATTCTCACTGGGTGCCCCATACTTTCAGCCTTGTACTACATCTAAGCCGGGCTTAGAAAATCACTATAACATAACAATTTTTGAAAATTTATGACTAAGTGGAAAATAGACTAAAGTGCTGCTGACGTTAAAAAAAGAAATTTAAAATTTTAATTTTAATTTCAGCGTTCCCCTGCTTCACACGCATATTTAGACAGCTGATGTTCTAAATAGCGAAACGCGTCACACGTAATTTCTTCTGCTTTGTTATAAATTTTCCTTATATATATATATATATATATATATATATATATATATATATATATATATATATATATATATATATATATTCCCTAAATCAACAAAAGTTTAAGTAAGAGTTTCGCATCAAAACGTTCGTCAAGGCTACTGATTTGAATTTTTTTGCACACACTGACGCACACACACACACACTAACACACACACACATACACACACACACACACACACACACACACACACATATATATATATATATATATATATATATATATATATATATATATATATATATATATATATGGAGGCACAGTCCGTTGGGTTAGGGGAATACGGATGAGTTGCACCACAGAAACTGTGAAGAGCGGCGCTATATCAAGTCTAATTAGTTACCTCTTCGTCACCAAAGCCCGTTGGTATGCGGCTTACGTCGTATAGTGACGGTCCGGGTTCGATTTTCGTAAGTGGATGCGCACTGCTGATGAGTCCCAAATATAGGAATAAACGACTGTCAAGTGCTTGCTGCATTCTGTTGAGGATTCTTCTCGACACCATGAATCACTTAATTATGGTTATTTCAAATTCTCTTAATTATTTGTATCACTCATATATATATATATATATATATATATATATATATATATATATATATATAGGGTACGATGGGTAAATTGTTTATATTTTTAATTTCGCGCATTCGCGTTGTTTTTTTGGTTTATTTTAATTTTAATTATTTTGTCGATTGAACATTATAGTAGGGTCAGCTGTATTGCTTGGAATTCGCACCGGAAGCTCTAATACGAACATTTCAGAGTGTTTGGGCGTCAATCTGAAGAGTGTAGAGGATTGAAAAAGAGTTGGATGATATATTCAGTCAGCATAATGGTGTTTGGAGTGATCACTGGTGAAGGTGACAATATGCCTTCATTCATATTCTCGGCTAATTTGGCATACTTTTAGAAACTTTGGAGGCGGGTTCCTGACACCAAAAAACAAGGTAAAATGGCTATATAAATATATGCCCAAAAGGTCATCGTTTTACAACAACACAGGAACTCATAACTAATGTCAGCCAGTGTATTGCGAACAATGTGACTAAAATGCGTGGAGCCCCATACATCTTCCTATTAGCAAGGTGATTTTTTCCCATATTTTTTCCTCGAATGACAATTTATTTGAAAATTGTGCTATCCAGGTTTTTTCACCACCGAGTCTAAATAGATTTAGATTTTACAAATATATATATATATATATGTGTGTGTGTGTGTGTGTGTGTGTGTGTGTGTGTGTGTGTGTGTGTGTGTGTGTGATATCGAACAGTGACTGCTAATGTTAATAAAATGGTGTTCGATTTATTATAACTGTTATTAAGTATATATTAATAAATACACATTTTTTCCTCACCGGTAGCATGACCCGGAGTTTCATGCACAATGCAATCTTCAGGCGGTGAATAAGGACTGCCGTTACATAATTTAAACTGTAATAAATATATCTGGTTAGCGCAGTGTTGGTGCAGTCCATATATTATATGGGTATTACGGGGTTTTTTGGCAAGGGTGGGGGTTAAAGAAAGTTTTGTATTTAAAATAAACGGGTTTTATATTTCATAAATTACCTTTGACAACTAAGTCCAGTTTCAAGATGGAGAATGGCCGAAGGTGGACAACTGGTGCCTCATAACCAGCTACTTTGGGTAGATAGAGCTCGACAGCCCTGGGAGGCAATCAGTCTAGGGAAAGGAAAACGGTGTTTTGAAACTTCCGCAATTTTACGATCATATCCAAAGCATACATAAGGCCATGGAAGTAAATCCAGACAGAAAACCCAGTATGGAACTCTGAAGGTAGTTGGCTGTCAACCCTGACAGCTTTCCGGCAACTCTTGCAGCCAAGCCGTCTCCAAATGTAGTGCCCTGTATTCCTTTGGATCATGTCGGTACGACCTAGTGGTGGTCTGGGCAGCGCACGGCCCCCATATATTACCGATAGTCTAAGAGAAGGAAAACTCTGAATTCAAACCACCTGCTGCCTTGCAGATCTTGCCTCTTTAACTTTTTAAGTACAGAATGATCTCAAGATCCCCGATGCAAAAGGAGCCGACAAGACATTGTACTATTCTGCCTTGAATGTCACCATGAACCACAATTATAAGGTGGAGGCGAATAGTGACCACAACAGCGCAAAATGCGTTGACTGAATAAATGAATTGTCAAACTACATTGTCCTCAGGATTTTAAAATGCAAAACTCGACCTACCGACATAATTTGAATTATTATAAAACCGAACCCAAAACAAGTTCCATTAACTATCTGTCCCGCCATCATTTTTTACAATTCACCCCAAGCAAAATGAGAGTACTACTAAGGTGAAAATGGATACTGGGAGTGAAAGAGAATGAAAAAGACTTTAGAATGAACTAGAAACCCAATCTTAAACAGAAATCAAGAGATAAACCTCTGCTCCCGTTGAAAATGTCCGGAGAGGAGGATGAACCGGACGATAGTCGAACCTATTTACCCCTATTGAGGAAAGTTCATTTCACAATTAAAACAACAAAGATACTAAGATTCGGGTTGGGGTTACTGAGTGTGAAAGAATCTGAGAAAAAGGAAATCTTTACTAAGGAGAAAAAAAAACAATAAAAGAACAAACATTGAGAAAATAGATGATAACGATTGACATTGTATTTGAATTTTTGAAGATCAAACTTGATTTGAAAGCAAGATTGCTGGAATAGAAATTTTTAGATAGTACTTACGGGTATATGTCGTCATTTCAACTGTAAAATGATGAGACCTTGCCGCCAATCTAGTACTGCGCTTAAATTCATAGAATTTAGGTACCATAGAGGAAAATTCATTAAATAAATAAATAAAATTTCAAAGTATAGGCGTTAGAAGTATAGAGTTAAAGCAGACATTTAAAAAAACTGGGGAGGTATATGAAAAGGGCGATTGGCGAACCTATCTACTCCTACTGAGGAAAACTGATAAATAAATAGTAAATAAAATTTGAGAGTTTACGCGGAGATGTTAGCAATATAGTGTTGAAGTAGATTTTGGAAGGAACTAGAAACTCAATCCTAAACAGGAAACAAAGGTAAACGTGTTCCTATTAAAGAAAAAAATGGAGAGGAGTGTGAAACAGACGATAAGAAAACCTATCTACTCCTCAAATATACAGAATTCTACAAATAAATAAGACGCTAGTAAGGCTGAATTGTGGGCGGTTACTAATATTAAAATGATGTAATCGTTTCGCCACTGAACAAGAAATTGGGCGTGTCACGCAATTAACTGGCTGGGTAATAATGTCAGTATATTGGCACTCACTTTTCGTGCCTCTCTCTTATCTCACTCGGCAATTACCGGTGTGTGTCGGACACACTCGGCACTCTCCGCTTAATTTCGTGTGCAAAGTAAGCGAGTCGTGTCCGACAGCTGAATAACACTCAAAAGCCTAGCCTACGGTCAATGAAGGTAACGCTCATAAAATGAAGCGGCAGCGGTAAACGCCTGTCAGAATTTATAAAAGAAAACCATTCGCCCCTTATGGAAATATCCAAGAAAGATAGGAGAGGAAAAATGGCTAACTTTTCGTCTTAAATATGAAAGGAAATCGAGTAGAAACGTGAAAAATCAATGATTTTTGTTGTTATTTTACGTCCGTCGTTGTCTAAAGAAATGGGGGAAATCCAGAATGTGTTTTTTTTATTTGTTATTTATGTGATCGCTTACTCATCGGATTTAAACGATCGGGCCAAAATGTTCCCATGATGTCTGTTGTATTCAGTTAATTATCTTGAAAAATTAAAATAAATATAATTTTATTGTCTTCTTTATTAAAACTTTATCATATATATATATATATATATATATATATATATATATATATATATATATATATATGATTGTATGTGCTTATAAAACTCAGTAAATTTCAAAATAAGTTATTCCAAAATTCGCTTGAAAATGAAACAGAACTAGGGACTTTAATTTAATTCTATAATTGAATTTGATGTTTTTAGCTTCTGTTTTTGAAACATGGTAATTCCTGTGTAGCGAAGGTACCATATTTTTAAATTAGTAAATATATATATATATATATATATATATATATATATATATATATATATATCACTTTAAATGTTATTTTTAGTGGTTACCCATTTTTGAGTAGACGCTCCGTTTATTTTAAGTATTATATTTATTTTCATCTACCGACCTAAATATTCGGTATATCTATTTATTAAGCTGGTACTTGATCTGTGAGCCACGTGAGCCATGTGAGCCGAAAGCTTAGATCAAAGACCAGCTTAATAAAAAATATCCAATTGTTGGACAATTTTTGCCTTTATTTTCATCCGAAATTAAAGCAATTATGTGAAGTTTAGAACGGCTCATGATCAGGCATAATAGACATTCATTGTCTCTTATATTTAACAATATATGTTTAACTATATATACATATATATATATATATTTATATATATATATATATATATATATATATATATATATATGTCAAAAATTATCCCCACTTTCGCCATAATATATCTTTAGGTTAGTCATATTGCCTTCTGCTCATGCGTGTATATTGTGGGCAAATTTCCAGACGAATTACATTCCTTAGTTCCACTAGTTTTAACCTTCACGGCTAAGACCCGCCGTGCAGCACAACACTGCGGCGAACTATCCTCATTCTCTTCATGTCCCATTGGTGAGATGTAACATTCACACGAGCTGCTTCTTCCCACATCGCCACCTATTCTTTTTAAGTAATATGAATTGTAACTTGAAAAATTATTGTTATTCTCAAAAGATATTTAATGCAATATTCACTAACAAAAAAAAGAATTATTTTTACAATCCAAAATATGTTTAGGGTTTAAATAACTCACAAAGTGTTGATAAACCGTAAAAAAAACAAATCAAATCATGTTTGTTGTAACCTAGAAATGAAATGGTAATATTTATAATATCAACAAAATACAATACTCGCCAGCGGCGTGAAGCAGGTAAACCACTGCTAGTGGTGGACTACTTATACAGCATATTACACCCACTTACAATAGTGTCCAACGTATTTATGAGGATTGGGACATACCCATTAGGTATGGTGTATAACAATGTTTTGGTTCATTTTCACTATATTCCTTACTTTAACCAGTTCTAACCTTCACGTCTAAAGCCCGCTATGACACGAACATTGTCACGAACCACGCTCATTCTATTCATATTCTATTAGTGAGATTTAAGTTCCTCTCGAGTTTCTTCTTTCCACGAACCACTGTTGTGTGAAACAGACTCCCAAGAAGATGTTTCCCTGATTACTACAATCTCAACCTGTTTCTAGAGTTAACCATTAACTTCCCCACATATCCCCATAAACTGAGTTTCTTATTCTGTAACCCTCTACCTCGAGGGCTCTTGGGCATTGTACAAGGTGAAACTTACTGTAAAAAAATGATTATTTTACCTACTTTTTTTCTGTATGGTTCACCCTGTACAAGGCCAGGAAGCCACTTGTGATAGTGGCTTACGTTAAGGGTAGTTTATATTGATAGGAGGTTGACTCTAAACTTGAACAGGTTAAGATTGTAGTAATCGGAGAAACATCCTATTAGGAGTCTGTTCGCGGGAAGAAACTCTTTCAGTGAAACTTACTACTCGCCAATGAAATATGGAGGGAATGTGGGTGGTTTGTTACTATGTGAATGGCATGTCGGATCCTAGCGGTGAAGGACAGACATGGTGGAACCTGGTGCAGTTCGTCAGGACACTTTCCACGGTAGTAGCGATAAAGCAGTGAGAGAATCGCTACATCCCGCTTGTGAGAGAGAGGTTGGAGTGTTTGGTGGTGGGGGTTCTGGAGAGTAAGAAGTTGTGAAAGTATATTTTCCATACAAATAAAGAAAATTTATCACTTTGGTTAGAAAGAGCATGCGCACACCAAGAAAGCTAAGTAACTTTCAAAAACATTTTAATATCAGTGTGATATTTAAAAATCATTCAGAACACACTCACACACTTTCAAATAGGAAAGAATCATTTTTGGTGGGTCTGTCACAGGAGTTGTTTTCGTTTGGTTTTGGTTTTTTTTTTTTGTTGTTGTTTTTATCATTTCAACCCAAACAAGGCGATAATGCCACTAGGACACAAGATGCTACTAGGAGTGAAAGAGAATGAGAAGATTTTAGTGAGGAGACGTGAGGAATTTTTGAATATTTGTTTTCGCAGGGGAAGCAAGAAATCGGAAGCGATTTCCACAGGTGTAGAAGCGTAGACTCTAATTTATCCATCGCATCCCGCCCGCATATTCAGAAACACATCTCAATAATTATTTCATATATTTTCCTCTATTCTACTGATATATTCCAAGGATATATATATATATATATATATATATATATATATATATATATATATATATATATATATATATATATATATAGCGTCATCCACAGACAGACTGTTTCGCTGTTTCACAGGTTATTGATGTGGCTAGACGGCTGATCGCTTCAGGCCGGGACCGATTTGGAATCAGTCGGAGATTCTAACCCCAAGGCCATCGACGCCCGGCAGAGAGAAAGGTGACTTTTTGCGTATTTATTTTTAATAAACACACTAGTCACTTAGAGAACTCAATCGGTTTGGAGAGTCTTGCATTATCAGCAGTAGTAGTGACTGTTTACAAACTCGCTTTACTCCCTACAGTGCTCGAACGATTAAATCATTTTATCGAGAACTATATATATATATATATATATATATCAATAATATAAACATATATATGAATCTGTACTACTGACACACACACACAGATATATATATATATATATATATATATATATATATATATATATATATATATATATATATATATATATATACACACAGATGCACAGTGGAGGGAAACAAATTTTTAATTTATTGTATTTCCAACTAATGAATAAACACACTTTTCATATAATTAACATAAACAGATGCATGTTTAGTTAAACATGCATAGAAACCAGAAAAAATTTATTTAATAAATATAAATCCCATTTACCCATTTTAATGTGTGAAAAATGCATACATACAATGCAAATTTCAGATTTAAAAATTTTATATATATATATATATATATATATATATATATATATATATATATATATACTTGTATATGCATCACTACGATTGATATATACATAAAAGTGAATTTATATATTCACACGCATACACCTGGGCACACATGCACGGGCACGCACAAACACGCTTTTATACACACACACACACACACACACACACACACATATATATATATATATATATAAATGCGCGTATACATATCTGTGGATGATTTCTTGCGATACATTTATGCGTTTGAGCGTCAAATTTGCCATCTTTATAACTTAAACGTATTTAAAACAGGCAGTTGACTTAAATGCTTGAATGTTCGAGTTAATTGTTTACTTAACACTTTCTATAAACACCAAAATTACACCCAGCTGTGGCTTCTCCCACAATCTCACCATCCTTACACCATTTCTTCATTCTTTTTTTCTAAAATCTCGTCCCAATCCCGCTGAAATCTCGTTTGTTGTTCAAACACCTCGAAAAGCCATTTACCCGCCGAACGGCGCTCTTTCCTCAACGCTAATGAAGCCAGCCCCAGTGAAATACACTATAAGATAACACAGCTTGGTTCTAAATCCCTGTCAAAATTAGTTTCGCCAGGCCTAGTTTTACATGGCGGTAAGCGACTTCATGAAATTTTAAGCAGGCTACCGGAGTGTTAGAAATAATATGTAATGTTTTCTAATTTCGTTTTGTTCGCTCGTATTTTTTTCCTAAAATCATGGACTGTTGATAATGAATGTCTAGCCAATATTGTTTCTGAATGATTGCCTCTCTTTATTTCTTCATTATACAAAATGACATCAACCGCGCACCAAAGAATGAAAGCAAGATTTGATATCCCACAATTCACCTTACAATAATAAGTGGACGGAAATCCAAATTAGCAGAGTTTTACCGACTCAGTTATCGGCTTATCAAGGTGAATATATTTATAGGCTTCCCTCTCTATCCGAAAGTAGAGCGTTCATACGGGAACTTCCGTCAAAGGAAATGGCGTAAAACAGAGGAGTAATTACTAGTAATTTATATGAGTAGCATTTTGAGCGTTCTTTGATTATTAAAAATAACATTGACATTTTCGCCACGATTAACAGTGCTGTAATGATTGCAAAAATGTATGACTTTAATTTTGAAAGGTTTGTTGGACTATATAAGGAAGTTGCTGGAAATCTCTCGGCTCTGTCCAATTCAGAAAATTTGAGCAAATATTAAAATTATTCTGGAGACGTTTTTCGATTACGCCGAGAACTTTCCAGCACCCGATCGGCTCAACCTCATAATGTCGTATTTAAAATCTTCTACATCAGCAACAGAAGGCGACGAACCCCAACTTTCAATATAGAAGTAAGCAGACATCGCAGATATTTATCGGATGAGGTGGAAGGTGGGGTTGGAACTCACAAAGGAATCCAATAGAAATTAATGGTAACTGTTTGTTCGTTTTACGCCATTTCGGATAGTGAGGTAAACCTGTCGCAATGTAGATATTTTGTAAAGGCGATCTTTCAACAAGTGTTAGGGGAATAACCCGTAACTCAAGTTGTTTCCTCTTTTCAGACATATTAGTCACACTGTTGTCTGTACTAGGGCATCACCCCGTAGAGTAATAACACGATCAATCTCGGTGAACGCTGTGATCCTCATTGGGTGCCCTATACATTGTTTCTCCTATTTGTACCATTTCGGGGAGGGGAGAGGGAATCTGTTATAATATAGATATTTTGTAAAAGCGAGCTTTCGAAAAGCGGGGGATACCTGTATCTCGGGGTTTTCTCTTTTCAATCATACTAGCCACACTTGTTTTCATTAGGGCGTCATCTGTAGAGTAATAACAGGATTAGTTTCGATGAGCACTGTGAATGTGTTCAATCCCCATTAGGGGCCTCATCACATTGAACCACTGGTTCCTGTACGATCGCCGAAGTTAAGCAACTTCGAGCCTGGTCACACCGAATGGCTTAATGGATAATCGAAGTGCGGGGTTCCAATTCAAGTTTGGTTCGTTATATTCACTTAAACGCAAATACCCTTGCGAAAGGCATGAACCCATCTCCCCAATTATGGGTTAATTAGTATCACTTTTATCACTAAATCATTATTAACTACAAAAAACTTCTTGCAAGCTAGAAATATATTGTGGCTTTTAATAACCTGCAAATGGTTGATAAACCGTAAAAAACGAATCAATCATTATTCTGTTTTTGCACTTATACTAATCATAGTAAATTCCGTCGATTTTCCCTCATAGGTCACAAAAATAAAAAAAATGGTGATGCTGCGTAAGTAAATCCAATGCCTCTGCCTGAGACTCTAAAATGAATGTTACTGCTTTATTTCTCACTAGTGTTTAAGTCTTCGGACAGAGCGCATCTAAAAATATAATTGAAATGTGCCCGGTCTTGGGGAACAGCTGCCCGCGATAGAACCTCTCACACTGCGCTAAAGAGTGGGGACCCGTAGTAATACCGATACCAGCGCAACCGACGTTTCTTGGGGTTAGGCTATTTTTAGACCTGTCCCGGGTACAAGCGCTCGGGCCCCACACATTAAACTGACCTTGTGTCATATCCAGCCAGCGTAGGGGGACAAGTAATTACTAAGTACATATTTCACATTAGTTATAATGTACAAATATGAATAAATTCTACGTTACGACAATATAGCAATTTATTTTAAAAGACGGGCATACTCCAAATCACGAAATATATTCCTGGGAGGAGAATCGGTTGAATGAGGCTCTTTGACAAGTGTGCGAAAAATCAGAATCCAAGAAATAAGCGCTCATTTTCCATGCTTACTGGAACACAAATATGTCGTTTGTTTCTGATCTACTTTCATTTCTTAACATGAAGACAGGTCTTCGAATTCGACTCTTTGTTACGTGGATAATTTCGCATAGCAGACGACAATATAAATCATATCAGTTTTATTTTCTGGAGTTGCTATCTTTGAGTCGTTTCTATATTTTTTATTTACCTCTATTGCGGAAAAACAAATAGGCGTGAATGCAAGCATAGACGAAATAAAAGACGAGCTCAAATGAAAACGAATAGCAATTTATTTCCGACGTTTCTCTTCGCTGACGGCAGTTGGAGTAAATGGCGACCGAAAACGAATGGAAGCGAATTCGTTTCAAAGGTTTATCAATAATATATAGAAGATTAAAAGCTGCATGCCGTAGCGTCAAAAATAAAAATATAAAATTACTTCTCATGATGTGCTCCCCCTCACGACAAAAAAAAATGAAGCTGCGGAGTGTTTCTTCAAAAAGAAATGACCAGATCAAACAATGGTTGATTAAATTGATTGTCTCTGTTCAAGGCAAATTGCTCCACAAAAAAAACTGAAAGGAAAATTTTAATACTCTTTGTATAAGAACCAATTTATCATACATTTAAATACGTAACGCAAACTAGTATCTATCTATCTACCTATCTCCCCTCTCTCTCTCTCTATATATATATATATCTATATATATATATATATATATATATATATATATATATATATATATATATATATATATATATATATATATACAGTTGGCTATGATAAGTTTTTAGCTACCCTTGATTACAGCAATTTTGGCTTGTGTAATAACGTCTTTTCTTATTTTTCAGACAATACCGTTGTAAATAACAAGCTAGTCTCATCTATGAACGATAGCTGACTTATATTTTGCAATAAAAATTCTCGGAAGTAAGGAAATTGGTGAATTTCAACGAGTGCAAGTAATAGGATGGCATCAGTGTGGCAAGTCCAATAGAGATATTGCTAGGTTTTTCTAGATTAATCATCAAACGGTTAATAATATTATCAAGAAATTTAATGAAGGCCATTGTCGCGTGGAACAACGTTCAGGAAGACCAAACATCGTGACTGAGCGAACGAAACGAGCGCTGAAGAGGGAGGTCATCAGTAGCCGTCGCCAGAGCATCAAATATGTCGTCAACAGCATGGAAATATCGACATATGCAGTGAGAAAGACTCTGAAAGAGCTAGGCTATCAAAGAAGTGTTGCAAGGAAGAAACCCTTGATTTCAGAGGTTACCAGGAACACGCGCATGGACTGGAAGAGAGAATTCGAGAGCAAAGATTATGACTTTTGGCAGTCTGTAATTTGGTCAGATGAAAGTAAATTCTGCCAATATTCGAATTCGAGACAGATTTATGTTTGGAGAAATCAGAATGAGACTTGGAACACTGAATGTCTGCAGGCGAACGTGAAACATGGAGGGATTTAAGTAATCTGAGCTGATTCTTGTCGACGAGCAGTTGAATGGCCCAAAATACTGTCAAATATTAGAGAAAAGACTACTCCCACTATTTAAAACCAATCGGATTGACAAAAATGTTTACCTAAAAAAAGCAAAAATGGATAAGACGATTGTTGATAACATGATTACATCCATCAATACAATCACTGAAACTAGCAAATGGAGGACCTACTCCTTACTAGTTGTAAATACGGTTTATGTTCACGTTATTATGTTATGTAATTAAATTTTGAAATTGGATGTAGTTTTTTTTCTCCTGGCTAATAACTTTTCTTAGACTACTGTACACACACACACACACACACACACACACACACACACATATATATATATATATATATATATATATATATATATATATTTATATATATATATATATGAAAGAATGTAGTTTCAGGTCTGCTATATTTATCCGATGGCCTAACAATTGCGTTTAGCATGAAATAAATTGTCGGCTCTGGGTGTTGATTTGAATGTCCACTTTCATATTCACATACGCTCTATCACTGATATTAAGCATTTTAGCCTATAAATATATAACATACCTTAAAGCTATATTTTATCATATATATATATATATATATATGTGTGTGTGTGTGTGTGTGTGTGTGTGTGTGTGTGTGTGTGTGTGTGTGTGTGTGCGTGTATAATGCTTTTAAGATTAGATTTATCTTGCTTAAACATTATAAAAGAATACCTAGCCCCAGTCGATCAGAACAAGAAAATTAAATGATCTACTATAAAATATTTAAAAGAGGTAACCCTATCAACAATAACTATAGTTTGATTAAACACAGGCGACAAGAATGAAACGGACTGTTGCTGCTTGGTGTTGATTTCAGTATCCACTTTTCTACTTACATAATATATATTTGAGAGTAAATTGGTTCCATATCAGAGGCAGAGCATCTTTGATATGAGCACATTTATCCATAAATATAGCATACCATAAAGCTATATGCTTATCTTATTGATATATATATATATACATATATATATATATATATATATATATATATATATATATATATATATATATATATATATATATATATATATATATATATATATATATGGAGACGTGCTGTCTAGGTAGGCAAGGTAGGCAGTGCATACTCTGAATAAAATAGATCAGCAGCTACTTTTTCCTTCTGTGGCACAATATGCACCTAATCCAACAAAATAATGAAGTTTTCTCTGATTATTGTACAAAATATATTTTAGTAGATTTACTACGTAAAGGTAACACGCTGCCTACCCTGAGTAATTACTGGCGGCACGTGGCTGATGTGCATTCATGTATGTATGTATGTATGTATGTGCGTTAACTAAATTACTTCATTCAAACTTTTAGAGACAATAGAGAAAAAAAGGACACTTATACTTAGAATCTGGAAACGACAGTTAAAGTCTCTGGGCAAGCAACGCGTATGAATTATCTGGTGAGGATGAGTGACTAAATGATGGATCAGATTTTAGGAGAGATAGTAAAAAGACAAAATTTGTTAAGAGCTACAAAGGAGGGGGTAACCATGATTGTCAACGACCTAAAGAGACACGGTACATAGAAGAAAAAGAATCTCATTCAGATTTTTATTGCTTTCGTTTTCATTTTTTTCGTTCTTGTTTTGATTGTATCCTATTTTTATTTGTAATACTTGTATATTGTATTATATTGTATTTCTATTGTATTGTATTTCTATTGTGTTATGGGAACTTACCCATAATAATAATGGACTATTCCGTACATCATAAATACTGCGCCTCAAGTGGGAGCAGCAGTTCAGGTTAGAGTCGTTCAGAGTCAGAGGGAGTCAGCAGAGTCAGACGATTACTGTAAGACTTTGGAATAGTGATACTTGTCGAGACAACATAGTTCACTCTAACCAAACTTGACAGTCATTACTAATACCTCTACTTCTTTATACATATTTCTGTTTGTAATATATCTGTGTTATTTCATACCTGTGTTCGAGTTATTCTTCATTGGTTCTACCCTTGGACCATCACCGTGGTACAAGGAGCTTGTACCATAACAAGTGGCGACGAGGAAACCCCTAAAGAAATACGAACTCTCTACGCGGAGGACATACATTTTTGCTATACGTCGCACATAAGAAGTGACAACGAGTTAACCCAAAGGAAAAACGAACTCTCTACGCGGAGGTCATACTTTTTTTGCTATCCGTCACACCTAACAAGTGGCGACCTGGAAAACCCAAAAGAAAAATGAACTCTCTACGCGGAGGACATACCTTTTTTGCTACCCGTCGCACATAACAGTGGTCGACGAGTAAACTCTAAAAAAAAAAAACAAGTTTTACGTGTGGATTTCTAAAAAAAAAATTTTCTTTTTGGATATCAATTTTACTGGCAACAAAGGAAATTTTTTTTTTGAAGTACACAGGTTTCAGAATATCAGGTTACACTAAAGTAAAATACGTACACAAAATTACGTTAACATGGAAGATTTTAAGTCAACCATTGTGGAACTTATCAAAATCCAATTTAAACAACAACAAAAGTACGAACAGAAACATCTGGAATTACAAGAATTATTGCTACGTGTAATGTCAAATAAAGAGCAAAAATCCGAGAACGAAACAGTTCTCTCACAAGACGCTATTTGGAGTACTATCGAAGATTTCACGTACGCACCCGACAAAGATAAAACTTTTGCAAATTACTTTCGAAGGTACGAAGATCAATATGAATTTGACTGCAAAGATTGGTCAGACGCACGTAAAGTACGTCTATTACTAAGAAAAGTAGACACATGCGAATATACCAAATTCGTAGATTATATCCTTCCAAGGAAAACAAACGAGTTAACGTTCAAAGAAACCATAAAACTGCTAACAGAACTTTTCAGCCATAATACCTCACTATTCCACAAAAGATGGAAGTGTCTGAACCTTACAAAAAAGGACAGCGAAGATTACGTAACTTTCGCGTCTATTGTTAATAAATATTGTGACGACTTCAAGTTATCGGAACTCAGCGCGGACAATTTCAAATGCTTAATTTACGTCCAAGGCCTGGTTTCAACCAAAGACGCGGAAATGAGACGCAGAATCCTTACTAAATTGGAGAGTGAACATGATTTGACACTTCAAAAACTAGCCGAAGACCGCCAGAGATGCATCAGTGTGAAGAAAGACTCAAAAGACAAAGAAGCTGGCATCGCGCACATACATAAAGTACAAAGACAAACCAACTTTCCCTTCTCACAAACAAACCAAACCGATTTTCCCCCTCAAGAACAGGTAAAACAAAATTTTCTAACTCTAAAAATCAATATCAGAAAAAACTACTACCCAGTCCATGCTATCGCTGTGGGACTTGGCATTGGTTTAAAGACTGTACACATCGTTTTAAAAATTGTCTATCATGTAAAAAATAGGCCATAAAAGTTCTCATTGTTGGAATAGAAGAGAAAGGAAAAGCAGAATAAGAATTACGAGGACTGACCGAGCAGATGAGACTAACATAAGAAAATACGTACAAGTTGAAATGCAAAACAGAAAAGTTAGGCTACAGCTGGATTCTGGCTCAGACTTAACGATTATAAACCTACAAACATGGAGAAAACTGAACAAACTTGCCATGTTAAAAACGGATAAAATTGCTAGATCAGTTACGGGGGAAAAGATAAAATTTGAGGGTGAAGTAATTACAAACGTAACATTTAAGGGAATGACAAAAAAACTAAAAATGTACGTCTTAAGAAATACATAAAACCTATTCGGAACGGATTGGATGCAAAAATTCGAACTGTTGAATTTACATATAAATACGTATTGCCAAAATGTACAAAGCTTACCAACCGAGGCAGACAAATTAAAAGAAAAACTAAAAACGAGTTTCCCCGAAGTATTTTCAGCAGGTCTAGGAAGATGTAAGAAAATGGCAGCAAATATCGAAATAAAGGAAAACGTTCAACCTATTTTAAAGAAAAAAAGGAGCGTACCGTTTGCGTCAATAGAAAAAAATTGATCAAGAATTAGCTAGACTTGAAAACACTGGCATATTGACAAAAGTAGAATACAGCAAATGGGCCGCACCGACGGTCTACGTCAAAAAGAAATCAGGAGAAATTCGAGTTTGCGCTGATTTTTCTACAGGTTTGAACGCAGCAATAAAGGACTACCACTATCCTCTACCCAGTCCAGAAGAAGTATTCACTAAATTAAATGGCGGAAATTTTTTTTCAAAAATTGATTTAAGTGAAGCGTACTTGCAAATTCCAGTCGATGAGGAAAGTTCAAAACTACTATGCATAAACACACACAAAGGATTGTACAAATACCAAAGACTACCATTTGGAATTAAGGTCGCGCCGGCTATATTCCAACAGACAATGGGTACGATGCTTGCCGGACTAGAGTACACGATTGCATACCTGGATGACGTATTGATTAATAGCGAAAGTGTTGAACAACATTGGGAACATGTACAAGAAGTGTTTAAGAGAATACAAAGCTATGGATTCAAGGTAAAAGAAAATAAGTGCGATTTTTTCATGAAGAAAATTAAATACCTTGGCCATATCATAGATCAAGAAGGTAGACGACCAGACCCTGAAAGGTCAACAGCAAAAAAAAAATGCCAGTTCCTAAGAACATAACAGAGTTTCAAAGTTTTCTAGGCTTAGTGACTACCAGGAATTCATACCTCACTTGCATAAACTTAGGGCACCACTGAACGAGCTGCTAAAGAAAGAAAAAGGTTGGCAGTGGACAGATCAATGCCAGGAAACATTTGACAAAATAATTAAAACGTTAACTTCTGATTTATTTTTGGCACACTACGATACTAAACTAGAAATTATTGTAGCAAGTGACGCGAGCGCCTACGGAGTCGGCGCGTGTATATTACATAAAATGCCAGATGGGACAATAAAACCCATAAAAAAAGCTTCTCGAACCCTGACCAGCGGAGAAAAATTACTCACAAATAGAGAAAGAAACTCTTGGATTTATCTTCGTATATCTATGGTAGACATTTAACTCTGCAGACGGATCACAAACCGTTACTAACAATTTTTGGTTCGAAAAAAGTTCTACCGGTTTACACTGCAAATAGGTTCCTTAGCTGGGGAACAATTCTTCGGAACTACAATTTCAGATTGGAATATTTACCAACGTAAAAAATTGGTCATACTTCTACATGTCTAGCTAGACGACTTACGTTACACTAAACCCTCCATAGCTCTATTAGGATTCATTAAAACACACACAAAATCCGGTCAAACACCATCCGAAACAGACTAGTACAAAATACAAGTATAATAGCCTCATTCACTTGTAAACAAAAATATTAAATATAATGGAAGCCCTAATAATAAAAAAGAAACATCAACACTCAACAACATTAACTATGAACATGACCACAATGTGCTGACCGTGTACGGAAAATAAAACATTCCTATAACATTAGACGCATCCAGATAAATCCCACACATTTAGTTAAAAATGAAAAATAAAAATCGGTCTTGATAATGGATAAACGTATAGAAGAAAGCGCTCAGATATGGAGACCTTTTGCACATGTTTTACAAACTTTGTGTCCAGAAAAGAAAAGTCATGTATGGGCACAAGAAAAAATTAAATAAAAAGCTTAATCGCAATATCTTGTCAGTCTTCATTAAAGAAACATGTATGAAAGAGGGATTGCTACCCAAATACAAAATGTAGATATATATATATGTGTGTGTGTGTGCACGCGCGCGTTTGTGTATATATGTGTGTGTATGCATGCTTCTTATTACTCTAAACGTTATTTTTGCGTATTCATAGATAGATAGATAGATAGATAGATAGATAGATAGATAGATAGATAGAAAATGTTGGAGAGTGCGAGAGAGAAAGGGAGAGACGTTTACAACAGCAATTAAGAGTATCACTTTTCTCTCCGTCAAGAGCCGCCAATTTTACGCGTCGTGATCAATGATAATGTTTCTGGCGGATTCATACTTACACTCCACCCGGATTTCCTTATTGGAGTACGCATACCTATCAACAGAGAGAGAGAGAAAAATAGATAGAGGCAGACAGACAGACAGACAGAGAAAATGACAGATAAAAACGTTAGAGAGAGAGACTCTCATACATACATATATGTACACACTCGTACAGAAACAATCAGAATTATAATAAAAATGAAAATATTTTACTCACGTACGTATGTGAGTATTTATTATTCGTTGGTATATGTGTATTTATTAATATATGATTTTTAGCTGTTTAACACCATTGAGCACTGTTTTCTTTACACCTTAAATATTTATTTGCTCATCTGTATATGTACACTATTACACACATATATAATTGCTAATATGTTCACACTGATATCTCTTTCTATATATGTATTTGGGTGTGTATGTGCCTGTGCATATAATAAGTAAATATTCACTGATATATATTTTTTTTTTCTCTCCCGATGATGGCCATGTTGGTCGAAACTAGTCGAGGAATCTAAATGAAATAATAATAATAAAAGCATAAGAATATTAATCTACAACCCAGTATGTCTGAAGATTTTAATTGATTTTTTAAATAATTTTTATCGTTCAAAATATATATATATATATATATATATATATATATATATATATATATATATATATATATATATATTATGAATGGACAAAGTCCGACTATTATTTTAAGACATTTTTTATGTTTATACGTTCTTTTTATAGATACAAATATTAGTAAATGGTCTGTGGATAATAATAATAATAATAATAATAATAATAATAATAATAATAATATATATGTATATATATATATATATATATATATATAGACAATATTAGTGGTAAATATACACATACATATGCAATTATATATACACATACATATATGTATAAAAATAATTACTAGAGGATATGATCCAGGTAGAACTCAATGTCCAGGACAGAGAAAGGATATAACAAAAAGATTTGAACACTAATATTCCATGGAATGACTATGGAATATTAGTGTTCAAATCTTTTTATTATATATATATATATATATATATATATATATATATATATATATATATATATATATATATATATATATATATATAAAGCGAAAGAGAGAGACGCACTATAAGAGGCTGTCTGATAGACATTTATGTGTGCACATGAAATGCTTCCGGCTATACTTTTAGCCATTATCAAATGTGATTTCATTTTTACTTTTAACTGAATGTATGGATTGTCTTTTGTATGTATCAGGAGAGTAAAAGTATTAAAAATTATAGCCGAAAGCGCTCGAACATACAAAACATTTCTGGACAACTTCTACATACTTTACATCGAAAAAGGAAAAAATTAAATAATAAACTTAATCAGAGTACCTTATTAGTCGCTTTTAATAAAACTTGTATAAAAGAGTGATTGCTGTCCAAATGCACAATTATATATATATATATATATATATATATATATATATATATATATATATATATATATATATATAAGTCAACATAGAAGTCAACATTGTTTCATGCTAGATGCAATCGTCAGGACATATATATATATATATATATATATATATATATATATATATATATATATATATATATATATATATATATAAGGATCATTTATAAAGTAACAACTTCCGAACAATCTTTGTTTAAATTCAGTTAACAATGTCTGTTTCATTTATTTTTTTTAATATTCGAATTTTCTATTAAGCTATATCGGGATTAAAATTGCGGTTAGACTCTCCAAAATTGATGTTTTTTTTTTCTGTTTTGATCAGGCAATTTCAAAAGTGTCATTAGCAAGGACGGGGTATTGTCCTTGTGATAGACATGATTTTGTTGAATACATTCTGACTTTTTTTTTCTTTATTTAGATCGCTGGGATTGGAATTGTAATCACATTTCAAATTAAGAAACTACAATAAAATGAAATATACAGGCCTTTTCGGTTCGATTAAACAATAACATTTATATATATATATATATATATATATATATATATATATATATATATATATATATATATATATGTGTGTGTGTGTGTGTGTGTTTGTGTGTGTGTGTGTGCGTGCGCGCGCGTACGCGCGTGTGTGCGTGTATTTGTATTTTGGCATCATGTCGTTATTAAGGAACTCTTCCGCTTGATGATCTTTTTCTCAGTTTTTCTTGCTTCCTCGCAAGTTTTTTTAATGTTTCGTTCCAGGTTATTAAAGTAGGATCCCAGTCGATAGCTTTCTGCCAAGCGCTTTCGGTTGTCCTCAACCGTCATCATGGCGTTTGTTTTTATTTAGAGATATGTTATTGGTTGTTTTAGTCTTATAGATAATATTATATATTATATTGTTTTTTATTGGAGGATTAGTTATTAAATATGTTTAATATGTTCCTGTCAGTATTAAATGCTATTTTATTTATGTTGAGTTTTTGGATTTTGATGAGCATCGCTTCCAGAATTTATAGTCGTTTTTAGTAGTTGTTTTTGTAGAGAATTTTGGTGTTGTTAATTAAGATTTTTCTTATGTCAGATGATTCGAATAAAATGCAAAATCTCTAACATAAGTCTCCGAAATAACCAAACCGTTCCTAAACAAAACCAATGTAGTGTATAGGTTTACTTGCCCGTTTCGAGAATGCTTCTCACATAATAACCCTAGCACATACATCGGGCACACAATCGCAACTCTCTCATGTAGGCTCACTTACCACCGCAACGACACTAGCGCCATAAAAAATCATCATACACAGCACCACCAGTAACCCATTCAAATCATCTGACATAATAAAAATTTTAATTAGTAACACCAAAATCCTCTATAAAATCAACTGCAAAAAACGACTACAAATTCTGGAAGCGATCCTCATCAAATACCAAAAAAAAACAACATAAATAAAATAGCATTTAATACTGGCAGAAACATATTAAACATATTTAATAAGTATCCTCTAATAAAAAACATATCGTCTAATATTATCAATAAAAATAAAACACCCAATAACATATCTCCAAATAAAAACAAATGCCATGATGACGATTGAGGACAACCGAAAGCGCTCGACAGAAAGCTATCCTCTGGGATCCTACTTTAATAACCTGGACCCAAACATTAATAAACTTGCGAAGAAGCAAGTAAAAAATGAGAAAAAGGTCATCAAGCGGAAGAGTTCCGTAGTCTTTAATAACACTTGCCTTATATATATATATATATATATATATATATATATATATATATATATATATATATATATATATATATATATATATTATTGTATAGTGGAATGTTTTTACGATAGAAATGTATTGAAATGATTATACAATCGTCATGTCTTGAAATTAATTTTACTATAGATTTGCCCTGAAAAATTTTTTTTCCGATGAATTTGCATTGGAAATTATTTTTACTATAAATTTGCATTATTTTACTTTCAATTTGCATTCATTTTTTTCTATAGATTTGCATTTAAAAGTTTCTGTGTAAATTAATCACTTATTTATCGCAGGTTACAATTTCTTTCCAAAACAGAACATTTTCGTTACTATGTAAACTTACAGGGAAATGCTATTTTTTCCACTTAAGTCATGTGGAAACTACACAACAAATCAATTAACATAAGCAGTCTGAGGAAAATGTTTTCCAACGCATGATCTGGATATATTGACTATGACACATATATCACCCATCTCGTATAAAATTGATCATTCTCAAGTAATGTCCTCATTTGATGACAGCCATCTTCATTGTTTAGCGAGAAATATCTAACATGAAACTTCGCAAACCACCCTTGACACGTTCGATCATACACAGTACCTTCTCCATAAACTGCACAAATTGTTCTCTGTGTTTGAGTGAAATGTTACTTATTTTCTTCTATCTTCAAGTTTCATTTTTCTCATTATGCTCTCCAGAAATGTCAACTGCCTGATTGTTAGTAGCAGTTTTTGTAGTTCACATTTTTCCCATTCTCTTTAAAAGTCCCTCATTATTCATATATTTTTCTCATAGGTTTCTTAGTATTTTTTTTCTTCTGTTGCTTCAGGTCTTTCTACATCTATATGTAGATTACTTACAGTTTGCTTTGCTTCTCATGCTTTCAATAGGTCCTGTAATAATTGAAATCGTCAAACTTTCTTTTTTTATTATGCTACAAAAGTTTCAGTTGTCTCTTTCATAAGTTTACATGCAGTTCCTATTCTTCTTACAAAATTTCTCCACTTCTCACATATTCTCTTCATGTTGTTTTCAGTATTCATCGGTAGAACCACATCTCTGTCGATTAAATTTTCTTCTTTATTTGTGAGGTGATTGTCCAGCATTCACTGCCATATAAGAGATAACATATCACAGTTCAGCATTTTTCCTTTCGTCTCCAATGATATTTTCCTATATTTTTATACCCTGCTTAGCTTCTGAAAAGCAAGTTTCACTATTCCTATGCTTTCATATTGATGTTGTGCATGACGCCCAACTCGTTCATAAATGTCCAAATTGTCAACTGTATAAAAAAGCTTCTCAGACCATTGATTAAAAAAAATGAATTTTCAGCAAATGAAACCTGTAGGTCTTAGGATGACCCTTCTTCAGACCTCGTGGATTGGCGCTGCAGAATCACAAGCAGAGAACTGTACCAAATAACAGAAACCACATCACTTGAACAGCAGTAAAAACTAAAATAGATAGCACATGTAACTGAAAGAGAAAATAATGACATAATCAAAATGTTGACATTCAACACTACTTCGGACAAAAGGTTAGGAAGGAAAACCCCGTCAGTTCTAGAAGAAGCAATAAGAGTTAGTGGGCTTGAGAAACCTATTTTCGTAAGAGAAAGATTTTATAAATTTCAGTCGATATTGGCACTAGTTGCTTAGTCAATGGTTGCCGAATGAGACTACATAAGAAAACGCCTAATATTATCATTACCAATGGATATCACGCAGGGCGCCAGACCCGTTCAGATATATCTAAATTGTCACCACTATACAAATGCTTTCTCAAGTCAATGGTTAAAAATGAAATTACGCGAGTGAAGTCTGATGGTCTTGGCAAAAACTATCCTACTTTGAATCTTGTGAACTGGCGCTACAGAATCACAACCAAAGAACTGTAACAAATAACAGAAACAACATCACTTGAGGGCTTTTAACAGCAGCAACAGTTGAAATGGATATCACATGTAACTCGAAGAGAAAATAATGGCATAATGAAGACGTTGACGTTCAACGCTACTTTAAATAAAAGGTTAGGAAGGAAACACCCCCTCAGTACTAGAAATAATGATAAAAGCTACTGAACTTGAAAAGCCTATTTTACGAACAATTGCTTTAAGAGAGAGATTTTATAAATTTCAACCGACAGCAGTACCGGCTGTTCGATCAAATGTTTCCTTATAAGAAAACGGCTAATATTACCATTACTATGCGCCGTCGGATTTCCGTGTCAAATTTTCCGTGGTCTGTTATCACAGAAACTTAAAGGATACCTGTAAGAAGAATCTGAAAGAAAGAGTTGATATATATATATATATATATATATATATATATATATATATATATATATATATACCTGGAAGAAATAATGAGGAAAGCGGGTTTGGAAAATTTGACACTTACAGGCAAATCGAGATGAATGGAACAGGTAGTAACCTACTTAACGTGATTGTGCAAAATGGATTGCAGAGCGGGAACTGCGACGGAGCATATGGTATTGATAATGCTACAAGGGAGATGTGGAGAGCCATAATCATACTTATCTTGAAGAACACAGTACATAATAGAAGAAGAAGCAATGTTCCACTCTTCTGCTTCTAAGTTTAGGATATCAATAAAATTAATAAATGCTTTTATCATCATCATCATCATCATCATCATCATCATCATCATCATTAGTGCCATAATCGGGTATGGTCCCTAGGTCGTCATGCAGCTGAAAACCCCACATAGTTGCGTTGAAAGTCTAGGAAGCCCGCCGACCATTGATGCCATGTCATCGCCGCACTGGCTGCGTACATAGCTATGGCGGCCAGTCAACTCTATTGTTCTACAAGAAGGTTCATTGTATAGATCTTGTTTTAAATCCTACTGGATATCTAGCCACACTCCTAACCAGAAAAGAATGGTAGGAGAACCGGTTTAGTCACCTATCTCCCAACCATATGGCAGGTAGTACTAGGTTACTTAGTAACAGTAGCATTTTAGATGAGTGTAATTAACAGAAGCATCTGATACGACAGATGTGCTTCTAACAACAAGTAATGAGAATATAATGAACAAAACTTATCAATAACCAGGTTTACTTTGCCCAAGACATGTTAAGCAGTGATTCAACCATCACACCTATTTATGAGACAGATGGTGATGTGATGGTTAATCACAATTTATGATGAAAAATCACAAAAACAGAAAAATTTCCCCGATTAAAATCT
The DNA here is from genome assembly GCA_964036315.1 of Acanthosepion esculentum. Lineage (NCBI taxonomy): Eukaryota > Metazoa > Mollusca > Cephalopoda > Sepiida > Sepiidae > Acanthosepion > Acanthosepion esculentum. The sequence goes on from OZ038480.1 coordinate 60,097,886, forward strand.
TTGCTGTATTTTATTTATTCGTCTGTGATTATTGTGCCAATTCTTAACAGAATAAGGCGATAAAACAGAAAAATTTCCCCGATTAAAATCTTTGCTGTATTTTATATAAGGCAATAATGCCACTAAGAAGGTAGGCCTTTCTGGGAATGAAATAGAATGAAAATACTTTAGAAGGAACTGGAAAAAACAATCCTAAACAGGAAACAAGGGATAAACCTCTACTCTTGTTAAAAAGTGCTATGGTAATTTACCCACGCATTTATGGACTCTCCCAGCTATAAATAGGAGCAGATACTGCCTTTTGGAGAGGGAAGTTTAGGCAGTCAGCTCTAACAGTCGGACCGAACATTCTTGCTGTAACACTCTCGTTTGTATATGTTTGTATTACTGTTTCTGTTAATATATTTGTTTAACTCAATTCTTCTCTTTGTGTCTTTATTTCTGGCCCTAACAAGGCCACAACAAAAAAGACCGTGAAAGAGTTTAAACCGGACGAAAAGCGCACCTAACTGTTAATCAAGGTTTGTTCTTCACTGATATCTGCTTAATATTTAAATGGAGTTGAGATGAAGCCTGTCAAGCATCAAAATTAGAATCACGAGACCATACGGGCCTTGATGCTCAGTACTTGAAGAGCTAGTTTTTACCTCTTCCATCGATCAGTGACATTGATGAAAAACGCACACCAACTTGTGTCCCCAAGTTGGTTAGTATCTAATGAAGTAATGTGATATCATAACATTACTGTCAACGAGTTGAAAAATGTAAGGTTCAAATATTCGCGACAACAATAGATTTTTATTATTTATTTATTGCTTTTTTCAGAATGTAAGCGGTCATATGCAAAAGCGTTTAATAAATTGCATTACGAAGAACTGTTTGAACTGCTTGGTAAGCTTTATTTATTTGGGAAGGATATTAGTATAATTCGGAATTTATACGGGGGGAACACCATTTGCATACGGATAGAAAATAAATTAAGTAAATACACAAAAAAAAAATAGAAAGAGGCGTAAGACAAATGGAGGTCGTCTTACCAGAGTAATTCAAAATTTACAGTGAAGTAATGTTGAAAGAATTACAAGTCCTACCAGGATTCCTTACCGGTCGCTACAATCTTAGATATGCAGATGTCACACTGTTGATAGTAAATACAGAAAGGGAATTACAGGAACTCCTACAGAAACTAGTAAAGGAAAGCGAGGAGAGAAAACTAAACATCATTTGGAAGAAGATATTTGTCAGTAAAAGTAAGAAACATGCGACTAACAAGTTGGTGACACCGAAACAAAGCAAGTTTATTAATTTAAATTTCTGGAAAGTGTTTTAACAGAGGACGGAATGTGCGACACTGAAATCCAGAGGGGAACTACAATAGCGAAAGATGCCTTCCAAATCTAAGCAAAATATTTAAAAAATGGAAAATTCCGTTAGAAACAAAGAATAAAGTACTGAACTTTTACGTCATATCAGTCCTCCTATACGGTAGTGAATGCTGGACAATCACCTCACCGATTAAGAAGAGACTTGAAGCAATAGAAATTAATGTTCCAAGAAGGACGCTAAGAATACCACGGACTGAGCATTATAGCAACGATGACGTTTTAGAGAAAAAGGAAAACAAAAAAGACACTTATACTTAAAATCAGAAAGAGACAGTTGAAATTTCTAGGGCACAAAGAAAGAGAACATGGAAAATGTGATACTCACAGGACAGATTGAAAGCAAAATGAACAGAGGATAGCAACACATAACCTACCTAGCAATCTTGAGTAAATGAATGGTTCGTTTTCGTTTCGTTTGTTTTACGGCATATCAACCTCTATGGGTTATTTAATGCCGAAAAGATTTTTATTGCTAGTAATATATTTTTTCTTCAAAAATTCATTGCTAGTAATAACCTTTTATAAAAAATGTATTTCTTGTATTAAAATCTATTGTTACACTTTCATGGTGTTTCGACTCCAGTGTGGGGGGTCAACTATTTGCTCATAGCTGGGACCCTAACAGGTGCTACTACCCAGGGCCAGGGTGGATATGGGAACACCAGCAATTAATAAGTGGTTCCACGCTCCTCAAAACCTCCTGATCAGAGGCCTTCTTGTTGGATGTAGTTTATCGTCTTACCCAGGACGGTAAATGGATCGAAAAACGGGGATTAGGAGAGATAACAAAAAGTCAAAATTTATTAAGAGCTACAAAGGACATGAAATTATGGAGAGCCTTGATCCTCAAGGTTGCGAAGGGGCATGGTATATATAAGAATATATTACAGTCCAAACTGATGACCTTAAATCTCGACCAAAACAACATAGCGGAATCAAATAAGGTAATTGTAACTTCATTAGCCGATGCATGTGAAACCATTTCAAGAATACATAGAAGGAAAAGATACTGCTGTGAGACGACAATTCTGAATTGGAAAATTGATTCACGAAAGAAAGAACACATAAGTAAGAAAAATAGAAAGGAAAAATACGAAACAATTAACAAAGAAAATAAAAAAATAGTTAACGCATTGAGAAACGCATACCACGAAAAATTGGAAACGAAATTAATGAAGCCAAGCTTTCAGACAATGAGTTCAAATGTCGAAAAAAGCGAAAAATTACAGTAATATCAAGCAATCAAAACCACCACAGAAGAAATGTCCTGGTCTCAAAAATCACCTTGAGTCACATTTCAACCCTGACCACCTTAAACTAAAGACGTTCGCATAAATAGAACATATCCCAATATACACCCAAACATTACAAAGTTCATCTCCAAACATAAACAATAATGAACCTAATGATGAGCAAGTTATTAAAAACTATGGAATAATAATGCATTTTTTGACATTGGGGTGAACTTTTAAAATCTGCTTACCTTTTCCCCGAATTCAATAACAAATTTCTCAATCTTGTGTAGGAATCTGGAATCAGAAGCGCATCCAAAAAAGGGTTTATCGCGAATCAATGCACTATGGAATCAAAAAAGGTAGCCATTAAGACCCGAACATATAAAGAGGCATCAGTTAGATCCATTATGGTGAAATTATTAATGAATATTGTATTAACTAGAATCTCAACGTTTTATGAAAGTGAACTCCTCACAAACTAGCTTGTTTTTCGTTCTGGTAAGCGGTGTTATGATGGCTTATATGTCATTAAAAAAAACTCCAAAATAATTCATACTTCTCCAATAAAACATTGTATACCTGCTATGTCGACCTTGCAACAGCATATGATTACATCAGTAGCGACTTCCTCTTTTACATTAGAATCACTCTTCCGTGCTATCACCACACTAAATGCATTGATCAAATAGAGTCACTATATTGATCCACAAAATCATACATGTATGGCGAGGAACCCAATACGGAAACATTTCAAATCTCACCAGGACTACGTCTAGGAGGTAATGAGAGCCTCAGTCTAGTTATTTTTTTACTTGACTATGCTCTATGCATTTACAAGCACAGATGTAAAGAGATGGGCACTATTTCAGAATTTAATTCCACATCCCAAACGAATGTACTAATAGAAAATAACGATACGGCTTCCCCTCCCTGGGCCAATGTACTTATTCGTGGTTGGGATAATAACCTTGAACAAAAAAAAACAGTATCCTCTAACAAGTGTTTCAAAACAAGTATTATGATCTGAAATTGAAATTAAAGCGCAAACCTCTCATCAACGGATTAATAGACGAAGAGCTGGTCTGTTAAAGCCGTTGTGTCCGTAGATGGGGAGGGATTATTTTTTATTTATAAAACCACTATAGTAACTACCAGTAGTTATGATCATAATTTAAATACTATAAACATGTATATATGGCATAAATGAATATTTACTTAATATAGATATATTAATCAAAATAATAGATTTCTCACGCCTACTTTCTCACGCATGCGCTAATATATCGTACTTTATATACTGTACACCCGTCTTTGTTTACAATTCAAAGGCCCGCTACCGCCGCCAAGCGATCACTTTGAGAACTAATACAACTCGTTCCGCTAAGCCCACAAATTTCGAAATACATCGCTGATGATTTGGAAGATTTTTTTTTCCTGCAGATTTTATTTTTATTTTGCCTGCAGATTTTGTCCGTTTCATCCGAAGTCCATTGATGGGGATGGGGCGTAGATGAGAGGTGTGTCTGTAATGATATCATGTACCGTGAATCCTTCATGAAAACCAAGATGTGGTTTTTATAAATAACAAACTCTTCTAATACCTCGGCGCATGGCGCAGTTAAAACGGATTTAACATAGAAGATAAGGAAATTGAACCTAGTAGAGGCTGTGCTAGTGGTGCTCTCAGCAAGGACCACCCTACTTCAAAACTTGTGGATTGTCGCTACATAATCACAAACAAAGAACTGTATCAAATATCAGAAATGAAATCACCTTAGTATTTTCAACAGAAACAACTAAAATGGATATCTGTTGTAACCTAGGGAAGGTTACTGATTAGAATAATCGCACAAAGGTTGGTAATGAACGATAATACTTAGGACAATAACAACACATATAAGATTCGCCAGCGGCGCGTAGAAGTAGTAGTATCTGCTAGAAGTGAGTCAAGTGAATTCCACAATGAATCTCCAACTGCAGGTAACTACCAACCGCCCCACACGGTCAGATGTGGCACAAGGCCGAATTTAATGTGGGGTATCCGAACCCGTAGGCTCGGCCAAAAATTCCCCGTAGACCCTGTATAAAACGCGGTCGGGTAGCTGTTTCCCGAAACGAGACTCTGCCCTTCGACATATCCTCATATTGGGATCCTCTCTGCCGGAAGCAGAGAGTTTGACCAGATCAGCTGGAAACGAATCGCCAACTGTAGACCAACATACAGTATTTATTACTATATTTATGAGAATGGGGACATACCCATTGTCGCTCGTCGGCATGTTACAACAATATCACACGTAGCTGATAAAAAATTTAAAAAATGAAAGAAAATAGTGAATATAATGACATAATCAAGATGTTGACGATTCACACTACTTCAAGCAAAAGGATAGGAAGGAAACTCCTCATCAATACTTAAAAGAACGATAATAGCTACTGGACTTGAGAAAACTGTTTTGCCGAAAAACTATTTCAAGAGAAAGGCTATAAATTTCAACCGACAGTAGCACTGGCTTCTCAGTCAATGGATGTCAAATGTTTCCTCATAAGGAAACTTCCATTAGCATTACCAAACAGTAATCATTCTCTGAAAACCGAGGGAAGCGTCTATCTTATATAAATAAATAATAAATGAATAAAAATAAAATGTAAATACGTCTTTCTGTTTTATTTTGTTTTTAGCTTTTTGTTTTTTGTTTTTTTAATCTACGATAGCCATGAGGTATGAAGATCAAGTAAATAAGATCGCGACGGTGACTGCGTCGAGATATGATACGATCGCTTGTCGGAAGTCAACCGCATCAGAAGCTGTTCAACTTGCAGATGGTTTTATTCAATTAGTGCCAGAATGCAGAACAGACAGTCGAACAGAATAAATGAGAAAAGAAATATGATCGCCAGACACGACACCGTTGGTTTGGTGTCTAGTCAATTCTGTAATGTAGTGTTTAAGCGTTTAGTATTTGATATACGCCATTTGCAAGTTGAATTTTTCACACACACACACACGCACACACACACACACACACACATATATATAGTTTCAGTCGGTGGCAGTTAGGAAAATAATAAACTTAGGTGAAATAGTTAAAACAAGAAGAGAAATCATAGGTACGACAAGAATGTCGGGAAGTTTTCTTTCATAACTTTCGGGTAACGATTCGAATACAAACTCACTCCTTATTTATTTTGAACATTCTTTCTTCCTTTCTTTCTTTTTCTCTATCACTTTTTTTCTGGGCCTCAACTAGACACACACACACACAGACACACACACACACACACACACACATATATATATATATATATATATATATATATATATATATATATATATATATATGCAAAAAAGAAAATAATTATTCTTACATTCCAAAATCTGCTTCGGCTTTAAATAACACAAAAAGGGTTGATAAGCAGTAAAAAACTATCAGTCCCTAATGCAAAACTCGTAGCTTGCGTTGTTCAGTTTGCTGACACGGATGGATTCTGTCATTTTATATTTGATGGACATTCTTTTCTTCTCTGCTTTCTGCTAATCCCTTGTCTGAGAATTTTTTAAATTTTCTCCCTGAATAGATCTGCAATACAGTGACGTCAACGCATTTTATGCTATTAAAGTAACATATGCCGATAATAAACCTTGATATCTCTCCTCGAACTATTAGAATGAAATAATCAAATTTAATAGAATTTAGTGCGTGTGTATGTGTGTGAAATTAAGATATAAATACAGAGCAACAAATCTGTTTTCGAACAGAAAATTCGAGATGAAAATGCCTCGGTTATCGAACAAAATTTCGGTTCTCGAACAATATTGCCGAACCAGGGTAACCTGAACGTAATCATTTCTAAGTCGACCGCCATGTCGCATACATTTGTCTGTTGTGCCCTGCGTTACTTTTCCAATTTTATTGTACTGTGTTTTTTTTCTCTACATTGATTCCTATTGCAAAAATAGTTTCGGTTTACGAACATTTCGGGTTACGAACGGCCTTCAGGAACAAATTAAATTCGTCAACCTAGGTTCCACTGTAAATATATATGCAATGACGTAATTAATAAAAGAAATCACACTAGTAAAACCTTTTAATGAATAAATTAATTTCAACGACAGTTTCGATCTAAAGAATGACGTCCTAGTTAAGACAGAAATAACTTAGACGAAAAGTTAAAAGTGCAATAATTGAGTCTTGACATAATATAAACTTACACACTAGATTTTATCAAGTATCTCCTTTCTTAAATGAAATACTCTTTTCTAAAACGAATATATTTATGTATAACCACATTTTTTAAATTAAAGAAAATTCATGGATTTATAATAATAAATAAAAACAACAAAACATTATTTCACTTTCGTTTAAACAATTTGCCAAATGTTTATGTCACTTAGCATCCCCTATATTTTTCTTTGCTTTTCCTTAATGCCGAGACATTTTTGAATATGTTAGAACGTTCCTCCATTTCCAATTTGAACGCATAACGTTATTTTTCTCATTGTTACTTTCTCTGTTGTATAAATGCAAGCTCCTAAATAAAATTTCTACATATGCCTTGATATATTTTTTCAAGGAGCGACACGCACTGTCATTTATTTTATCCCGAGAAAGATAATTATCAAGAGAATCTAGCGTAATGGATATTTATCCAAGCGATCACGTCGCTACAGGACGAGGTTGACCTGTTATGTTGTCAAATTTAATTTCAAGATAGGCAATATAATAATCTGAGAAAGTAGGTCCGAGTGGAGATCCCATAGCTACACTGACAGTTTGTCCGTATATATTTCCAAGATCATCATAGAAGAGGATTTAAGTGGTACATGCTTGCAAGTGTTGTCGGAGAATGCTGGAATTGATCTTAAAAGGCAGAAAGAGACATGGTTATAGCACACAGTGAGTGCTAGTAGAAATAATAAAACGGTACTAGATGTAACATAAATAACAAATATATAATTATCATTAGGAATTATTAATTATAGGAATAAATATATAATTATTTTTTAGTTTATATGAGGAAGAGGAAAGTTCTGTCTATATTTCTGATTTGAGGTATCATTATGATTATTATTATTATTATTATTATTATTATTATTATTATTATTATTATTTCCTTTGATATCTGGCGTTTACACATTTCTTTCCGGGTCCTGCCCAGGGACCTAAGGTTAGAAATGGCATCATGACACTTTCCACTGCAAAAAAGAATAAAAATAAAAAAATAAAAATAATTACATAGATAAAGCCCTTCGTAAAGTGTGGGCTGTACTTGTCAGAACAATTTTTTGTATCTCTTTGAGGCATGGACTTCCAGGGATTCCTTCAATCAGCCTACTGGAATCTTTTCCAACCAGTCCAAGGGCTCCAACTACAACAGAAATTGTTGATGTTCCCATGTGCCACATTTTTGAGATTTCTATTTCAAGGTCCTTGTATTTTGACAGTTTTTCGAATATCTTCAAAGATACATTGCAGTCTGCAGGGACTGCCATATCAATAAGGAGGCACTTATTTTCTTTGTGGTCTTTAATAACAATGTCTGGGCGGTTGGCTTTGATTGTTCTGTCAGTGTGTATTGTGTAGTCCCATAGAATTGGACTACACAATACACATTATTATTATTATTATTATTATTATGATTATTATTATTATTATTATTATTTACACTATTTACATTGTTCGGACTGTTATCCTCATCTTTGTTTCAGTAATACGTAATGCTAGAGAAAAGCAATGATAACAACACTGATATCCTCGAGGACTCATGGCCCAGTGAATAATAACGTCGGTTGAATCCAGTAACTTGTAAGTTAACTACTGCAGTAGTGAACAAAAACTTGGAGAGTTGAATTAAAGGGAGATAACTGAAACATCCGGAAGAGGCATGGTACGTGGTATTAGAACAATCTACCCCGGTAGAGGAAATAAAAAGTTCGGTTCGAAATTCCAATCACCTGAAGATGGCCGGAGCGTACAACCGCCGAAATGACGTGGATATGGCAACAAAGATTAAGACAACAGTCCGAACAATGTAAATAGTGTAAAAGGATGAAAGATATTAATATGCTTCTATATGCGTTCGCCCACAATAACTAATTCGCCCAGTAATAACATTCTTCGGTGTGTTTCGCCACAAGTTACTCTCTACAACGCGCATGATCAGTTTTGAAAACCTGCCCTTTTCACACCGGAAGTAATTGTATATCAATAATGACGTCATGAATTTATCTCGCCAAATGTCAATGGCTCTTATCATTCCTAACAGTTGTCTGCGATTTCTTCTATACATATGCATCCTAACTACACCTTCACATGATACACATATAAATACACATATATATCAACATATATAGATTCATTCAACAAACAGTGAATGACTGCTGGACCTGTTTGCTGATTATCAAAAACGTTGAACCAAATAATGACGCCATATTTACCTAATAAGTAAACTCTACTAAAGCATCTTTTCAGTTTTCGCATTCTACCAAACCGAACCAAGCAAATGCTTCCTTCAATTGATTTTGGAAAAAGGATTTTCTAATTTTCCTATCAACGATACTATTGATATTATTATACAAAATATTTATAACCATTCCTCTTAAAATGAAGTCCAGCATTCACCTAAAACTCCTGCAAGCATGTACGACAGAAATCTTCTTCAATGATCATCTTGGAAATATATGCGCATAAACTGACGGCGTAGCGATGGGATCTTCCCTTGGGCCTATTTTCTCATTATTATATGGCCTATCTTGAAATTAAATTTGATAACACAACAGATGAAACGATTATATATGTCTGGTATATCGACGATATATGTCTTATGTTCGTGATAATATTTTTTAAATATATAAAATAAACCATTGAAATTAATTCAATACTTAGTTTAACACTTTAATTCAGCATTAATTAAAGATGTTTTTTCTTAATGTCCGTATTTTTTTCAATGTTCAGAATATTAATTCAACATATAAAAAATATATACTAATATTAACCTCTGCTTTTATTAGCTTTTAAAGGGAATGTCGTTACCGATACAAGTTAGCAGTCATAAAAAACTTAATAACTGTGGTAAATTAATCTCCACGTCGAAAACAATTTTCTATAAAGAATTATCTCATATTAAATAAACACTTAGTAATCATGTATTTCCTAATCACATCGTTCATAAACAAATAAACTTATTTTACAGACAATTAATCATATCATCCGTATTAAATCACAAAATACTAATAACTTTTTAACATAACCATATGCACTTATATATATAAAACCTGAAAAAGGAATATACAATATAATCCATATATATATATATATATATATATATATATATATATATATATATATATATATATAATTCCTGAAAACAATAATAATCGACTAAGATTCTTCATATACTAAAAACATTCAAACTCTCGACTGCGTCGCTGCCAATTACACTTCACCGCAATAAAACACCTTGCAAAAAAAAGAACAATGTTTTATGCCGATTTCTCGTCCATGAGGTGACGGTAGTTATATTAAACCTATTACTAATAATACTACTGCTACTACTACTAATAATAATAATAATAATAATAATAATATATTGGTTATAACACATTTTGTACGAGAAGTTGAGCCACCATCTCTCAGAGTAAAGTCTGATAAGAAAACTTATAATAGCTATCCTGGCATTCTTATTAACACAATAAGTATCCGTTATTCTAACTGAAAAGAAAACGATTACAAATCCTAGAGATCTTTTACATAAAAATCACGCAATTTACTTTTTACTAAGTAAAAAAAAAACACTTGTTTCAATATACATACTTACGTGTTGAATTGTTCACAAACTGTGAAGTTATAGCTGACACATGACACCGAATTCTATTTCATAGTCATAAGAAACGTGAAGCCGTGTTCATTTGAAACTTTAAATTGACAACAATGTAAATATCATACTTTCTTTTTCAGTCTTTTTCCTTAAAACTATAGTTGAAAGTACTTTGATCAAAAATGTCGGTAAGTTTCAACCTGAAATAAAGTAACTAATTCCATATCAGAAGAAACTCACCAAAATACCAAGATTTATATACGGGTGGAACAGCAAATTTTAAAAAATCGTCTAACAGCAAAATTGTCCAAGTTATTAGATTAAGCTCTGAATCGTTGTATCTTAGAAATTATCAAAGATATCTTACTGAAATTTTCCGAGGTTTTAAACTCCACTGGACTCTACTTTGAGCAATAAGAATATATAAGTACTCTGCAATCTTAACAGAAGAATCGTGATAAAATCGATCATAAACGAAAATGACATTTTCGTCACCAATTAATCATTGCTAAGGGTTGGAAGATCATGAAGGATTGAAATAAAGTATATATATATATATATATATATATATATATATATATATATATATATATATATATATATATATATGTAAAGATGATTTTCGCCCTCTCTAACCTTCTAACTTTCTGTCTTGGAGTAATAAGAAGCCTCACAGGTTTTCACATACGATTTCATTTTTTTCACTGCTCTTTGGACTGTCATAGTTGAAACACTTCTTATACGTGACAAATATTGTATGGATTGACGTAGATCTTTTCTAATTGATCTTTTTAGCGCTAATTTGAAATGATGATGTCGTTTCCTGTTGTTACCTCCTGATCCAGTTTTCCTCTCTACCGTTCCCTCTTTTTTAAACTTAATCACCGTTATCTTGATGGTTCTTGAATGGACTTTTAAGATGGAATCCAGAGTATGAATGTTGGTACCACTGCTGAAGGCCTGAATGATCTTTTTCCTCTGACCATTATATATATATATATATATATGTATATATATATATATATATATATATATATATATATATATATATTTATATATGCAACTATATATATATATATATATATATATATATATATATATATATATATATATATATATATATTTATATAGTTGTATATTTAGACAGCAATCCTTCGTTTATTCATGTTTCATTAAAAACGACAGACAAGGTACTATGGTTAAGCTTTTTATTTAATTTTTCTTGTGTTCGTACAAGAGCTTTTTTTTTCAGGACAAAGAGTGTGTAAAAACTATCCAAATGTTTTATAGTTCCGAGCGCTTTCGGCTATACTTTTAGCCATTATCAAGGATGATTCGTCTTTTCAGATTAATTGAGTGTGTGCATTATGTGTATGTGTTAGTGTGTAGTAGGGATGTTTTAATTTCTGAATACAGTTAGTACATTGTCGCCTTGTTCGTAGTTAATATTGTTAAGAGTTGGCTTTTTCATTTTTATTATTAAAGTTTCCATTATTTTTAGTCGTTTTTTACAAGTGGGGGCAGTTAATATATTTGTGTTTTCTACTAGTATATTTCTAATGGAGTCTGATAAATTTGTGTGTGTGTTTAAATGGGTTCTAATGGGCTGTGATCAGATAGGTGTAACGTAAGACGTCTGGATAAGCATGTAGTTGTGTAACCGATGTAATTATTTATGAGTCCGGTTTGATCAGGAACAGAGTTCCTTACGGGGCATTTTGAACTCATAGATAATTTTCACCCAAACTAATGGCGTTAGTATAGGAAATCCACTCGGACTGAAAAAGAGTGGCAGAAGATTCCGAAGTTGTCTGGAGGCCGTTGTTAAAGCCAATGGCGATTTTATTGACTATATGCGCTCTTTAGTATTTCAAGATAGTTTTGTGTAATTTTGGTAAATATACCTGATAAATGAGATGTCGGTGTTGTTTTCATTTTTGCGTCATTTAGACGACAATTTATCCATCGCACACTGCTCGCTATCCCAGAAGAGGAGTTCCAAGAATGCTTCCGTCAATGGAAACGATGCTGGATAAAGCGAGTGGCTCCAGAATAGGACAATTTCGAAAGAGAATAAATGCTGAATTGTTATGCGTTGTAGGTTTCTTTTTATAAAGCACCAGATCCGATAATTTCTCATCAGTCGTCGTATAGGCTGGAAAACGAATATATTTAAAATATGTTAATAAAAAGCAAAAGGAAAAGGAAGCATAGAGAAAAATATTTTTGGAGTAAATCGGTCTCTCTAATCAGAACTCGATCGAGGATAATAAAATAAACTTACGTACAGATTAAAAAGAAAACTTTGCACACACGTTAATAATATACCAATATTAACTTTTAGACCCAGATCACCAGGCAGCCATTCCTTCTATTTCCACAGGAAA
>OZ038480.1:60113210-60128210 GCA_964036315.1 Acanthosepion esculentum
TTATGTGAAGTTGACTATTTCTCTTTGCAACCTACTGCTAACGATTACACCACCAGCACACCCTCACATATGTATATCTATATCTATCTATCTATGTATCTCTCTCTCTCTCTATCTATATATATATATATATATATATATATATATATATATATATATATGCACTAGTTTATTACTAACAAAGCACAGAATTAAGTGAACAAGTACTCGCTTCTATATATACATATGTACGCATGCGTATGCTTATATATGCACGTGAATAGATGTGTACGTGTGCGTATACGCAGGCGTATAATTACAGACATATGCACATAAATTCTGACAATAATAAATAAATATAATTATGAATCTAACCTGCTATAATTAATACTTATGATATCACCAAACCCAATTTTTGTGTATATACGTATATATATGCGATCATGTGTACGAATGCGTAGTTTCCATTATATATATATATATATATATATATATATATATATATATATATATATATATATTGACTAAGCATTAATACCAATTATTTATATAAAAACGTAAATAAACGAAATACAACAACCATAGCAAAATACTAAAATGCCCATAAATAAAAATATATAAATTAATTAAAATAGGTCACATATCTAGTGGTGGAACAAAAACAGACTGAGTATGCTACTGATGAAAAAAAAAACTAGAAAAGGGCAAAATGATCACAACGCACATCCGTGCAGACGGGCGACGCGCGGACAAGCGCACACACAAACACAGAAAATGCAAAAGAAAATTTGCACCAGTGGTAAATGTGTATAAGAGGAAAAAAATGAAAAAATATAGTTTTAAAGTATGCTATTTCCATTGGTTAAAGTGTTCAATATCAGGGATATAGCGTATGTAAATATAAAAATGAACATTCAGTGACAGTTTGTTTCATGCATAAACGGAATCTTCAGGCCACACACAATATATATTTGTGTGTGTGTGGTGTGTGTCTGTGTGTGAACGTTATTTTTAGTAGGTGCACATGATTTAGTTGCTATCCCTGTCTTTTTTTCTCTTAAACAATGTAATTAATAAAAAGTGTTCCATACGATATGTTCTACTAACCAATCCCAGGCTGGCTGATAATATTTTCACTGTTTAATTAAAATAAAAAAGACAAGTGCTAGCAAATCAAATACATGTAATCACTAAAAATAATGTTTGTAGTAATAAATAATGCTGGATTAAAAGAAAATTTATATATATATATATATATATATATATATATATATATATATATATATATATATATATATATATATATATATGAGGCTATATTTCGCTGTTCAAAAGAAATGAAAATTAGACGAAAATGAGGCTATTTAATTTTTCGGAAGGTGGTTTCAAGTGACAAAGGAAACGCGAGAAACATTAATTGCATTGACAAGTCAATAGATTATGTTGAAACATCAACGTGCATTGGACAAAATAAAACTCAAACTTCATAATTAGGATACGGATTAATTGATCTAGATAGGTATATATTAGATTATAGATACATAATTATGGAACATATATATATATATATATATATATATATATATATATATATATATATATATATATATATATATAGTCAAGCAAGGTTGCTTAAGTATGTTTATTTATTTTAGTCTTAATCATTTCAAGTCCACGAATTTATTTCTTGGTGGTTGCGGAAAATTGATTAAGAAAAATTCAAAACATTTTCTTTCAAATAATTTTTGTTATGTTATGCATTAACACCGTAAATTCAAAATATTTTTCGCAGCTATGGAAAATTAAAAGAAAAAATCATAAACTCTAATATATCTCCAACTTATCCAAGTAAAAATATAAAATTAATTATATACTATACTAAATTTAATTAAAATTAATTCGTGAAATTAAAAGGATTGAAAGTGTTATGGGAACTTATCTATAATAGTAATGGACTATCCCGTACACCATAAATACTGCGCCTCAAGAGGTAGCAGTAGACACAGAGTCAGTGAGTGAGTCAGTCAAAGACAAAGTCGCGTCAAACGATTACTGTGAGACATTGGAATAGTGATACTCCGAGACAACATAGTTCTCTCTAAACTAACCTGATTATTATTACTAACACTTCTACTTCTTTGTACATATTCTGTTTGTAATATATCTGTGTTATTCCATACCTGTGTTCGAGTTAATCTTCATTGGTTCTACCTTGAACCATCACCGTGGTACAAGGAACCTGAACCATAACAGTGGCGACGAGGAAACCCCTAAAAGAAGTACGAACTCTATACGCGGAGAACATACTTTTTTGCTATACGTCGCACATAACAGTGGCGACGAGGAAAACCCCAAGGAAATACGAACTCTATTCGCGGAGAACATAATTTTTTGCTATCCGTCACACATAGTGGCGTCCTGAAAAACCCCAAAAGAAAAACAAACTCTATACGCGGAGGACATACTTTTTTGCTATACGTTGCACATAACAAGTGGCGACCTGGAAAACCCCCCAAAAAAAACAAATTCTCTACGCGGAGGACATCTTTTTTTTTGCTATCCGTCACACATAACAGTGGTCGACGAGTAAACTCTAAAAAAAACAAGTTCTACGTGAGATTCTAAAAAAAAAAGTTCTACGCGAACACACAAAGAAAAAATAAGTAAAAGAATTTGGGGGGGGGTATCAAATTTCACTGGCAACAAAGGAATTTTTTTTTTACGTACACAGGTCACAGAATATTAGATTACACAAAAATACGACAACATGGAAGATTTTAACTCAACCATTATGGAGCTTATCAAAATCCAATTTCAGCAGCAGCAAAAAAACTAACAGAAATATTTGGAATTGCAAGAATCATTACTACGTGTAATGTCAAATAAGGAGCAAAAATCCGAGAACGAAACAGTTCTCTCACAAGAAACTATTTGGAGAACTATCGAATATTTCAAGTACGCACCCGATGAAGATAAAACTTTTGAGAACTACTTCCGAAGGTACGAAGATCTATATGAATTTGACTGCAAATATTGGTCAGACGCAAGTACGTCTATTGCTAAGAAAATTAGGCACATGCGAATATACCAAATTCGTAGATTATATCCTTCCCAGAAAAACAAGTGAGTTAACGTTCAAAGAAGCCATTAAACTGCTAACAGTCCTTTTCAGCCATAATACTTCATTATTCCACAAATGATGGAAATGCATGAACCTTACAAAAAAGACAACGAAGATTACATAACTTTCGCGTCCATTGTCAACAAATATTGTGACGACTTCAAATTATCAGAACTCAGCGCGAACAATTTCAAATGCTTAATTTACGTCCAAGGCCTGGTCTCAACCAAAGACGCAGAAATGAGACGCATAATCCTTACTAAATTGGAGAGTGAAACTGATTTGAAACTTCAAAAGCTAGCCGAAGACTGCCAGAGATGCATCAGTGTGAAGAAAGACTCAAAAGACATAGAAGTTGGCATAGCACACATACATAAAGTACGAAGACAAAACAACTTACCCTCCTCACAAACAAACCAAACCGATTTTCCCCCCTCAAGGACAGGTAAATTAAAACAAAATTTTGTAACTCTAAAAATAAAAAAAAATGACCACCCAGTCCATGCTATCGCTGTGGGACTTGGCATTGGTTTAAAGACTGTACTTATCGTTTTAAAACTTGTCTATCATGTAAAAAAATAGACCTCAAAAGTTCTCACTGTTGGAATAGAAAAAAACATAAAAGCAGAATAAGAATTACGAGGACTGGCCAAGCTGATGAGACTAACATAAGAAAATACATACAAGTTGAAATGAAAAATAGAAAAGTTAGGCTACCGCTGGATTCTGGCTCAGACTTAACGATTATAAACCTACAAACATGATAAAATTGCTAGATCAGTTACGGGGAGAAAGATAAAATTCGGGGGTGAAGTAATTACAAACGTAACATTTAATGGAATGAGGAAAAAACTAAAAATGTACGTCTTAAGAAATACCGAAAACCTATTCGGAACTGACTGGATGCAAAAATTCGAACAGTGGGATCTACCTATAAGTACGTACTGCCAAAATGTAAAAAGCTTACCAACTGAGGCAGACAAATTAAAAGAAAACCTAAAAACGAGTTTCCCCGAAGTATTTTCAGCAGGCCTAGGAAGATGTAAGAAAATGGCAGCTAATATTGAAGTAAAGGAAAACGTCCAGCCTATTTTAAAGAAAAAAAGGAGCGTATCGTTTGCGTAAATTGAACAAAATTGATCAAGAATTAACCAGACTCGAAAACACTGGCATATTGAGAAAAGTAGAATACAGTAAATGGGCCGCTCCGACGGTCTACGTCAAAAAGAAATCAGACGAAATTCGAGTTTGCACTGATTTTTCTACAGGTTTGAACACAGCAATAAAGGACTACCACTATCCTCTACCCAGTCCAGAAGAAGTATTCACTAAATTAAATGGCGGAAAATATTTTTCAAAAATTGATTTAAGTGAGGCGTACCTGCAAATTCCAGTCGATGAAGAAAGTTGAAAACTACTATGCATAAACACACACAAAGGACTGTACAGATACCAAAGATTACCTTTTGGAATTAAGGTCGCGCCGGCTATATTCCAACAGACAAATGGATACGATTCTTGCCGGACTAGAGTACACAATTGCATACCTGGATGGCGTATTGATTAATAACGAAAGCGTTGAACAACACAAGGAACATGTACAGGAATTATTTAAAAGAATACAGAGCTATGGATTCAAAGTAAAAGAAAATAAGTGCGATTTTTTCATGAAGGAAATCAAATACCTTAGCCATATAATAGATCAAGAAGGTAGACGACCAGACCCTGAAAGCTCAACAGCAATTAAAAAATGCCAGTTCCTAAAAACATAACAGAACTACAAAGTTTTCTAGGATTAGTAAGTTACTACCAGGAATTCATACCTCACATGCATAAAGTTCGCGTACCACTGAATGAGCTGCTAAAGAAAGAAAAAGTTTGGCACTAGACATATCAATGCCAAAATCATCTGACGAAATAATCAAAATGTTAACTTCAGATTTATTTTTATCTATTTGTTTTTGGCACACTACGATACTAAAATAGAAATTATTGTAGCAAGTGACGCTAGCGCCTACGGAGTCGGAGCTTGTATATTACATAAAATGCCAAATGGGACAATAAAACCCATCGCACATGCTTCTCGAACACTAATACCAGCGGAGAAATATTATTCACAAATAGAGAAAGAAGCTCTAGGAATTATCTTCGCGGTCACGATGTATCATAGGTACATCTATGGTAGACATTTTACTCTTCAGACGGATCACAAACCGTTACTAACAATTTTTGGTTCGAAAAAAGGTCTACCGGTTTACATCGCAAATAGGTTACTTAGATGGGGAACGATTTTTCTGAACTATAATTTCAGATTGGAATTTTTACCAACGAAAAAGATCGGGCATGCGGATGGTCTGTCGAGACTTATACCAACAAAGACAGAGCCATTGGAAGATACGGTAATCGCAGCCTTAAGAAACCAAGAAGACATCAGGACAGTACTATGTTGTACAGTTAGAAACCTCCCAGTCACACTGCAAGACATAAAAAATGAAGCCAAAAACGACGAATTTATTAATGAAACAAATGCAGAAAAAAATTAGCATATTTCGGACAGCTTTTCTCTATGCGACAATGTGTTACTTTACAACGAAAAGGTTGTAATTCCCAAAACATTACAAAAGCAGATCTTAAAGGATTTCCATAGGGGCCATCCTGATAAAAATAGAATGAAGTCGCTAATGCGAAGATATGTATACTGGAAGAATATGGACCAGGATATTACTCAGATGTTGGAAATGTGCAAGGGTTGTAATTTAGCAGTCAAAGCACCGCCAATCATACATAAGCCATGGCCAGAGACTGATCGTCGTTGGTCAAGAATACACACAGATTATGCAGGACCAATTGACGGTTTTTACAATTTAATCATTGTCGATAGCTATAGTAAATGGCCGGTGTTTCGTTGCAAAAAGCCTACTTCAAAAACGACCATAAATTTCATCCACGAGCTATTCGCTCGGTTTAGTGTAGTGGATTGCCTAGTCACAGATAATGGAACGCAATTCACATCAGCAGATTTCCAAGAGTTTTGCGAAATTTATCAAGTAAAACATAAAATCCCCGCCTTATCACCCAAGATCAAATGGGCAGGCGGAGAGATTCGTTGATACACTCAAAAGAGCGCTACGAAAAGCCTACAATGTGCCTACGGAGAAAGCATTACAACAATTTCTTCAGATATATCGAATAACGCCAAATAATTCTACACCATCAACACTATCACCAGCAGAAGTGATGTTTGCTAGAAAAATCAAATCTGCATTTGATAAATTACTACAAACTAAACTAATAACACAGTCTTACACACCAAAAAGAAAATTTCTCCCATGAGAAAAAGTTTTTCTTAAAGTCTATAAAAATAATACATCGTATTGGGAGCAAGGGACAATTGAGAAAAGAATTGGCAAGATGATTTACATAGTTCAGGGACAAAAATTCTCACACAGGAGACACGTAAACCAAATAAGGAAAAGACTGTTACAGGACTCTAACGGTCCACCTCAAGAAGGGGTAATGGACACGATTTTCGATACGTTTGATATAAAAAGACTTCAAACAATGCCAGAACCAAGAAAATCGTCTCGAAAAAGAAAATTTACAGAACCTTTGGAAATAGATCCAAAGAAACAAAAGATATTAAAAAACCCTTCTACGCAAAAGCTTCGGAAGTGGGGTGTTAGATAGATAGATAGATAGATAGATAGATAGATAGATAGATAGATAGATAGATAGATATGAATAGACATAGATAGATAGATAGATAGATAGATAGATAGATAGATAGATAGATATGAATAGTCATAGATAGATAGATAGATAGATAGATAGATATGAATAGACATAGATAGATAGATAGATAGATAGATAGATAGATAGATAGATAGATAGATATGAATAGACATAGATAGATAGATAGATAGATAGATAGATAGATAGATAGATATGAATAGTCATAGATAGATAGATAGATAGATAGATATGAATAGTCATAGATAGATAGATAGATAGATAGATAGATAGATAGATAGATAGATAGATAGATAGATAGATAGATAATCACAATGTGCTGTGTTCTGAAAATAAATCATCCCTATAACACTAGAAACATGCATAGAACCAATACATCCAGTTAAAATGTAAAATAAATAATCCTTGATAATGGCTAAAAGTAAAGCCGAAAGCGCTCGGAATTACAGAACATTTGAACTGTTTCTACGCACTTTGTGTCCAGAAAAGAAAACACTTGTTCGAACACAAGAAAAATTAAATAAAATGTTTAATCGCAGTACCTTGTCTGTCGTCTTTAATGAAACACGTATAAATGAAGGATTGTTGCCTAAATACACAATATATATATTTGCACACTTATATACAAATATTTGTCTATATATATGTATGCGTGTGTGTGTATGTGTGTATACATATATATGCATATTACATATGCAAATAGACATATATATATATGTGTGAGCGTGTGTGTGTTTCTGTGTGTATCGTTGAGTTTATGTGCGTGTGGATACTTGTGCACACGCGCGTTTGTGTGTGTGTGTGTGTGTACACGTGTTCGTGTGTACACTCTACGTGGGGAGTTTATTTTATTTTTTCTCAGTATATCTGAGGAGTAACCAAGCGAATCAGAGTTGTTAAATTGGTGCCTCTCCATCGGTCAGTGCTTCCCAATCTCCGCTGCAGCCAATGGACAGTCCGACAAAAGGCATCAGCCGAACGGCCATTATCCTGCGAAATGAAGAACCACCTAGTGTAACCGCGAAGAGTTATAAATGTCACAATAACCCACTAAGCGGGTGGCATTAAAGAAGAAACGTCTAATCGACTACCCAGCACCCCCACTCAGCTGTCCGGACCAATTTGGCCAGAGACGCTTGGATGGGTTTATCCAAGAAAATATGATTTATTCCCGCGAAATCTTCGTTTCGCTTATGCCGGCCGGTCGTATATTTCATTTTTTATCTTATATATATATATATATATATATATATATATATATATATAGTTCTGTGTATTGATGATAGGCGTGGCGGGTAAAGAAGCGCCTTTATTGTTAGTTTCTCTGAGATACATTGCGTTGATTAATGAAGACTCGTTCATTACGAGAATTAGTTTCGGGTGTCCGTTATCCCCTCCACAACGTGTGTGGGTGGGGAGCAAGGAAAGCGAATGAATTTGCGCCGTGGCTAATGCCGCGTAAAGTCGATCCGATGAGAAGCGTTCAACTCCTAATCAAAGCTGGTCTCGTTTAGGTCCATTCGATTAAGTTTTCTGTCCCGGCCCGTAGCCAGTCATCCTGGCTTCGGTTTTCTCACTGATATCTCCTTATGCTTCAGCTTTAGTTTAAATCGCAAAATAGACTGGGTTCACTCGCTTTGAGTGACAGACAGTTCAAGATTGAACATCTTAAACTTTTTCCTCCTCTCCAGTTCCCCTTCCCAGATATTTATACCGGCTGGCGCCCTTTATTGCACTGGTAAATGGAGCAGATTCAATTGTTTATATTTTATTAAATTACAGCAGCGCCATTCACTAGATGTAAGCTGTAATGTAAACAGATAAGCGGGAGTAACATAGTTAGACCATAGAAGCTATATCGGCATAGTATTGGACGTAGAAGAGTTCCAGGTGTCTCTGATAGTACATAAGGCGATATGCTAATTTTGAAGGAAAAGACTTTTCTAATAATTGGGTTTGCTATATTTGGTTCCATCTTTGTTCTCTTTTGTACCCGTTTTGAACAAGTGAAAATTTTGCTCTACATGTTATCCCACAAAAAGGTACTCTTTCGATCTGCAAAAGTACATCAAATTGGTCGCATGGAACCCGCGGACGTAGTTTGTCCACTCCTGGCGTGGGGCCACTGCCATTCTCTAAACGGCCTATCAAGTCACAAAAGACGCTGCGTCAGAAATATAATCCAGTGCGTAACTCCATAGTATCCCCAGACTGACGGAGACTTAATAAATAATGCTTGTATTATGACTATCTTTATTATTCAGACTAGAACCTATTCAAACGGACAACAATTATGGTGTAGGTCATTATGGTATTATAAACAGTACTTTTTCCAGCATCCAGTATGACACGTTTTTTTTATCTGTACGACTACTTGAGTTTATGGAGCTACACGATCTTCACAATTTTTTTTATGGGTGACAAATTAGATTTTATTCCCATCGCAATTAACCTAATCATAGTGGAAGCTATTCAAATATCTTATTTAATCTTATCGAAAATGAAGCGTGAAACTTAATTTTAGGCAGTTTCCTTAAAAATGATAAAATATTATTATTACTTTTTCTAATCAATTCACTCCAAGCAATGCAATGTGTGGCATAAAAGGCTTACTGCAAAAACTATCCAGCTATGGAATTACCGGAAGAGTTTCTAAATTATCAAGTCTTTCCTAATGGATAGGCAGGTCCCTGAAGATAATTGTTAACAGCCAGTCCTTCGATACCCAAGCGATCAACGTCGGCATCTCCCAGGGCTAGCATCCCAGTTTGACACTCTTTCTACTTTACATAAATGATCTACCTAAGAGTATACTGCGATCATTTGTAAATATCTATGCTGACGATACAAGGGTATATGGGTGAACCTCCAAAACTCTAGATGACCAGAGGTTGGCAGCTGATCTCTCCTCTGATCTAGCTCTAATAACTCAGTGAGTTGGGGTGGGAGATTGGCTGGTTACATTCAGTACCTCGAAAACCAAACTAATGACATCCGATCATCGCCAATCGGACCCAGAACTATCACCAATCACGACGGACGGGTGTTCCCTAAGAGAGGGGCCCCGTACCTTGAGCATCTATCGGGGCTTACACTCAACTAATACCTCAAGTGGAACCCGTATATATGATCCACTGCTAAAGATGCTGGAAAAATGATCGGTTCCCTATTTCTTTTTATATGCCATGCCCTTTCAGGGCGTAGGCAATCATGGCTCTCCACCTCCCTCTATGCCTTGCAGCTCTCAACAAGTTCCTTCCCTCTGCTATCTCCCCCAGACCACGTTGTCATTCATCTGCTCAGGCCCGCCAGGAATTTCACGCGCTGCTTTCCCTTGTCTCTCTTTCTCTCTATTCGACCCGTGAGTATCAGATTCTCCAGGCACACCTTCCTCATTATGTGTCCCAGAAACTTCGGCTGCCTCTTCATGAGCCCTTCCTTGTCTGCATCAAGAACTTATCGTTGCTCAAACGCTCGGTCCACAAAATCCTCAGCATCCTTCTGTAGAACCATATCTCCGTTGCCTCGAGTCTCTTCTTCATCCTTGTGGAACTCGTCCAACATTCGGTGCCGTAAAGAAGGACAGATGTCACATAACAGCTCAGTATCCTTTTCGCTATTACCAAAGAAATCCTCTTGTCTCGCAATACTCTGCCCAGTTTTTGGAATGCGTCCTTGGCCGTCCCAATACGTTCTAGTACACTTGGGAAAGGTATGAATCCTCTACTTCTCCCCACACCTCACCAGTGTAAATAGCAGGGCAGGCCGGGTTCCATAGCCACTGGATGGCAACAGGTTTACTGCAGAAGAAAATGGCAACCTACTGCGGGAAAAAATCTGCCTCGTCAGTCATGTATCGAAAATGATCACCTAAGTAGGTATTACGCATAGCACATAACTGACTGATATGCATTTATTATTTGAAATTACTCTATACTTGTGTTCAGTTGCATCAGCCACCGCAAGGAAAGTTGGTTCTCTGTGCCGAGCCAGGAAATTTTTCTCCCCGGAATCGATCCTTCACTGTCTATAAATCGACCATTCGCCCTTGCATGGAGTATTGCTGCCATATATGGTCTGAGGCCCCTGCTGTTTGCCTCAGGTTTCTTGATAAGATCCAGAGACGGATAGGCAACGTGATTGGCCCTGATCTGTCATCTCGTCTGCAGTCGCTCTCTCACAGACGCGATGTTGCCTCGCTTTGCTTTTTTTACAAGTACTTTCACGGTAATTGCTCCGAGGAGCTGCTTTCGCTTGTCCCTAGGCCTCGTGAATTTAAACGCCCCACGAGGCTGGCATCCCGCTCCCACCCCTACACCGTGGAAACTGTTAGATGTAGACGTCTCTTCTACCCCAATAGCTTCATGTCTCGCACATCTCGCCTATGGAACTCCCTTCCCTATTACTGTTTCCCTGACAAGTACAATCTCCAATGGTTTAAGTGTAGCGTCAATCGACATCTCCAGTTGCCTTGATCTATCCACTTCCCTTCTCCACATCCTTTCATTTTTCATTCCTATCTGCTCTCGCTCCGGATCTTCTGTGGTTCCCTTGCCTTGATCGACCCACTGTCTTTCTCTTTCACCACATCCCCTCCCTTGCCACTCCTATCTGCTCTTCCTCCAACCCTTCTTTAACCCCTTGCGTGATAGTGTCCCCCGGCCTTGCTTGGGGTGATACGATTAAAAAAAAAATTAGGTGCATGGGCAAAAGGTTCCAGTAGAATTTAGTGTTTCAAAAAATACTGATCGGCACTTTTGTGCCCAGCAGTATTTTGTGTGCCCTTAATATATACGAGGGGGCGTTGAATATATTTCGGCTCCACCAACTTTCCCAAATCTGCCGAGATGCCCAAAGAAAATTTCTTTTTGAGAATTTATTCGTTAGTGTGACTATTTATTATTATTATTATTATTATTATTAATATTATTGCGATGCACCAAAGGATTGCGAAGAAAATGTAAGATAAAGAAAAATATCATGGGAATAAACGAATAAATTAGCCGCAATTGTATTGATTCTCTTCTGTTTGGATATACTCCGTGAATAATTGATTCATTCATTGATTAAACGACCGTAGTCGGGATCACAAAGTCATTGTAAACTCCGCGATCCTTTCATTAGCTGCATAGTATGTGCTTCGCCTTCACTACATACGGTTTTTTGACTTCAGAGTTCTCTTTCTTCTAGACTGGTTAACAACCAAGGTTAAAGAGCCCAATTCTGAACTATACTTTAATCCGTAGCTTTGGGGGGGAAAGATGAATTCATACTTTGGTGTGTTTGCGCGAAAAATAATATAACGAACTCGATTGGAATTCGAACTCCGATTTTTCCTTCCGAGTCGCTAGCCATTAAACTATTCGCACATGAAAAACTTCTTGTTAGTAACCATCCACAATTCAGCCTCACTAGCGTCTTATTTATTTGTATAATTCTGTATATTTGAGGAGTAGTATTGTAACCTAAGGAAGGTTACGGAATATAATAATCACACGAAAGTTGGTAATGAACGATAATACTTAGGACACGAACAACGCATATAAGATTCGCCAGCGGCGCGTAGAAGTCAACTGCTAGAAGTGAGTCAAGTAAATTCCACAACGAATCTCCAACTGCAGACCAACATACAGTATTTACTACTGTATTTACGCGAATGGGGGGGGGCATACCCATTATCGTCCGTAGGTATGCTACAAGTAGATAGGTTCGCTCATCGTTCGGTTCACACGCCTCCGCTGTCTTTTGAACAGGAGAAGAGGATTATGTCTTGTTTCCTGTTTAGGATTCGGCTTCCGGTTTCTTCTAAAATCTACTACAACTCTATATTTATAACATCTCTCCGTAAATTCTTAAATTTTATTTACTATTTATTTATTTATTTATTTTCCTCACTAGGAGTCGATAGGTTCAACTATCGCCCGGTTCAAACTCCTCCCGTCTTTTGAATTTGAGTTGAGGTTTATGCTTTGTTTCCTAGAATTGGGTTCCTGGATCCTTCTAAAGTTTTCTCATTCTCTTTCACTCCACGTGTCTTGCGTCTTAGTGGTGTTATCACCTTAATTGGGGCGAATTGATTGAAAAACAAAATTGACGAAAACCATAGTAATTTGACATCGAGACGTGTGCCTGGTAATTGAGAACAAATTATAGTATAAAGAAAAATGAAGGCTGCCAGTCGAAAATAAAATCAGAATATTTTCCCCAAAATAATAAATACATGGTCAAGTTAGAAAAACAGATTATTTAGTAAAACATCCTTCAGACTTGGAGATTCTTACCCTTTTAATGCTGGTTCTTCTTCTTCTGCAGGCACTCCACAGCTTCCTATCCTTTACAACTCTTAGCAATGTTTGTGTTTTTACTATTCCTGCCACTACATGTTCTGCCATCTATTTACATAAGCTCGTTACGTAGGTTACTCACTGTTTCCCTGTCCCTAAGTTAGGCCATAAGTTCCTCCAATTGATTGATAAACATTTTCCTTAGTAAAATATATAACAGAAATACATTAAAACTAAGTCATAGCTGCACCAATAATCTTGAGAACATCATAAAGTTACGCAATAATAAAATTGTAAACTAATTTAAAATTCTGAATCATAATACAAGTTCCAAGGAAAATATCGTTAATGATACTGGCCAGTGTAATTGTAGGAATTCTGACCAATGCCCATTGCCAAACAAATGTTTAACTAAATCTCTTGTTTATCTTTGTACTTTCTCTACAATAGAGAATCAGACGGTTGAAAGGTTCTATATTGGTTGTGCTAAGAATTATTTCAAGATTAGGTGGTATCAACATATCTTGTCCTTCGCCAATAATACTTACAGAAATAATACATCACTTTCTAAATATTTTCGGAGTTTGAAAAATGATAATAAAACTCCTAAGGTGAAATGGAAAATTAAAAAAATGGCAAGGACATGTAGATCCTTACATGAACCCTGTTTTCTGTGTTTACATGAAAAATTGGAATTACCAGGTTCTTTCATGAGAATACTTTATTAAACTATGGTCAGGTGCTCCCGTTGTGCGACTCGAGGTCCTTGACAAAATCCAGGGACGAATATGCAATATGATAGCTCCTGATCTGACAGCTAGTCTACAATCGCTAACCCACAGACGTGCTGTGGCCTCACTCTGTCTTTCCTACAAATATTTTCACGGCAACTGTTCCGACGAGCTACTCTCGCTGGTTCCCGGACTTCATGAATTTAAACGAGCTACCAGGCTCACTGTCAAAACGGTTAAATGTAACGGTTAAATGTTCTCCCGCACTTCCCGTCTGTGGAACTCCCTTCCCCTTACTTGCTTCCCCGATTACTATAATCTTCAAATATTCAAGTGTAATGTCAATCGACATCTGACGCCCTGAGCTTGTTCCCCGTACTCTTCTGTATCCCTTCCTCAAACACGCCTTTTTACTCTTGTTCTCAATCCTCTGTAACCGCTTGCGTGCTAGTGGCACTCCCGCCTTACTTGGGGTGAATTGCCTTAAAAAATCCGAGTTAATGGTAAATTGTAAAACAGTCTACCTTTTACCTTATAATTCAGTTAAACTTGGAATTTGACAAGGCTTTTTCTTAGATTTTAGTTGGACAGTGTTACACCATATATGATTTATCTTTCTATTTGTAAGATTAATTTAGATTTAATATAATTTTGTATTAATCTCCTGGTAGTATTGGTAAAATTTTGTACGGATGTATTATTATTTGGTTGGTATTTTTGACATTTTGCTTGGTTATTGTTATTAACCTCTTATATAAAGAATCTTTAGTCAACAGTTGCATATTAATTTACCAAATAATTTTATACGTTTAAATTATTTACAGGTTTCTTAAAGAAGCTGTTTATTTATCAACTATAATTTTGTTTATGTAGGAAACTCGCAAAGCATATAACTTGTTTAACATTTTGTTAAATTACCACTCCATCTCATTTTTTTCTTAGGAAATGACATTGTCTTGTGTGTAAAATATGTATCCATTAATATTCTCTCCTGTTTAACGTCTGTGCTGCCATTCATTCATGACCCATTTATGGAAAATAATTTCTCAATTTTTTTCTTCTTCGCTTAGTTTAAATTTAACGTAGGCTATATTCGATTGGTTGATCTGAGTAAAGCCCACAAACCTTATAACCC
>OZ038480.1:60133210-60173210 GCA_964036315.1 Acanthosepion esculentum
AACTAATCTACGTTACCATAAAATTTATGATGTTCGTCTGCTTTTTAAATGCCAATTGATACACAGTTAACGTCGCTACTAGTTTACGGGTTTCCCTTTGTGCTAGTAGATGTGCTGGTAGTGTAACGGTTAGTCGATACGGCAAGAAATACAAGCACTCCGAATTCGAATTCATGTCTATTTTCACTTTTACTTTCACTTTCGCATATATGCCCTCTTAAAAAGTATGAATATCTTCTCCGCTAGTTAGGGTTAAATAGCAGGGCTGGCTGAGCTCGTTTGCCATGATAGGAAAACTAACCTGAGCAAAACAGAATTGAAATTTAACCAGAAGAGGAATTGATCTGTATTAAACCGTCTTGACCGGACACGCCATGGGCGCAGTATATATTTTTCCCTAACAACCTTTAATTGGTTACGGTGTTCATGTGGGATATTAAATAGACAAATTCTTAGAGCTACAAAGGATAGTAAATTGCGAAGAGCTATGATCACATACGTCACCTAGAAGAAGACAATGACTTGAGGTGATGATGTTTTGCTATGTTCCACCTGCAGCAATTTGCGAACTCTTCTTCTATGTGCCGTTTCACTTCGACATAGGCAACCACGGCGCTCTAAAACCTCCTTGTGACCCTTGGCAGTTCTTTCTACTTTTGCTAAAACTCCCACCTCCGGTTCCGCCAGCCATTCACACAAAGTTTTCCTTTCCCCTAACTCACGAATCCCGACTGCAGCATCAGAAGGGGCAAGATAGCTTGACGGAGTCCAACCCTCTCCAGAGTTCCCTTCTGCACGTTGCTACTATAGAACCCAGTGTGTGGAGAAAAGAGGATTCATTATCATGTAAGTGAATGTAACTGGAATTCGAACTCGGCTCTACGATTCTTCATATCCATTACTCCACCGTGCCTCCTGACGGTCAAGTTTTCCAAATCATCTTTATATTCTCTTCCTGATTCTGAACATGTGTTTTTTGTCATTTTCTAGAAGACCTCTTCGTTGCTTACTTGCTCCGTCCATGGAATTCTCAGTAACCTTCTATAGTAGTAAGTTTCTGTTGCCTCCAGTTCTCTGCTCAACTTGGTGATTGCCTAGCAATCGTTGCCATATAAGAGAAGGGATATCATATAGCAATCAAGCACTTTTTGCCTTGTTTCTCATGATTTTTTCTGTTTCCAAACATTTTGTTTAGCTTTTCGAATACCTCTTTCACTAGTCAAATGCGTGCTTCGGAATTCGGTGTCGCATTTTCCATCCTCTGTTAAAACACATCCCAGATATTCTGTACTTGATTTTGACTTCTCCAATTTGTAGCACGCATTTTGGATTTTTTCTCTTACTGGTGACCATACTTTCTATTTTCTTACACTAGACGTTTAGGCTTTTTTTCTTTTCGCTTTCTTTTACTTTCCTGTCTAGAAGGTCCTGTAGTTTTCTTTCCGGGTCAATGTCATCTGCGTATCTTAAAATACAGGATGCTTCATTAAGACGGATCAAAGTCAGTAGTAAATAAATCAGTGTTATTGGTGAAAATTCTGTTTATTTCTCTATTGGATCATGTTATTTAAGTCATGGCAATTATGTGTGAAAAATAATATAACCCAAATATCCACCAAGTCTTCGGCGACACACCTCTACTCGATGGTCAGAATTTTGGATGACGTCTCTGCATATTTGCTCCTCGATCTCACCAATATGCCTTATTATCTCATCGTTCAGCTGTTAAATTGTTGTTGGCTTTTTGGCATAGACCTTACTTTTGTGATGACCCCAAAAGAAGAAATCTAAAGGCGTCAAGTCGCACAATCGTGATGGCCAATTGACTTCGCTGTTTCGAGAGAGATGTGACCTAGGAACTTCTCATTCAAATTCTGTTTGGATAAAAAATATAAAAAAAACTGATGCAGCAATTAACTGTTTTCGTTTTGTTTACATTTATATTAAGAAGGTTCTATATCCTTGGATGGCAACTGGTCTACTGTAGAAATGGCAACCTACTGCGGGAAAAAAATCTGCCTCGTCAGTAATGTGTCGAAAGATACATGATCGCCCAAGCGTGTATCAAGCATGGCACATAACTGACTGATTACATTTCTATTATAAGTGTATATATTCATGTTTATTTTTTTACGTTTGAGTTTAGATTATTTTTTTGTGAATGAAAACTTCCTGATGAAGTATTATAAACGGACTGTGTGAATTTTATTTAGAATTACCGAAAAATTTGACAAAGAAGTATTACTTTTTTCCTTAAAGCAGTTATTCAAAACTATATACTATGATATTTACCACATGAAATACGATGAAAATTAAATGAGAAAGATATGGTGTATAATATTGTTTTTTGCGCAGAGGTTCCTGAAGACATGTGATTTATTCTAAGCTTTAAGTAAAGATAAAAAGGTTGAGAAACGCTGCCTCAGCCATTGGCCGATGATTAATCTATTTTTTTAACTGTATAATTAATTTTATTTATTCAAGATTATTGATTGCTTTGTTTTTACGGCTTATCAAACTTTTTAAGGTTAAGCCGAAACAAAATTAGGTGTGTAAGAACAATTTGTTTGCCATTGAATATTGCATTAAAATATATTTTTGTGATAACAATGATTTTTATACATACAAATCGTACTATTTAACACATAGTTTGAGGGAGAAGAGATGGATACGTGCCTTTCCCAAGGATACTTGCCAATAAGCGGATGTAACGAACTCGACTGGAATTTGAACTCGGTTCACTAATGTTTAATTCCGATCCGACATCCATTCCATCGCCCGCACATCATATATTTCTTGAAAAGAGAATTCATCTTAGATAATTAAAATGAAAAATAACCAAAGAAATCTAATACTTATCAAAATAAATAAAAAGTTTTTGTGATAACAATGATTTTTATATATACAAATCGTACTATTTAACCCATAGTTTGAGGGAGAAGAGATGGATACGTGCCTTTCCCAAGGATACTTGCCAATAAGCGGATGTAACGAACTCGACTGGAATTTGAACTCGGTTCACTAATGTTTAATTCCGATCCGACATCCATTCCACCACCCGCACATCATATATTTCTTGAAAAGAGAATTCATCTTAGATAATTAAAATGAAAAATAACCAAAGAAATCTAATACTTATAAAAATAAATTAAAAAAAAGTTGGTTGGTTTTGTTCAGCTGCATATCACTCTCTAGGGGTTATTTAATGCCAAAATCTAAATACTTCGCGCGAAATTTTATTTTATTTTTGGAGATAATAATGGTTTAGTGATAGATCTTTAACTAGTTAATCCATAGCTGGAGGGGAAGAGTTGGATTCATACCTTATCCAAGAGTATTTGCACGTAAGTGAATATAACGAATCCAACTGGAATTGGAACTCAGCTCTCCGATTCAAAATTCTGATCCATTATTCATTACGTCACTCGCACAACCAAGCTTATATCAGTTGGTATTCCCAAACGATCACCAATCTAGGTACTGTCCAGTTTTGACGTTGCTTAACTTCAGTAATCTCAGGGAACTAATGTTTCAATGTGATGTTGCCGTAAACCTAAATAAAAAGAAAAGCATTAGCAGCCTCCTGGCCGAATGGTTAGAGTGTTAGTGCCCCGACTCGAATCTTTATAGGATCGATTATTCAATTTCGTTGCATTGTTGCCATACCGCGGGTTGCCCCAAACGTATTGGTATAGCCTAATTTTTGGGAAGCCGTCGATGGTTGCACTAGTACGTAATTTGTAAGTCTACCATTTGTCCATGCATTGAGTATAGCTGTACATCTGGTGTTTCTGCTATGTATTTAGAGATTCTTAACAAAATCGAAAGAAGAATTTTCACTGTTAATGGTCCTGGCCTTGCATCGCTGCTTAGGTCACTTCGCCCCACCCTGCCGTAACCTAGTTCTTCTTACCCTTTTTATAATTTTTTCATGTTAACTGTTCCGGTCCGATTTACTCTTTGGTAACTCGACTTTATGAATTTAAGAGCAGTATTAGACTGGAAGCTTGGTCACATCATTCTACAGTTGAAAAGCCTCGATATAGCCATAAGTTCTATGCAAACAGATTCTTCTCTCGCTTGTGGAAATCTCTCCCAGCTCCTTGCGTTCCAGATCAACTTTTTCTTCAAAAATTTAAATCCATCGTTATCTTCTGTCATCTTAAGACCTATTTTTTATTGTCTTCTCTCATTACTAATGATTTTTTTCTAAAAGTCTTTCACTCTTGGTAATCCCTTGCGACAAAGGGTTAAAAAATTGAAATGATTAAAAACAAATATTACCATTCCTCATCTATAAAGCGGATAGAATTTCTTTGGCTTTGGTTGGCAATCTATCTAGAGATGGTGCCTCGATAAAAATATTAATTCCCCAGCATCCTCGCAAGGATGTATCATCCTAAAAACTTCTTTCCCCAAAAAATGTAATAAATTACAGGATTTCATTAACTATATAACCTCTTATATATAGAAGTGATAAATTGTTTTTTTAATACACGAAATGTCTGCCGCTCCGTGTCAAGTAATAACTCAATAAGGAAGATCAGGATGCATGACTGATAAATACATAAAATCACGCTGTGCTTTATATTATAGAATAGATCATTTACTGGCATTAATTAGCCAATATTATTCACGCCTGAAGCTAAAATTGACTGCTAGCAGTTACTACTGTGCTTAGGTTCCAGCCGAACCAAACTACTGGATAGATTTCAAATATTTCTGCCTAGAAATGCTCTCGACTCTTACACGGTTGTAGCATATCAACTTATTTCCATGCTTGTGACGACGACGCCTCTATTTACGCATGCGCAAGAGCGTTACCTTATGAAAGTATAATCAATCTTCGCAACACGTAGATGCGACAAAAAAATAAAACAAGCAAATGCAAAGAAATAAATTAATTACAGTATATGAGCAAAGATATGAACCTATCAAAAGAGTGCAATGAAAAACATATGTTTTCGTAATGGAAATAACTGTAACGCTATAATGTTTGAATAGAATTACAAATGCCGCCGGATTTAAACAAGTTATGTTAATTCTTAATATGTATCGTTGAACATATGAACAGGAGAATCAACCGTCGTCTATACGTAGCTTTAACTGACGTCCGTGCAAGGAATATTACTGCCATGTTGGGTTTGGCTTCTCCTGCTATACGAGGTCTGTCTGAAAAAAATAACGGGACTGATGTCCAAAACAATTTATTTCAATTCCAAACAACAACAAAAATACATGGTTTCTCCTTTCAAGTAATCCCCCGTCGAATCTAATGCTCTTTTCCATCCACCTCTGTCACACTTCTATGCACTACTGGAAGGATTCTTCTTGTATACACCTCAGCTCCGGCGTTACGGCCTTCTTGATAGCCTCTACGCCTTCAAAACGGTTCCCCTTGCTGATCCCCTTGAGCTTGCAGAAAAGAAAAAAAATACACGCGGCAAGATCAGGTTGTTCCAGTACAGCGAGGTTCTTCTCGGCCAGTAACTGCCCGATGATCAGGGTGTGGTGAGCGAGGCGCATTGACGAGGTAAAGCAGCCACGATTAGTCCTGCTACAAAAGCATGTGAAAAAATGCAATGGTTGCAGAAAGCTAAGTTATATATTCCCAAGATATCATGTTAGATGATAACACAATCCGCTTATCCCTCTTTCGCCCAGGACCTCCCACAGCACATCCAGTCCTGTTACTTTTCAGACAGGTCTCGTGTATCTCGAGATTCGTGACAAAATTCAAGGAAAGGTTTGCAATGTAATCGATACTGACCTGGCATCTATTACTTTCGAACTGGCGTCACATGATTTCACTCTATCTTTTCTACAAATAAATTCATGGCAATTGTTCTGATAATCTTTTGTTCTTAGTGCCTCGATTGCATGAATTTAAGCGCGCTACTTGATTAGAAACTAGTTCTCACCGTTTTACTGTTGAACTATCTATATGCAACCATGGCGGTTCTACTCTAATAGTTTCTTTGCTCGGACTTCTTGCAATTATGAGTATTATTAATTCCGCAATTAAGAGTATTATTAATTCTGCAAGTATGAGGATTATTAATTATGCAATTACGAGTATTATTAATTCTGCAATTTTGTGCCACCTTATTTCAAAGAAATGTATTATATTATTGAAGGAATTATCGACATTAATCTAGTACTATTTAATTTTATAGAGTGTTACACAAAAGATCTAAATAAATAAACGGTAATTATTATATTGTATTGATGGAAATGACATCTTAAGGGAGATAACTCTATAGACATAATAGTTAGCCCTGCTTACCAAGGAAGATAACTGCCTTATCTAATTATATAGAGCATGATATGAAAGACATCAATAAATTAATAAATACTCTACATTGTTATATAGTGTTAACAGTTCGGTTAAATTTCTTATCACTAACAAACAATAAAACAAGAAATCTTTACCAGAGACACAAAAATATGTATATCACATAAAATGTAAAAAAACGATAATAAACACTAGAAGTATTAAAACAAAAAAACAACAATGCAGTATCAACAAAATATTATTAAATTTAGCAACAAATATACCGAATATATATCAGGGATAAAAAAAACTCTTAAAATATAGAAAATGACGCTTGAAGAGGCGATATATTAAAACACCGACATCACATGCGCAATATTTGAAAACAGAAGAAACTGACATAAGACAAAACAAAAATCTTTTGATAATGAGTTGGAAACGCCAAAAATACTTAGAAATCCGACTATTTATATGCAAATGTTCAGTAGAAAACATAAATACTAGTTCGACATATAAAAAGATTCCTTAACATTAAGTACGTCTAACATATATATATATATGTATATATATATATACACACACATATATATATATATATATATATATGATAGATAGATCGATAAATACAGACAGACAGACATATATATATATATATATATATATATATATATATATATATATATATATATATATATATTTCAATTAAAGAAGCACTGGTTTTAGTACTGTGCTTTGCTTACGTTAACCATAGTACTAAGACCTGTTTTTCTCCAGTTTATATATATATTTATATGTATTTTATATATATGTATTTTAAATCTGTATAAATATTTCAATAGTTAAAAAATTTCTTTAGATATAGTTAAAAAAACCTTTTTAAACAACATCTAAATTACTATCGTTAGATTTACGTTAAAAAATTCAAACACAGTTGCATCCCACATCACGTGACGTCCGCGTCCCACGACAGACGCTACTTGTAAAAACAAACTCCCAGATACAGTTATTCAATTCATTTCTGAGGAAGGACCGAGGTGGTCTGAAATATCAAATATATAAAAAGATATAAATAAATACTTTCGCAAAAAAATCACCCAATTTTTTTCTTTTAATTTGCAACTTTTCAGTTGTTTTATCCATATTATATATATATATATATAAATGATTTTAGGTTACACAAAGTCATTACTAATAGGGTCCTGCATTTCTGAGAATTAAAATTACTAGCAATTGCTTAAAAATCCGGCTGCTAACCACTGTCCAACTAAATGCGCTCCGTCATCTTGGATACACACACACCCGTCGCGCGTGCACGCGCACACACTCACAAACACACAAACACACACACACATACATATGCACATGCACACACACACACAGACACACACACATACATATATATATATATATATATATATATATATATATATATATATATATATGGACTTGATAGATTATGACACTTTGATACTCTAAAAAGTGGGACAGTGGAAAATGTCCTGAACAGAGATTAGACACTTTCAGACAATGCTTGAAAGATTATTGAATTGACAGGAAATCTGGAAAAGTCTTGAAAATCAATTCATGTCTCGGTGCCTTGGAAACAAGTGTAAGAAAAAAAGCGAGTGATGGTTAAGGTAAAAAAAAGAAAGAAAGAATAAAGGAAAGAAGTGGGGAAATGATAGATTCTGAAATTTGGTAAGGCTGACAAGAAAAAAAATGATACTCCCTATCTTCTGATGATTGTTTCGGCACCTGATTCAAAAAACATGTGTTTCGTTTCGTTACTTTGTCTTCATGTCAATTCACTGTATTTATTTATACTTTTTTTGACTTTTCACTTTTTCTTTTCCTAAATATATTGTTTATTAACAATGATAATATAACTATCACAATTAACAGCGCTAATGTCAGTGAATAAAGATATGTGTTGCTAATATTCCATGGCGGGTGTTAACCATTAATATCTCCAAAGAACATCCAGAGATCTTAATAATTCTCAAAAGTTTAGTCGAAAGTGCTACAAACAAAAATATTTAAGCTCATGTGTTTTATTATAAGAAAATAAGAACAAATTTAAAAACATTCCTTTCTTATTATTTTATGTGCCATACATCTTCAGAACATGGGCGCACACGCCTCTCCCCAACTTCCTATCCTTTGTAGCGCTAAGCAACTTTTGCTTCCTCATTATCGCTCCCAGTCATTGCGCTGGCATTCATTTATACCGCACAATCCTAATAAGTGTACCGCGAAATATTGTCACAACAACAAGTAATAATGGTACAGCGTTAGTATTTGAATAAATGAATAAGTATTAAATTTTTTTTTTCAAATAATTCTTTTCACTATTCTTCGATTATTTTATTTTAAATACTTTATTTCAATATTTATTTTTGAAAAAGTAATTTTATTTACTTAATTTAACTTTTTAAAAAAAGTTTTTCCTTTATTTGAAGAAGTGAATATTATCTTTCTTTTTCATATAATTGTATTCAATATACTTTGTTTAATTCAAAATTCATGGTTTTATTTTTATTTTTTTTTAACTATTTCGCCCCAAGCAAGTCGGGAGTGTCACTAGCACGCAAAGGGTTACAGAGAGTGGGAGCAAGAGTTAAGAGGCATGATAGTGGAAAGGATGAAGAGAAGGACGGGGATAGATCAAGGCATCTGGTGATGTTGATTGACATTGCATTTGAATAGTTGAATAGCTATCAGGGAAGCAAGTAAAAGGAAGGGAGTTCCACAGACGGGAAGTGCGAGACATGAAGCTATTAGAGTAGAAGAGACGGCTATATTTAACCTTTTCGACAGTGAAAGGGTGGGATGAGATGCCAACCTAGTAGTTCATGCAGTTTTGGCAACCAGAAAAAGTAGCTCGTCAGAGCAGTTACCATGAAAGTATTTGTAGAAAAGACAGAGGGAGCGACGGCACATCTGTGAGAGAGCGACTGTAAACCAGATGCCAGATCAGGGCCAATCACATTGCATATCTGTCTCTGGATTTGGTCGAGGACCTTAAGACGAACAGTGAGGGCTCCAGACCATACATAGCAGCAGTATTCCATGCAAGAGCGAATGGTTGATTTAGAGATTTGAAGGATGGACTCGGGCGAGAAAAACTTTCTGGTGCGACTCAGAGAACCAACTGTCCTTGCGGTAGATGAAGCTATTGATTCAATGTATTTGTTCCATCTCAGTGTGAGACCAAGCAGTCGCAGAGAGGTGCTCTCGTGGAGTTGAGCAGCAGACATTTTAATGGGAGGCAGGGAGGGTTCTCTGCGATGGGCAAAAGAGCAGTTCTGTTTTTGAAGCATTAAAGTTAACCAGCCATTTCTCAACCACAGACTGCAGGTCCTTTTCGAGACCAACGTCCAGGTTACTTTTTTTTAACGATTTTTGCTAAATGTGCCGTCATATATTCATTTGCTCCTAGGTGTGCCATTGCTTAAAAAGGACGAGAAACACTGATTTGCACAAATATTTTTAGTAGGTTATTCCTTTTCTCTCTGTCCCTTTTGCCTCTGATATGTCCAGCAAGTGTCAAATACTTCAAGCCCACCTCCCTCATTATGCAACCCAGAAAAATTCAACAGTCTCTTTCCGATTCTAGGTATATGTGTCCTATTTGTTTCTGATATACTTAATGCTTGTTAATTGGCCACGCGTTCTGTCCATGGTACTCTCGGTATCCTTTTGTAAAACACCGTGTCTGCTGCCACGACTGACCTCTTCATCTATGAGGAAATTGTCTAGAATTCGAGAAATAAAGAAAATGCATTTCCCGAATTCGCATGCTGAGAGGTGCAATGCACACTGTTTCAAATAAAATGGGGCGTCTGTTTCAAATACAAGTGTCCATTGTAATAATGTTTGAAGTAATAAAACCGTCGGATGTATTTAGCGTATTTAATAAACTTCTATAAATATATATTCTGTCAATAATACAATATTTTTATATGACACTGAGAAGCGATATCTCGAAACATTTAGTCGTCCATAGATTAGTTTTCTGTATAGACAAGTATAGCTAACAGAGATATAATATAGATTATATATTTTATAGATATAACATACATATAATATAGATAACATAGATAACATTAGATAACGGATAAGTATAAGTATTGTGAACGTTTTTCTTATTAATAATAAGAATTATTATTGGTTACCTATTGAGCACTCTTCTAGTTCTACTGAGCTTGATATAAGTTAAATTACTTAATTTTGCGTATATCAATAAATTTTATTATGTACTAGAGAAATTAACCGCGTCTTGCGCCTATGTCACACATATTATTTTTGTAAGAAAATAATGACTGATTTTAAATCGTTGTTATAATTTGTGGAGAAAACTGATGCATTTCAATATTACTCAATGTTCTTGAAGAGGTGACTTCCGGGTTTCTCCTGCTATATTTTGGATAAAAGTCATTCCCTTGTTCAAATTTAAAATTAATTAAAATAAAGGGAAGACATTTTTAGTGGGGAGTTTGTGCAAAAATAGCTTGATCTGCCCCTTTGATGTGCACTTGATTGAATGAATTCATGAGAAGATTTCATCATTGATATGACAGTTGAATTGTCGCAACAAATATATATTGCCTGCTGATTGGTGATTTTTTGCTCAACCTGACGTCCATATTGTCTCATTTTGATCTTGCTGATGTGACCTCCATCTTCTGGATTTCTCTTATATTTTGGATAGGAGACATTCCTTTGTTCAAATTTAATTGAAATCAAAAGGGAAAAAATGTCAGTGGTGGAGGTTGCTTACCCCCCTTATTTTGATCAAAATGATCTTGCTGATGTGACCTCCATCATCTGGCTTTCTCCTTCTTTTAGTTTGGATAGGAGTCATTCCTTTGTCCAAATTTAAACCAAAAGTAAAAACATTTAAGTGAGAGGTTATGTCTCCCCTGGGGACACCCTTTGATCAAAATGAAATATACTTATCCAAGTACTCTGGATAATGTATTTTCAGAATATATATGTTCGTAGGGGTCTATTCCCAAAACCCTAGGAGGAGTTCGATAACAGACAGATAGATAGAACAACTTTATATATATAGATATATTTCGAGTAGATCGAATTCGTCATCCCGGGAGCGTAGTCCATCTAAGAGAAGGAAAACACTGAAACCTCCGCTGCCTTGCAACCATACCGAATCATGGGTAAGGCTTCGGGAGTAAACCATGAGGATAAGACAGTCCGATGTTATGTTCAAATTCGTTATGGCAACTCCTGCAATGACGCCGAAGCCAAACTGAATGCCCTTCGACAACACCGGTGGCGTGGAGAGTCGAAACGGGCTGCGCCTTGGAGATGAAACACCAGAGTCGCCCCACCACAGCGTCAAAATACGGGAAGCAACGGTCGACTGGTCGGAGGATTCGGCTCATATTTTTGTTTGTAACGAAATGTTCCTGAATTGTATTTTGTTTAAAATCCAAGTGAAAGAGGGTGGACAGACACACCGGATGGTCGATTTTGACTTTCGTTTGCCAAAGTTTCGGTACACAAGCTTTATCCGTGCCCGAATCTCGTCTTCTATTTTGAAGGCGGATTATAGGATAGTAGTAGGCATCGATGTATCTCACGCGATTATAGTAGCGCTCTTTTTGATCAAACACTCAGTCTTTGCAGGAGTCAGCGCCTGGAATGGCTTAACAGACCAATCTATGCATGCTACTCTCTTCTGCAGGTGTAACAGACGAAGCTGGAACGTGGAATAAAGGTCTGAGGTTGCTCTCAACTTTCTGCATTATCTTCCGACGGTTGGTTTCGCTTTTTTCTCGCCCTCCGTGCCTCCTCCTTGGACAAAATGACGCCACCCGCTGCAAGCGTCTGCTAGCTGTTCTCATCTACGAGAGTCGACGCGTGTGAGTTTCAGGTTCCTCTTGCAAACGTCCTTGAAAGGTATAATAGTGCAGAGCGGCCTATCGGACGGTATCTCATGGCCAGCTCATTTTACATGATGTCTTTTGGTATAAGACCGTCATTCATCCGATGTACGTGACCCAGCCATCGAAGACGACGACGACAAAGGAGAAGATGTATGCTCCAGGAGTCTGATTGTTCCAGAAAAACAATGTTGGTAACTTTGTCTCTCCATGTGATGCCGAGAATACGTCGTAAGAAACGGAAATCTTTCCAGGCCGTTTTCCTACCTGACGTATGCTGTCCAGCTTTCGCTGCCGTAGAGCAGAGTACTAAAAATACATGCTTTGGATACCTTTAGTTTGGTGCGATTTGAAGGATAGGATACTTTCTACATATTTAAAGGACTTTATGGTCTTAGATAGATAGATAGATAGATAGATAGATAGATAGATAGATAGATAGATAGATAGATAGATAGATAGATAGATAGATAGAAACATTGCGGACATTGTAATCAATCGCATGATTACTGTTACTTTCACGTCTGAAGCGATCATCAGGCGGGAAAGGCGTGAAACGGGTAATCACCATGCAGTTTTGATTCTTATATCCACATTGTCTATATCTACAAACGCTCTATCTCCGATATTGAACACTCTTCTTTAAAAGGATACATTTTTAAATTATATATAAATATATGTGTGTGTGTCTGTACGTGTGTGTGTATGTGTGTGTGGATGAGAAATGGGATTAAATATGGATCGTTTATGGGAAACGTTTATAGATTCAACATGTTTCGCTTTTATTTAAGCTTCATCATGAAATTAAATATGGTGAAGAAAAGAAAATTCTGGTATTTTTTACTTTTGTGTTGTTTTCTTTTCATCGGTTAAGTAGACCTGACATGTATTTGTTTTATATATATATATATATATATGTGTGTGTGTGTGTGTGTGTGTGTGTGTGTATGTGTGTGTGCGTGCATCTTTCAATCTCTCTCTATATATGTGCATGTGTGCCAGCATATGTGTCTGTGTGCGTGTTTATGATAGATTGAGAGTGTTGTCTCACTTCTGTCACATCGAGGTCGGCGCCACTATGATGAGCAAGTCCCAACTGATGACAAACGCTGACTTTCGAGATTATCTTTATCTCAATCTTTATATCTTTATGAGATAAAACATCTCTAGATGCATGCAAAGAAAATTACCCCATAAAGAATACCTTTTATCAAGATGACAATAAAACAAAAATCAAAAATCAAAACGATTCGCAACATTAAATCTCTGAATGCTTGGCTTATTTGCCACATATTTAACCAACAAAATACACCTTGAGATATGTGCGTACGTCTACAAATATATATATATATATATATATATATATATATATATATATATATATGTGTGTGTGTGTGTGTGTGTGTGTGTGTGTGTGTGTGTGCGTGCGTGTGTGTTCATATATACATATGTATACCTATATATATAAATACTCATATATATATATTTATATACTTACATATATTTGTCGAGTTGAAAGCACTTTGAATCAACAAACTGTTTTACAATTATTGCATTCATTAAATACAGAAAAGAAAACATTTGTACACATACTATTTCAGCATTCTTTAACAAGACATAATCACACACACACAAACACACACACACACACACATATATATATATATATGTGTGTGTGTGTGTGTGTGTGTGTGTGTGTGTGTGTATGTCTGTGTGCTTGTGTGTGCGTGAGAGAGAGAGAATGTGAGACAGAGAGCTAGACAGAGATACTGAGTTTTTATGTATTTGTCTCCCTATTTTCCGGTATTATAAATCGATGAAATTTTGTTTTAAAGTAATAAAAAAGGCATTTGATTTAGTTCTTGAAAAATGTCACCCCTAACCCAAAATTCGATTTTGCCTTACACGCAATAAAGGTAAGTAAAATGAAAATATTTCATAAGCTCTTTTTTTCAATTTGCTAATGATATAACTGGATAGTACTTATGTATTTTTAACACTTTTAACAGTTTATAGCTATAGCATAACATACAAACTTACAAATAAACAAAAACAAGTTCTAGAAGGTTTCATAAAGTTCTAAAAGGCTCCAAAAAGTCATAGTACTACTATAATTACATACGATTTTATAAACTTCGTGTGAGGGGTGACATCTTTTTTATAAATAAACTGAATTCAACCCTTCTTCATTATTTTTAACAAAAGTTCATCGAAAACAGGAAATCAAATATTTTACATAAAGTCATACCCCTAGTATGTATATTCTTACGTATGAACATATATATATATATATATATATATATATATATATATATATATATATATATATATACATATATATATATATATATATATATATATATATATATATATATATATATATATATATATATATATATATATTAGTGAATATACATAATATCCAACGCCGATAACACTACGCGGAATTTCATGCAATTAATGCAATCTCTAGGTGTGGATTCTGACCTTTATCTAACGTTTAGATAACGGTCGGAATTCACACCTGAAGATTGCATTAACTTTATGAAACTCCGAGTAGTGTTATCGACGTTGAATATTATGTCTATTCGCTAATATATACTTATAGGTCTGTTTCATAACATTGATTACTGCATTTATAACACCTTGGAATAAATATGCTTACATACGTGCAAGTATTTGTGCACGTGTATGTACATTTTTCTACCCATTCCCCTCTCTCTCTCTCCCCCTCTCTCTCTCTCTCGATATATATATATATATATATATATATATATATATATATATATATATATATATATATATGTATATATATATGTATATCGATATATATATATCGATATATGCATATATATATATATATATATATATATATATATATATATATATGAGTTTGTGTGTGTGTGCATATATATATATATATATATATATATATATATATATATATAGCTGGCGACTCGTATTCGAGGATACTAGGGCGGCTAGCCAATCCCAATTGTATACGCTTGCTCAGGCGCATTTGTGTTTATTCGACTCCCACAGAGCCAACCTGTGGTTTATGCTGCAACTATGCTGAACAGACCTTAGTTACAGTTTCTGGGAAAGAGTGTGTTATCTAGCGTCATCAAAAATATGTACAAGGCCAGCACGCTCAAACCCTCAGCAACGATGAATCGTGACTTCGTGCTAGCACAGCTATCAACGGCAACCAAGTGCTCCGTCTACCGAATTTCACTCACAAGGCTATATGCATGTATGTATGTACACACACACACACACACACACACACACACACACACATATATATATATATATATATATATATATTATTTGTGTTCATAGATACACAAAAGCGACCTTAGAATAAACAACTTAAATAATGCCTTAGTAATACATAAGGATAAATTCAACCATAATTTTGATTTTAAAAATTCTATATTTATAAAAAAAAGAAAATAACTCACTCAGAAGGAAACTTCTATAGAGTGCCGCCATAGAACAATACCCAAATATTAATCTACGCCCAGGCTTTTTCCCTATTTCAACTTTTCTAACAAAATTACTACACTCACAAACAAATGTACATAAAAATATATTAAAATCAAAAGAAAATGGTTGAATCCATCAACACAGATTAATGATAATATTCTCCACGCGTGACATTAACTGACGTTATTTTCAGTTAACAATATGAAAATAGCGTTCCCTACATTCCAGTTGCTAAGAACACTGTGTTATTTGTTTTTATTAATGTTCTTTGTTTAATTAAATGCATTTCCTTTTTTGCTTTGAAAAAGTCCACATTGGATGAAATGCGTCAGCAATTACTGTTTTCCTATTGTCATTTATTTATAAAGATTGTCTTCTCTAAAAGTTAACTTTGAAAAATTTTCATATATATATATATATATATATATATACGGGGTGAGTGGAAAGGAATTGTCTATTGAAAATTACCTTTAACTTTTGTTATTATCACCATACTTACATAAAACAAAATATATTATGATCCCTAAAGTGTTAGAATATCATTGCTAATTTCTATTTTTATTTCAGAGTGGCATGTGTATCCCAGAATGGGACAACGCCTAAACACTTTATGAGCGCGATCAGCTAGCATCCCGGTACGAAGTGTGGCAGTCCGTGGTACAATTGCAGAGATGGTGGCTATTTTCATGTACCTTGTGCTTTGGTAG
Source organism: Acanthosepion esculentum (assembly GCA_964036315.1). NCBI lineage: Eukaryota > Metazoa > Mollusca > Cephalopoda > Sepiida > Sepiidae > Acanthosepion > Acanthosepion esculentum. Next base: position 60,149,587 of record OZ038480.1, read on the forward strand.
TTGCCAAAACTACTAGAAATCGCTAATCCAAGTTGATGAGTTCTGTGTTAGATACTCACAGAATCGGTCGTTCTCCAATATCCATATTAATAGAAAATGTGCAAAAGGCAAAAGTTTAACCCTGTACTGTTCTTCTCCCATTATACTGTTCAAAATAAAACATGTTTTATGAAACTCGACAGATAATGTATAAAAATACTAACAATTTTATACAGGGAATTTCTTTTCACTCACTCCGTATATATAACTTCTCGAAAGTGCTGCTATCGAATCTTATCAAAATATAAATCTGCGCCCCGGAATTTTTTTAAATATCCCAATTCCTGAATGAATTACTTTTATCGCAAGTCAACATACATGACTATAAAAATGTTGAAATATTAAAAAAAAAACGATTAAATTCATAACCTTCTGTTATTTAATATATATATATATATATATATATATATATATATATATATATATATATATATATATATATATATATAATACATGAATTTATCCTATAATAAAATAATCTAAATAATAATTGCCTAAAAAATTCAATATCATTTACTTACTTTATTACACATGAAATGACGTCACTTAGCATCCTCCGTAATTTACCGAAACTTTTCAGTTAACCTGATAAATATTCATGGGAGTCTCTGATATTGAAAAATTTTGAAAAACTAAGAATATTTTTAGTTTTGTTTATAATTAGTTGCTGCGAAATTAATCCCCACATATACCTTGATAATATCCGTCAGAAGGTGAAATGTGTGATCTAAGATATCATTTTGTTTTTATTCATATACATACATATATATATATATATATATATATATATATATATATGTGTGTGTGTGTAGATAGATAGATAGATAGATAGATAGATAGATAGATAGATAGATAGATAGATAGATTATTTATGATATGACCGATTCACTTAATCTTAAACGTCCATGGTAAATACTTAAATATTCATGTAAAATCTAATAAAAGAAACAATCAAAAGTTGATTTGATGATGACACCTGGACGCTAAACCTTTTATTCCCAATTTTATTACTTCTTCTGCGACTGTGCCAGTAATAATAATCTCGATATTTGAGGAGACTTACTCTCACTTAATCTCTAGCGATAACCACCCGACATCAGGTGTGAGCAGTTCGATGCATAAAAATGGACGAAAGGAATGTGAAAAGAAAGATAAATATCTCGACCTCGCCGGAGAGTTGAGTAAGTTGGGGGAACTTGAAAGTGACAGCTCTGCTAGATGTTATCAGGACGTCTGAATGAGTCTTGAAAATTTTCTTTTTTATTATCATTTCACTACAATCAAGGTGATAGTGCCACTAAGTCGCAAGGAGTTTACTGGGAGTGGAGGAAAAGGAGAAGAGGAGAAATGACAATGAAAGAACTGAATCCAGAAGACAAAAGTGGCGATTGACGTTTCATTTTCATTTTGAAAGCAGAAGAGATTTCCACATAAAACTGTTAGAATCGAACTTACGATTACATCTAGCTAATTTAGCAGTAAAATGATGAGACCTAGTTGCCAATCTAGTAGTACGATTAAATTCATGCGGTTGAGGTACCAAGTAGGAAATCTTATTAACACTTGCCATAAGAATATTTATAAAAAAAAAAAAGTCAGTGAGACACAGCGTCACAGCAGTGTGAAAATGACTGATGTCGAGATACCAGAGCAGGACAGATAACATTACAGACCCTCCTTTGAGATTTTGTTTAGAATCTCAATATATATATATATATATATATATATATATATATATATATATATATATATATATATAACAGGATCACCAGACTAGATATGAAAGCAATATTCAATGCACGGACGAATGGTTGATTTATAAATGTGTATGATGTATTCTGGCGAGAATAAATTGTTTGGTACGACAAACTGTACCAACTTTCCTAGTAGCAGACATACTGAATCAATATAAGCACTCTACGTCATTTCATTGGAAAACGTGAGCCAAGAAGGCGTTGCTCGCCTGGAGGTTAGCATCAGCCATGACGATGGAAAGAAAAAATGATTATTTATGGTGATTAAAATATATCAGTTTTATTCTGGAGGCGTTAGAACTTACAAGCAATTCCTTGCCCCTGATTTGAAGTCGTTTACTAGCGCAAGTACTAGTTTTACTTTGTCGGGCGGACCTATCGATCTTACATATTACGGATTTCTTTCACAGATTACTGTTTTTGGTACTTACATTATTATTATTATTATTATTATTATTATTATTTATGATATCACCTTCTCAGAGATTCATTCGAAATGTCTGATTACAAAGTCACCTCCGGTGTCTATGAGCACAAAGGGTACTATAGAAGAGTCATCTGTGCACATTTGGGGCGTTTCTTTTAGATGAAGAGGGTTTTGTGGATATGTGCAGTTTCGCACAAAGTAATATTTGTATAGCTCTGAGATGCTGATGTGTCCAGGAATTTTACTCACATGATTTTCGGTACACTTCTTTATAATACCTAATGTGCCTGTCACAATAGGGATAATCGTAGTTTTAAGTTTTCACGTTTTTGTTACTTCGATTTGCATATTATTATTATTATTATTATTATTATTATTATTATTATTATTATTATTATTATTATCCAGTTTTCTTGATTTGCTGTTTTCTTACCGTTCTTTATGCACTCTTTTACTTGAGAAAATAAATAAAAATTTTCTTACAAAGTTTTTGACGATATTACAACGAACAAGTGTTTCGAAGTATGTGAGTCGTACTGAGGATGATATTACAATGAGTATGGGTTTCTAACTATGTGATTTTTACTCAGGATAGTATTACAATGAGTAAAGGTTTCTAATTATGTTAGAGGTACTCAGGATGATATTACAATGCGTAAGGGTTTATAATTATATGAGTCGTACTCAGGATGATATTACAATGAGTAAGGGCTTCTAATTATGTGAGTTGTACTCCAGATGATATTACAATGAGTAAATGTTTCTAATTTTGTGAGTCGTATTCAGGATGATATTACAATGAGTAAGGATTTATAATTATGTGAGTTTTACGCAGGATGATATTACAATGAGTAAGAATCTATAATTATGTGAGTCGTATTCAGGATGATATTACAATGAGTAAAGGTTTCTAATTATGTGAGTTGTACTCAGGATGATATTACAATGATTAAGGGTTTATAATTATGTGAGTCGTACTCAATAAGATATTATAATAAGTAAGGGTTTCTAATTATGTGAGACGTACTCAGGATGATATTACAATGAGTAAGTGTCTATAATTATGTGAGTCGGACTCAGTATTATATTACAATGAGTAAGGGTTTCTAATTATGTGAGTTTTACTCCGGATGATATTACAATGAGTAAGGGTTTCTAATTATGTGAGTCGTACTCCGGATGATATTACAATGAGTAAGAGTTTCTAATTGTGTGAGTTGTACTCAATATGATATTACAATGAGTAAGTGTTTCTAATTTTGTGAGTCGTATTCAGGATGATATTACAATAAGGGTTTATAATTATGTGAGTTTTACTTAGGATGATATTACAGTGAGTAAGGGTCTATAATAATGTGTGCCGTATTCAAGATGATATTACAATGAGTAATGGTTACTAATTGTGTGAGTTTTACTCAGGATGATATTACAATGAGTAAGGGTCTATAATTATGTGAATCGTACTCAGGATGATATTACATTAAGTAAGGGTTTCTAATTACGTGAGTTGTACACAGGGTGATATTACAATGAGTAAGGGTTTCTAATTATGTGAGTCGTACTCAATATGATATTAGTATAACTAAGGGTTTCTAATTATGTGAGTCGTACTCAGGATGATATTACAATAAGTAAGGGTTTCTAATTTTGTGAGTTTTACTCAGGATTATATTACAACGAGTAGGGTTTTCTAAGTATGTGAGTCTTACTCGGGAGTACAATCATTGCGTCCTAGCTAGTTTCCTGGAAGATTTCAGAGGTGTATTATTATTACCATTATTATTATTATTGTTGTTGCTGCTGCTGTTGTTAAATAAGAAAAGAGGCAAGCCAAAAAGTGACACTGAGATACAAAAATACGCAGCTCAATATAACTATTCTATTAATGGTATACCAGACACACGCATCACAGCCAAATGTGCCCAATGTGGGGACGGGTTTTGATAAAATCAGTTCAGGACCATGCAGATGATGCCCGGTAAAAAAAAACACCTTCTGCTCAGACGGTCTCTGTTTGAATGTATTCGCATGTAGGGTGACATTTCAGGGATTCAGGGAGGAAGAAAGGAAAAATATTTTACCCTTTCTTGTTTCTTTCATTTACAGAATTTTTTTGACTAATTCACAATAGCATGGCATTCATATTGTACTTTTTGTATACTGAAGTATGATTCATTTTATTTATTTAATAATTAAATTACTGTACATGTATTCAAGTTTAAAATTGTTTTGATGTCAACGAACATTCGTTGCCACTTTTGTAATGCCAACGAAGACTCGTTCTCAATTTCGTAAAACTCGTTGTAGTAGAGACTTTGTAATCGCAGATAGAACTATAGTAACGCCGTTGAACAATACTGTTGTCAAACGTCTTCGAATATCACTCGCACTAATAGTACTTACTCGATAATACTCGTTCGAATAGTAACCACCGAATAGTGATCCGGATTGAGAAATAGTATAGAGAATAGAGTAGAGGATAGCGGTCCGTATAGAATAGATAGAATAGAAGTGCAGATCCGAATAGCATAGAGAATAGACTAGAAATAGCGATCCGAATAATAATAGAGGATAGACTAGATATAACGATCAATTAGACACACTCTACCTCCTACATATGCGTTTCCTCTATGGTCACGAGGTCTACTTAAGTCAATAATGGGATCGCCAGTGTTTGCTCACCGGCGATCTATTTTCAAACTCAAGTGTTGGCAGCGACACTTTATTCCTATATAACAAAAATCCATCCACATTTTCTATTGATGTTAAATTAGTAAAACTCCTCTATAAAAATAATCCATGTAAATCTAAATGTACAATTATGGCAAAAAAATATAAGATTTTCAATAATATATGCATATTATTTGGAATGCATATTTTGAGTCAAACAATTTTGGAAAGTGTGGAAGAATAACATTCTGACTTATGGTCAAAATGTGCATTGGGCAAAAAGATTAAAAACACTGTTATAAATATTCATACCTTTTTGCTGCTTGCGTAAATATTTGGATTTATTATATTTCCTTTGATACGGCCCTGTACTCTTAGTTGCATAAGAGTTGGGGGGTGACTTTATTTTCTTAGTTATTTACCAACCCCTACTCAAGCGATCACGACCACGCTGTTTATTAAATTCGTACTTTTTGTCACTTTAAATGAGTTCACATTTCCGGCAATACTTAGGTTAGCTGGTCTGCTCGTAACAAATTCGGAAGTTTTTGGGGGTTTTTTTTTTAATTGTTGTAGATTGGCACTCAATTAGGCCTTCCTTTGCTCACGTTATTTGTCAGAATCGAAAAATATTGATTTTTTTACATTTTAGAATGGAATAATATCCATAATTAGGTTGAAATTAATTCCTGACTTTTTTAAGAGATTATATGTACTTTATTTGTATTTACAAATGTTAAGTTTGAAACTGTGCTCAACTCATTGATAACTGCGTAGTACTGATGTTATTTTTCCCAATACTTATTAGTACATTGTTATCAATCACACACACACGCACACACACACACACACACATATATATATATTGTACATTTTCACTCTCTTTTGCTTCTCATGTCCGAAACCTCTTATTTTTTAATCTCTTTTCTTCTACCAAATTTTCTTTTTCTTTTCTTTTCTTTTCTTTCTTTATCCAATGTTCCTTTTTGACTATATTCACACTCTTTTACTTGTCACAACCGGTGTAATGAGAACATTGGTGGGCAACCCGTCTGCGACTTTTTAATAATTATCTACCCCTTCCTCCCACGATGTCTCTCTCTATATCTCCCTCTCTTTCTCACTCTCTCTTTCTTTCCCTTCCTCCATAATAAAACTTTATTTTAAAATCTATATCTTTCCCTCTTATGTTTGAAAAACTATTTGTTTGTTTTTGTCTGGATGAATTTAAAATTCATTTACTGTTGTAAAACTGTTTGGTCTGAAGAGATGAGGTCTCATCCCGTGAAATAAATTATTACAAATGGATTTCAAAAGTCTCCATATTCATCATTATTATATTTGTTCTTTACTTACATTGAGCTCTCTTTGGATTTATATCATCTTTGGAATTACAACGACTATATCAAATAATCAAATAATATATATATATATATATATATATATATATATATATATATATATATATATATATATATATACGAATGAATTGATGACCAAAAGGTTCTGACATGTGGGAGCACAGTGAACTTTTTAAAACTTCTTAAAAGTTTCGTCTAGTCTTGTAGCTTTCCATGTTACTTGTTATTTATTTACCTATATATATATATATATATATATATATATATATATATATATATATATATATATATATATATATATATAATATCTGGATAAAATAAATGAAACAAAATTGGGTGTTATTTTATGAAAGTATTTATTTCTGTGTTTTTGTATATATTTATTTAATATTTAATATCATTATGCTATATATATATATATATATAAAGGGGAGAGTGTGATATTTTATATATATATATATATATATATATATATATATATATATATATATATATATATATATATATATGTAAGTGTTTGTGCGTGAGACAACACATATTTATATGTGTCTGTGTATGATTCTGTATGTCAATAAAACAACAAATATATATATCTATATGCATACACACACATACACACACATATTATATTATATATATATATATATATATATATATATATATATATATATATATATATATATATATATATATATATATATATATGAGGTAGAGAGAGAAATATAGTTTTAAATTATGTTATAGTTATGGTTAAAAATCGCCTGAAGATTGTCAAACATGGTTCTATCTGCCTTTATAGCATACTTTACTAGTTCAGATTTCATCGAAAGGCATATAGAACCTCGCTTGATTATAAAGCTCTCCGTAACCGAATGTTCAAAAGCAGGTTAGATAAAACGACAGTTTCTCTTATAAAAGATAATGCTGGATACTGTTTAAATTAAACGGAACGTCTACTCAAATATGGGTATCAGCTAAAATAATATATATAAAGACAAAAAGAAACCTCTTCCGTCTAATTAATTAATTTCTTTATCTATTAAGTATTGTATTCAAATTCGCTCGAAAGAATGCCGTACTTATTGAAAGATTAAATAACTTGAGACGATAACCTCTTGAGACTGCTGCTATTGAATCTTGCCAAAATGTAAACCTGCTCCCCGGATTTGTTTTTTCAGATATCTCTTCTCAAATATTTTCTTTCCTTTTTTCACATCAATATACATAAACATATTTTTTTAAATTAAAAGAAAATAATTAAATTAAAACTTTCTGTTTTTTATATTTTTTGATCGGTATCGCCTCATGCAAGGCAGTAAAGATTCTAAAACAGAAGGGGTTACAGGGTGTGGAAGAATTAGGAACAGAAACATTAATAATGAGCAGGAAGAGGAAAGAGTAATCGAGACAGTAGATAGTGGTTGATGTTGCATTTAAAGTTTTGCAGATTAAAGTTGGCCGGAAGCCATGTAACCGGAAGGGAGTTTCACAACCAAGAATTGCTAGAAAAGAAATTGTTAGCATAGAACAGATAAGGACCAATAATATTGCTGATTCTTCTTCGGATCTTATCAAGGGACTCAAGGTAAATAGGAGGAGCACCGGACATATATGGCAGTAATATTTTAAGCATGGCCGAATGGTAGACTTTTAAATACGTAAAATAGATTTAAGATAAATAAAAAATGCATAAATAATCCATCAAATTAAACAAACATAATAATGACATTAATTATTTTAGCAAAAATAAATAAATAACTACAAGCAAATAAGAATTTCAACGTGAAATTCAAAAACTGCAATAACATCCTTTACGCATTTTCGTTTATTAGGTATTAAATTATATCACTTACCATCCCCCATAGTTTACCTTGATTTTCACAGTTAAGGTTAAAAATATATATGAACGTTCTTAAATTTATGATTTTGAAAACCTATATTTCCTTCTATTATAAAATATATTGTAAAATAAAATTTGCCTTGATAAAATCTATCACAGGCCGAAACGCGTTGGTATGGCTTGGATTTCCTTTTGTTTTATAGACTTTTACAGATATATCTTTTAGTTATATTCATGTTGTAAACACTGTCAATGCATCTGCCAAGATATATATATATATATATATATATATATATATATATATATATATATATATATATATATATATATATATACCTGCAAAGAGATTTACCACTTGTATATGCGTAGAGATCATCAAGTCACGCATGCGCGCGCCTAAATACATTTCGTATAGGTACACTCCTCCCTGAAGCAATTATAAATCCGCACGAATACATAATCAGCCAATCATGTCATTTTACACATCAACAAACGCACTACCCCTTGCTACGTAAGGGTACCGGACAGGGAACGGTCAATTCGAGCGTAACCGTGGCAATAAAATGGCAGACCACGTGGCACAGCTGGCCAGTGCGACTGTTTGCCTCTCGACCATTCATCACAAGTATTGGAAGTCTGTCAAACGGGCTGTTACGAATACAAAGAAACATCTTTACTGCCATTTAATTTCTACCAAAGACGAAAAGAAGGGAAGAAAAAGAAGGGGAATAACTTTGCGTGCGTTTTACGTCGTTATTACAGCTGTGGCTCAAGGCGTTACCAAAGTTGTAGGCGGGTAAAGAATTACTAAGTCAGATTAAAGAAAGAAAGAAAGAAAGAAAGAAAGAAAGAAAGAAAGAAAGAAAATATCGAGAGACATTAAGAATGAAAGAAAAAATGTTAGGAAGGAAGGAAAGAAGGAAAGAAGGTTAGGTAGATATTAAGAAAGAAAGAAAGAAAGATGGTACAAAAAATAAACAACCAAACAAATATGGAAATCTATGAAGAAAGAAAGAAAGAAAGAAAGAAAGCAAGAAAGAAAGAAAGAAAGAAAGAAAGAAAGAAAGGAAGAAAGAAAGAAAGAAAGTATGATGAGGCATTACGAAAGAAAATATGATGGCAAGGAAAGAACGAACAAACGGAAGAATGAACGAACGAACGAATAAACGAACGAATGCGCAGGCAGGCATTAAGAAAGAAAGAAAGAAAGAAAGAAAGAAAGAAAGAAAGAAAGAAAGAAAGAAAGAAAAATACAGAAGGAAATGAATGAAGAAAGCAAAAAAATGGCGGAAATAAAGAAAGAAACATGCAACCAAGCAAAGAAACGAATAGTTTAATAATTGAAAAAAGAAAATTGTGGGAAGAAAGAATGAATGAAAGAAATGAATAAAAGGAAGGAAGGGAAAATAGTAGAAAAAAGATACAAGCAAAAGATAAAAAGAAGAGAGAGCATCAAATTTGTGTATTAAGAGAAAGAAAATCACGTTAAAATCACATAACTTAAAAAAAAATGATTGAATAAAAATTTAGGAAGAAGCTTTTCTCGATTGATCATATGTTCTCACGAAATGTATCTTAACGTAAACAATGACAACATATGAAATGGATTAAGACCGACAATTATTTTCGTATATATTCCGTGTATACATTATTTTTATACATATAATTTATATAAATCGTGAAAAATCGTCAAAGGTGAATGTTTATAAACAGAAATTCGGACTTTGCTTACCAGATGCTTTCTTTTATATCTGAATGATTAACAGCATATCAGATCAAATGATGATTCCCGTTAAATGTTTCAGGTTCGATTCCTGTCGGAGAAGCACATATTTTCTTCGACATTTCTCGAACATTCAGGTTGGTAAATGTAATTAATACTGCTTAAACAAAGCATATATATATATATATATATATATATATATATATATATATATATATATATATAAGATAAAATATATTTCTACGGTATGCTATATTTATAGGTTAAAGGGATAAATATCAGGGATAGAGCGTATGTAAATCTCAATGTGGACTATTTACATTATTCGAGCTGTTATCCTCATCTTCATTGCCATATCCACGGCGTTTTGGCCGTTGTATACTCTGGCCTTCTTCAGGTGATCGTGATTTCGAATAGAACCCTTTATTTGGTCCAACGGGGTAGATTGTTCTAGTTCCACGTGCTATGCATCTCCCGGATATCTCAGTTATTTCCCTTTATCTCAACTCTGCAAATTTTTGGTATTGAACTAACTACTTTTGGGTCCTAGTCACAGGATCTAACCAACGTCTTTATCCACTGGTCCATGTGTGCTAAAAGAAGCATGAATAAGGACGGAGCGTACAACGGCCGAAACGTTGTGAATATGAAGATGAGGATAACAATCCGAATAATGTAAATAATTTAAATAATCATAATACCTCATCTCAGAGATATAGACAGATAATAATGTGGACATTAAAATCAACATCCAGAGTTTGTTATTATTAAGAGAAAAGAGCAAAGTATTTTTTAATTATTTTATTAATTTTTTTAATCCTTTCTAGAACGTTCGAAACTTTGGTTAATTTTTTTTTTTTTGCGTCATCGGTGAGCCAAAGATTACTATGGGAAACTTAACGTCATTTTTGTGGTAAAAAAAAACACATTGTTTTGGAAATTCTTGCAAAAATCAAATAACTGCCGGAATTTAATGAGATTTTAAGGACTTATTTATAAATGAATGAAATTAATCTTCAAATAATTTGTTTAGAAAATCTTGGTAAAAATATTTTTTTACAGCTGTTACTCCCGCTTACTTAATTTTATGAAATTTCGAGATATTAAATTTTGATCCGAATATTTTTTTTATTAGTTAAAAGCAGGACTCATTGGAGAATGTAAATAATTACATTTGTTTTTCAAACATTTACTCATTTCCCAAAAATCTGCTCTGAATCATAAAATAAAAAATACAATAAAACTATAAAATCATTTAATTAGAAAAGCTTTTAATTGCTTTTAGAAATAAGATATATTAAGCACACTATTGTCTTAAGAAAAATTGTTTTCGATGAATAATGAATTTTTATAAAGTTGTGTTTTTTTTTAAAATTTAATTATAATAATTTATAAAGTTTCAAAGATTTTAAATTTCTGAATTATTTTGAGCCGGTTAAGTGATACTGTTATTAAGTAAAAACTATATTTATTAATCATAAATGGAAAAGCATAGTACAAATCATCATGCAACAAAATTTTTAAAAGAATTTTGAATTTTTTTATTAGTGTATAAACGTGCAGATTTTGTCCAATAGACCTACGCGACATTATCAGAAAATAAGAGGAGTCATTATATTAAATTTAAAGCCGAAATTTCTAAAAGTCAATAAAATATTAGATTACAGAGAATATTTTCCTAAATTTTTAAAATTACTGAGTACTTAAAACGTACATTTTTATGTACGTTTTAAGTACTCATGATTTGTTTAAATTATGTTTTACCGATAAAGTCTCCGTAGAACAACAATCACTCTGTCATCACCTCGTCGAACAAAAAAAACGGCCATTGTCGGTTAAGAACACCGCTACTGTTTGCTTAAAAAATCATTTTTGCCTTATTTTAACGTAAATAATATTTGTTTCAAATCAAATTAATTATACTTTAAATCAGCTAATATTTCTCAAATAAAGTTTCAGAAAAAGTTTTTTATTTTTGCAAGATTTTTAAAATCGAAAACTAACTTGTGTTTACAAATATCTAAAAAAAATGGACGACTTTGACGATGTTACTGAAAAAAATGAAAATCGATTCCAATCAATGTAATTTCTGTTTGAAATACACCAGAGTATTTTACTTACTGGAAATAGTACATTTAATACTTTAGCTTTCAATTAAAGATAAAATAAAAGTTTCAAAAAAGCGTTTACATTTTTAAAATTAATTTAAACCTTATGTATCGCGATTTTAGCTGATTTTGAGTGGAATAGATATGTATGCATATTTACAAACATTAAAATTAAAGTCTACCACCCTAGAGTATCGAAAGACATTAAAAATACGTTTCGCTTAACAGGAATCCAACCTTCATTCATGTTTTACCTGGAAGCAATCTTTAAGTAAGGTGTGACGTTTCTGTCACAGAGGTCATTATCACAAAGCAAGGCTTAATCACAATTTTTAAAAGAAAAGCACATCACAAACACGAATGAAAAATGTCTAATACAATGTTGGAAATAAGTATAAGACACTCCATAAAATTTTTAATAATTTTCTTATTACTGCACAAATTCCTTTGAAACTTTATGTGTGGTACCTACATCCGATGGGTATTAGTATACATATTCGATTTTATAACAACTTTCCACCAAAAAAAGTCATTAACAAAACTTTGTTTTCGAGGATGGAAATAATTAAAAGACAGTTTTGAAAATTTGCATATCTGGTTTACTTCAGAATGCCAAAGGAAGAATAAGTGTATGCACAGATTATAAAAAGACTCTTATCAATGATTTTAAGCCATGTGAGTCCTATTTAAACATTTCATATTTGAATACAGTTACTGCAAAATTCCTAGGAACCCCCCCCCCTTAATGAAAATGAAAACGGGCAAATTGCTGCGTATAAACTGGAAGGAAATTCTATAAGTTTCATTGCAAGAGAACTATCGAGGTTCCGAACAATTGTGAGAAAATATCTAAGGGATCCTGAATCGTATGGCACTAGGAAACGTCCAGGTCGTCCACGCAAAATTACAAATGCAGCCAGACGTCGACTTTTTCGAAAAGCTTCTAAAGGACAATCAAGTTCAAGAGATCTGCAAAAATCTCAGAATTTACCCACCACTCCAAGATAAGTTCGTCAACTTCTCCATGAATCGCCAAATCCTGTGTATGGAAACAGGAAGACAGTCCCTGATTTAACTGCTAAACACAAGAAGATGCACGTAGATTGGGTAAAGAAAAAAAAGTAACATAGACAAAGGAGAAATGTGAAACCGTGGTGATTTCTGACGAGAAAAAGTTTAATTTGGATTGGTCCAACGGCTACCAGTGTTACTGCCATGAATTAAGAAAGGAGAAGCAGCTGTTTTCAAAAAGACCATTTAGAGAAGGATCTGTTAGGGTTTGGGGACCTTTTCTGCGTCTGGAGAGGCTGATTTAGTAGTGATGGAAGGGAAACAAAACTCTGCTCGATTTATCAATGTGTTGGGAAAAAGTCTTATCCCATTTATGAATCGTCTAGACACCAATAATGCCATTTTTCAACAGGGCAACGCATCCATACACACTTCTAAGCTCACGAAAGACTGGTTTAAAACAAAAAATATTGAAGTTTTAGACTGGCCCACTAAAGATTTAAACCGAAATTTGTGGGGAATTTTGTCAAGAAGAGTATACAAAAATAAACGTCAATTTGAAGATAGAAAAACTTTAAAATCTTGCATTAAACAGTATTGGAATAAAATTCCATCTGAAACTCTCAGAAAACTTATTTGTTGCAAACCAGGTGTGTTGAAGTATTGCAATTGAAAGGGAATAAATGTAAATATTCAATTTTGTACACTTTTGCTGTTAAATACAAATTTTTAAAACTGTCTTATGCTTATTTCCACCCTCGAAAACGTATTTTTCTTAATAACTTTTTTTGGCGGAAAGTTGTTATAAAACCGAATATGTAAACTAATATCCATCGGATCGAGATACAACACACAAATTTTCAGAGGAATTTGTGCAGTAATAAGAAAATTATTAACAATTTCATGGGGTGTCTTATCCTTATTTCCACCACTGTATATATTTGTTATTATGAAAGATATTACTAAAATCGATTTCATCTCTGAGATCCCTTTTTGTTCAGCATCTTGAATGATATTGACCTAATTAATAAATCTATAGTCTTTCTATACTATTTACATCGTCTCCTTCATCTTCATTGCCATCTTCACGACGTTCGCAAAGACACATGGCCCAGTGAATAAAAGCATTGATTGAAGTAATCCAAAAATGACTTGACCTAAAGAGTTCAATCAATACCTGGCAGAGGGAATAAAAACTTTCAAGAGTTAAGTTACTAAAGGGAATTTACTGAAACTGAAATATCCAAAAAGGCATGGTACGTGGAATTAGAACAATCTACCCCCGTGGACTAAATAAAGAGTTCGATTAGAAATTCCAGCGTGTATCACCCGAAGAAATCCATTGCGTACAACGGCAGAAACTTCGTGAATATGGCAATAAAGATGAGGACAACAGTGCAAATAATGTAAATAGTTACAATACCTCATCTCAGAAATATAGACAGATCCTGAAAAATGCCAGAGTGTAAAACGACCGAAACGTCGTGAACATGGCAATAAAGATGAGGACAACAGCCTAAACGATGTAAATAGTATAAATAGTTACCATACCTCATCTTAGAAATATAGACAGATCTCTAGACTTTCATTAATAATGTTGATCATCCTCAAAATTTGAAAATTCATTTTCATTTTAAAAAATGGACTGATTGTGTATATCTTATCACCAAACTTGTAATCCATTTATAGTGTAATGACTTTAATTATTGTTTTGCGCCCTATATTTTATGCCTTGTACCAGACTAATTTATTCATTGTAAGTGCTTATTAGCAGGGCGTCTTCTCGTGTTAGTAAGTTAGTCTATTACAATTCTCAATTGGTGTCCTGTACCAATAGCCTTGTGCCAAACTAATCCAAGCTGAAAATCACAGAACAATTGTTAGCTATCAGGTCTCATAAGTTATTATTTGCTATTGTGAGCTCAATCCGCTTTGGGTATCCCACACTTGCAACATTTTGTCAATTAAGCTTATTAAATACCCTAACGGAATTTGGAATCGGCGAGTCGAGTTCAAATGCCAGCTTCGTTTTCTGTGTTCACTTTCGTACAAATGCCCTTGGAAAAGGCCTAAATTCATCTCTTCTCTCCCAGGTATCGGTTAACTAGCTAAGTAGACTAGTCTAAGAGAAGGGAAACTTTGAAGTCTAAGAAGGCAACGGGGAACTGCTCCACTGTCTTTCCTCAAGTAGGAACTGCAATGCACAGATAATAAAAGAAAAATGAACCTGTGGAGAGTCATGGTTTGGTTTGGCTGATTTTGATTAGCGGCATCTCTAGGGGTTATTTAATGCCGTAATCTAAATACTTTTAATACAATTTTATGACTTCAACTAAATATATTTTAAACTTAATTGTATCCCTTCAACAACAGATAAAACGTATTGGTCATTTTACTAAAAAATATATTGTTGATAATTCTATAAAAATGTATTGCTGGTCATTTTACTATAAAAATGTATTTTTATGCTTTCGCAGTGTTTTGTTTTTGCATGGGGTTTCACTATTTACTCATAGCTGGGACCCCTAACAGGTGCTACCACCCCGGGTCAGGGTAGACCTGGGAAGGACTGCAATTAAGAGGCGGTTTTACGCTCGTCAAAACCTCCAATCTTCCAATCAGATGCCTTGTTGCTGGATGTAGAATATCGTCATGCCCAGCACTGGTGGAGAGTCATGATCGCTTAAGTCCTGAATGGAGACGGTATTTTTTTTTTAAGCCGAGCGACAACTTAACTACTACGGATTTTACATGTACAGAAACTTAAGGATCTGAAACTTACATAGTGCGAGTCGACCCTGGAACGAAATTGCCTAGCGTTTTTTTTTTTTACGTAAAACAATTTTAAATCTGTACTCTTATAAGCTTATTACAAGCAACGAGGCAAAAAATTAAGTTATTCAAAACATAATGACTGAGATCTAATATTAAC
This sequence comes from Acanthosepion esculentum, assembly GCA_964036315.1. Taxonomy (NCBI): domain Eukaryota; kingdom Metazoa; phylum Mollusca; class Cephalopoda; order Sepiida; family Sepiidae; genus Acanthosepion; species Acanthosepion esculentum. Next base: position 60,165,452 of record OZ038480.1, read on the forward strand.
ATGACTCGAAAGCATATTTTGTATAGAAGTAACATTATCAATCAAAAAAGGAATGATTAAAGTCTATACAAGAAGTAAGGTCATTTACGTCTTTATAATGAAACTATTACGACCCAGATTCCAAATAATCCTTGAAGGAGAAATGCTTTACTGATTATATATCTGAAGTGAACCCTTTTTACATCAAAGTGTTGTCAAATGTCAGGAAATATAATCGTCTGGTAGCAGGACATCGGAATATGCAGCATAAAAAACAGTCATTGACCGTGATTTTCTAAGCCGAGATGTGGCACAAAGTCAAAAGTATGGGGCACCCAATGATGATCGAACTCACTACTCAGTAGTAATCGTTCTAGCGGAATAAGCTTGATAACCATGACGCCACGTTGAGGTGCCCAAAGCAGATATTAATCAAATCAATGTAATTTTTTAAACCGACGTGTTATTCCGAAACAAAAATTATTCTTTACGAAAGGATAATGCTTCAATTTATGACAGTTTTCTGTGCACCAAATAATGGTAGTAAAGAGTATCATTCTAAGGGGCACGGTGGAGTAATGGATGGCGGCTCTGATTGGGTAATCAGAGGGCCAAGTTCGAATTCCAGTCGAATTCATTACATTCATTTTGCGTGCTACATTTACATGAATTCTCTTCTTAGGTAAATAGCAGGACAGAACGGGTTCTATAACCTTGGATGGCAACTGGTCTACCGTAGGAAGAAATGGCAACGCACTGCGAAAAAAAATCTGTCTTATCAGTCATGTATCGAAAGGGTGTATCACGCATGACACATAACTGAATGAAACATTATCTGTGATATTCCTTTATGTAGATATGATAGGCCTGTCACAGAGAAATAACAATGTATTTTTTCAGGTTTGGAAAATAGCTTGAAACTTTCACATGAACAAACTACTGAACGGACAGCTTCCAGTTGCCTTACGCGACCCATTCTTCATTTCAGGTTTCTTTTCGAATTTGATTGTTTTTTTTCTTTTGCATTAAACAGATCTCGTAAACTATTTACATTATTATGACTATTGTCCTCATCTTTGTCGCCATATTTATTACAACGTTTCGGCTGTTGTACGCTCCGGCCTTCGTCAGGTGGTTGGAATGTTGAACTGAACCCTTTATTTCGCTCACTGGGTTAGACAGTTCTAGTTCCACGTGCCATGTCTAATGGATGAGAACTGCTAAATAAATAATTGCTGAAGACATTACGTTTATGATACTCAGAAATTCATACACAGATGTCCCCAAGGACACATTGCACAGTGGATCCAGTGACAGGACCCAAAGAGTGCAAGTTCAATACCTGGTTAAGGCGGTGGAGAACATAGAGATGGGAATTAACAGGAGATTAACTGACATCCATTAGACATGGCACGTAGAACTAGAACAGTCTATTCCAGTGAGCGAAATAAAGGATTCAGTTCGACATTCCAACCACCTGAAGAAGGCCGGAGTGTACAACAGCCGAAACATTGTAATAAATATGGCGACAAAGATGATGTAAACAGTGTACATAATACCTCATCTCAGAAATATAGACAGATCTTGTAAAAACGATTTTTTCTGATCTACATTGAGTTCATACGATGACCGTTCGTCAAATTATGGTAAAAGTTTTAATTCTTTGGATGTCATAAAAAACGCCTTAATAAGTTCTTTACAGAGAAACAACCGAAATTCTAGGAAAATGGAATCTTTAAGTTGAAGGAATAATGGATAAAGGTTGTGAAACAAATTGGTTCATATTTATTTGAATAAATATTTAATGGTATAATTTGTTTTGTGTTTTAATTTCCCTTAAAAATCAGCATGGACTTTCCGGACAACCCAATACCTTAAAGTCACTCTGTAGTCCTACGTTGTTCTAATATTTTCAATTTGTCTGTGGTGGAGGATAAAAAAACATTTAAAAATGAAACCCCAATGAATATTTACAATGAAGCAAAAAGGAAAGCTTATCAAAACAATTATAATTAAATTTATTTATAGACGGAACAAAGAGAGCCATGTTGTGGGAAAGCGACTGAAACCGAGATGTCTGGTAGAGTATACCATCTCAATTTTCTCTGTTTATGGCCTTAGTTCTAAATCTTATTTCTTTCCTCTTTTTCTAAAATCCTGGCTCCTTCTCCTTTTTTAATTCTTTTCTTTTTTTTCTTTTCTATTTCTATTTGTACCCCTCTCACACCCTCTTCTACGTCATTTTCCTTTTTCTCACAAGTTCGATTTCATTTCTCTCTTTTTCATTCCCCTTTACAAATAAAGATACAAATCAAATGCAACAGATAGATAGATAGATAGATAGATTCTCTCTTTCTTTTGCTTCTTTTTAATTCTCCTTATTTTTCTTCTTTTTTCTTTTTCTTTCTTTTTCTCAAAGTTCATTTCTGGCGATTATTTTCATCCCTTTCTTTCGTTCTTGTTCTAATTACTCCACTTAAACATACTCGTTCGATCCTCTCTACAGTTCATTTATATATAAAATCGCTTGCGTTCATCGCCTTTTACTTCATCCTCTTGATACAAGCCCCATGAGTCACTCGAGGTAGACAGAGAGAGGTACAGTTCATTGGGATCTATTTTTATAAGCCAATTTCTTGCTTTTTTCTGTTATGATCATCATCATCAGTACTTCGACTTCTTCAATCGTCCTGGGGTGAACCTGAGGGCAGAATAAAGAGACTGATTCTTCCTCATGAAACTTTCAGTAGGATTTCTAATACCTTGGCGGCACCCATCTCATCTCCAAGCCCTTGAGCTACAGGCGAAGATCAAGGAATATGGTGTCGGTCGCCTTCGGGCCGTACACTAGGCCGCCAGGTTTTGAATTCAGAGTTATACTTCTCTTAGGCCAGCTGCTACCGAATGCTATAGGACCCAGTCTCCTCTGCTATTTACCCATAGGTTTTTTGGTTTATTTTGTTTTACTGCTTATCAACCTCAATGGGTTATTTAATGCCGACAAAAAAATTTTATTGCTGGTAATATTTTGTTTTGACAAAAATCTGTTTCTGGTAATATATTTCCTTCAAAATTGTATTGCTGGTAATAATTTTTTTTCAATAAATGTATTGCTGGTAATAGTTAACTATTTGCCCATAGCTTGAACCCTAACAGGTGCCACCACTCCGGGTCAGGGTGGACTTGGGAACACCAGCAACCAAGAGGTGGTTCCACACTCCTAAAAACCATTTACCCAGGACGCGGATATAGTTTAACGTCTTACCCAGGATGACATAGCTGGAGGGCGATGCGATGAATTCATACCTTTTCCAAAGATGTTAACATATAAGTGAATGTAATGGTATTTAACTCTTATTCACTCAACCATTTTCTACCTTTTTTCTCATCCTTGTTGTTGTAGATGTTGTTTTTGTAGTTGATGTTGTTGTTGTTGTTCTTCTTCTTGTTTCAGTTATTTTCCCTCTCTTTATTTTTCTTCAGTTGCATTTTTCCTTATCCTTTCCTCATCCCACTTTTTTCTTCTATTTCTATCTTCCGCTTGCTTCTCTTCTTCTCGTCCTTCTTTCTATTTTTTTCTTTCTATCTCTTTCTTGTATATCTTTTATTTTCTTTCTTTCTCATTATCATCCTCTTTTCTTCGTCTTCTTTCAGTTCTGTCCCCTCTTTTTCTTTATTTTCTGTTGTATAGCAGTAAAGTGTCGCTACCGACACTGTAATTTGAACATAGATCGCCAATGAGCAAACACGAGAGATTCCATTATTTAATTAAGTGGATCGCATTATCATAAGGAAATGTACAAATAGGAAGCAGCGTAACGTCTAAGTGTTCATGACTAATTACACTAGGACGGATCACTATTCCTACCCTACCCTACCCTACCCTATTCTCTTCACTATACTATTACTCTATACTAATCATTATACTATTCGGCGATTACTATAAGAACAAGTATTATTTGTGCGAGTATTATTTGAAGGTGTTACTACTACCAGTATCTGCATTTACAAAGTGTCGTCTGCAACGATCATTTTCGGAAGTGATAACGAGCATGCGTTGACCTAACGGAAGTTGCAACGAGTGAGCGTTCTGACATCATCAAACGTTTTCTTCAGTTTCATTTCTATTTCCTTCTTCTTTAGCACGCTTCTCTTCTCATTCTTCTTTCTGCTTTTCTTTTCTTTCTATCTCTTTCTTGCCTCTTTTATTCTTTCACTTGCTCATCATCATCCTCTTTTCTACTTCCTCTTCTTTTAGTTCTGTTCCCTCTCTTTCTTTACTTTTCTTCGGTTTCTTTTCTATCTTTCTTCTTCAGCATGCTTCACTTCTTCTCATCCTTCTTTCCGATTTTCTTTTCTACAGATTTCTTATGGTTTCTTTTATTTTTTTCCTCTTTCTCATCATCATAATCTTTCCCTCTCTTTCTTTGTTTCTTCAGTTTCGTTTCTAATTCTTTCTTTCTTCTGCCTGCTTTTCTACTTCTCACCCCTCTTTCTGTTTTTTCTTTTCTTTCTTTCTTTTGCTTCTTCCTTCGTAATCATATTTTTCTTTGACATTATTCTTTTATTGTTTTACTTATTCTTTAAATTCTATTTACTTCTTTCTTTCTTTTCTTTTTACGCCACTTTGCTTTTAATATCTTTCTTCTTCGTCTTCTTCACTAAATTTTATTCTTTCGTTTTCTTATGTGAATTGTCTTTCTTTGGCTTCAATGCTTTTGTTCATTTCAACTAAATCTTCTTCCGGCTTCCTCTCTTGTTTAACGGACAGACTTCTTTCTCTTCCACGATACCATTTCCTTTCCATCGAAATCTTCCCCTCTTTTGTTTCTTTTATTCTTTTCTGTTTCTATTTCTACTCTCTCTCTCTCTCTTTCTCTCTCTCTCTCTCTCTCTCTCTCTCTTTTCCTTCATTAGTCTTCCATTTTACCTTCCCTCATTTATTTCTCTTGTTTTTTAAATTCTTCTTCAGTTTGTCAGATAGGTTTTTACAAGTGCCATAAATATGCGACGGAAGGAAGAAGAGCACATCAAAAGATCACTTGAATACACACAGCTACAAACACAGACCATAAAAAACGAAATGCACACTTTAAACGTCTTAAAACATCCGATGCGGGAAGTGATCTTCATCGATGTCACCATCTAACATCTCTCAATCATCTAACCAGATAGATAGATAGATAGATATTGCTATGGCTTTCCCAACCTATCTGCATAATATATTTCTCTCTCTCTCTATATATATATATATATATAGAGAGAGAGAGAGAGGGGGAGGGGGAGAGAGATATGAGGGTGGTTCAATAATAATGTGTGTAGCTATAAGCTGAATTTTAATGTGAATTTTTTTTTGTATAATGTTCAATCTGTTTCATTAGTATGAACCACCAAATTAAGTGCTTTAACAATTAAGGAGATTACGTTGAAAAAATAAATATTTGTTGACTAAAAGGAATTATTTTTCATCATAAGTCTGCGGACTTACTGATGTAACAATACACACGCAAAGACACACAGACGAACTTAATACATATATATATATATATATATATATATATATATATATATATATATATATATATTATGAAATGAACAAAGTCCAATAATTATTTTAAGATATTTTTTTATGTTTATACGTTCTTTTTATAGATACAAATATTTAAGTAAATGCTCTGTTTAAATATTTGTATCTATAAAACGAACGTATAAACATAAAAAATGTCTTTAAATAATTGTCGGACTTTGTCCATTTCATAATGTGTTACGTCAGTTGTTTACATTTGGATACTCATCGAGCAGATATGAATGTACGAGAGAAAATCATGGAGAATTGTAGTTTAAAAACAGTAAAATCAACCAGTGGCTCAATCGGTAAGGCACGTCAGGCTATATGACGGATCCGTATAATGTACAGGTTCGATTCCTGTCGAAGGACGCATATTTTCTATGAATATTTCTCGGGCATTCAGGTCGGTAAATGTCGTTAATACTGTTTATTATAAACAGAGCATTTACTTAAATATTTGTATCGATAAAAAGAACGTATAAACATAAAAATGTCTTAATATATATATATATATATATATGTATGTATGTGTGTGTGTGTGTAGTGTATCACAGCAAAATTGTCCAAACCGTGTAACAACATAATTATCCACCCCAAAAAATGCTTATTATCTAAAAAAAAAAAAAAGTAACAAAATTAATTTAGTTTCTTTTCTTCAGGTTTTCAGATAAGACGTCTAGCCATCTTAACACCATTTTTCGTAAGAATCACTGTAAAACCATTTGAGTTATTCATCTAAAAACAGAGTAGGTTAAAATTGTTTTGTGTCTGACACACTGTCTTCCCAAATGAGCAATGGTATTAGGAAAATAACATTCAGTCCTTAAGTAATGGTACCAACATTCATAAACTGGCGTCCATTCAAGAACCATCAAGATAACGGTGAATAAGTTTTAAAAAATGGAACAGTAGAAAGGAAAACTGGATCGGGCGGTCACAACAGGAAAGGAGATCATCGTCATTTCAACTTAAAGCTAAAGGAATCAATTAGAAAAGATCCAATTCAATTCATAAGATGTTTGGCACGTGAGAGAGGAGTTTCAGCTATGACACTACAAAGAGCAGTGAAAAAAAAGACTTCAAACTGAAATTGTACGTGAAGCATGTGAGGCACCATGTTACAGTGGGACAGAAGGTTAGAGAGTTCGAAAATCATCTTGAATAAGTTGGAAAATAACCCTGGAGTAATATATATATATATATATATATATATATATATATATATATATATATATATAAACTTTATTCCAATACTTCATGAGCTTCCGATCCTTATCTATGATTAATTAATGACGAACATCACGATTCCTTTGTTAAGCTTGCACAGTAATTATACATTCTTATTGGTCAAAGTAGAGTCCAATAGAGTCATAACAACCTCGGAGAGTTTCAGTAAGATATCTTTAAATATTTCTAAGATACAAAATATATAATTTTACTGTTCGACCGAAAACGTTTGCGGTTTCTCTCTTCTTTTTAATATATACACTTTTCTCTTGTTGGAACAACTATAAACTCTTCCCTTTATATATATATATATATATATATATACAGGGGTTGGACAAAATAATTGGAGCAGGTGCAAATTCCACTCCTATATTTCAAAGACCTATTATATTAAGAACTTTAACTAAATCTTCGTAATTGCAGGTTATATCTATTTTAAATATGTTTATTTATCTAATTTACTGTCTTTGGCTTATTTATTTTTAGAATTTAGTAAAATTTAAGGTAAATACGTGACCTCTCTGAGTTCGAAAATGGGAAAATTGTTGGAGCTCACATGACAGGAGCCTCGATCACTAAGGTTGCTAAACTGTTTGGTTTTTCAAGAGCTAACATATCAAGAACTATGACGCAATTCAAGAAACAGGGTAAAACCTCTAGCAAGCATAGCAATTCGGGCCGGACTTGCAAACTTACTGACAGGAACTGACGTGCATTGAAACGCAATGTGGCGAACAATAATCGAACTACTGCTGCCAAAGTGACTGCTGAGTTGAATAATCATCTGAATAGTCCAGTTTCTACTAAAACTCTTCTTCGTGAGCCATAAGGCTGGATATCATAGAAGAGCCGCCATAAGGAAACCTCTTCTCTCCACTCACAACATTCAGAAGTGGTTGAAGTGGTGCAGAGATAACAATGCCTGGTCTGCAGACCAATGGAAAACAACTCATACTCTCAGACGAGTCCAGTTTTTCTCTTTTC
>OZ038480.1:60178210-60250710 GCA_964036315.1 Acanthosepion esculentum
ACGTCCTCCTGCATTTACATTTAATATTGCCGAATTATGGTCCTACGCTAGCTATACTGTGGGATCTAAGTAAACATTAAGCTAACAAATACCTGAACTACGCCTATAAAATGCGGGAAATATTTCTGAAACTTTTTTTTTCCTTTGAGGTGGGGAAGAATAGTGTCTTTCTGCTCCTCGGCCATCTCTCTTCCTTCTCGCTCATCTTTTTCCACATTTACTTCTTTTTATCCTCTTATATTAAATATAAGTACCGGCAAAAATAATGTATGTCTTTCAATTCCCCCTCCCCAGCACGGTGGCACACCTATTACCTTTAAAATAAATTTCTCCACGGCACGATTATTTTGTTTGACGTTTATATGCCTTCTGTTACATCTAAGCTACGCATAGAAAATTATTATAAACTATGCCAGGTCTCTCTACAAGTGCCACTGGCACTATGTAACCCAATATTACCTACCGCGTGGTCGACTTATCGGCAAGTAAACCGATTCCCCCCACCAGGCTTTGCTGTCAGGAGAATGGTTAGACACCAAGCAGAATTAAAAGCAAGACCTGGGAATGGGCGGACGAGCCGTTTTATGGGATCAACAGTCATATAATATATGTGGTAGACTGGACTCCATAGCTATATAGGCAGACACAGTACGCAGACATAGAGGCTTTTCGGGCGGGATGAAGGTGTAGTATCTGTTCTGCCCTCATTTGTAATGGATAACGGCCCCGAATTGGAACCGAGTTCGAATTTTAGTCGGAAATTGTTGTATTCACTTACGCGCAAATACTATTGGAAAAGATATGAATCCACCTCTTGTCCCCCAGTTATGGGTTAAATAGAAATTTTATCAGTAAATCATAATTATCTAAAAAAAAAATGCTTACAATTTTAAAATATTTTCTGGCTTTAAAGGTTGATAAGTAAAAACAAATCAATCTATTTTTTTCTTTCAATCATTTTTCTTCTGTGTTTTTTGTTTCTTTTTTTTATTGTTGTTTTTTAAACGACTAACAGGTTAGACGCAAAAGGAAATTCATTAACTGAGTGAATCCAGTTTGATCGCCAGACTAAGATTTTGTTAAATCTTTATAGTCGTCTTTCTTTCCACTCTCTCTGTTCTCATGTCTTTCTTTTTTAGTTTTTTTCTTTCTCTTCATTATAATCAAATATGTTTTTCCTTTTGACCTTGCTGGTTTTATTCACTTTTTTCCTGATTTTCATGTTTCATTTCTCTTAATTGTATTTATATTGTTGTACGTCTTCCACATTATAATTTATTCATTCTAATTTTCATCCTGTTTTCGTTCTTTCTTTGGCTTTCATTTTACTTCATTTCATTCATTCTCTTTCATCCTTTCTACAATAAAATTGCTCTCATCGCATTTCTTCCTTACTTAATTGTGTTCTAACATATATATATATATATTTTTACCCATTTTCTAATGTATTCCTTCTTTCCATCGTATTGGAGTTCCTTTCCTGTTTTGTAAATCCATCTTTCTTCCATTTTTCTTTCATTCTTTCTTTCTTTTTTTCACCTTGTAATTATCTTTTATTTATTCTTTATGTCATTGGTCACACTTTTTGTGGGATCTTTCCTGTATATCTTTCTTTCTAACATTTTTCTATCTTCGTTTTTATCAACATTCTAAATTTTTCTTCTCGCTATGTTATTGGTCTCTCTCTTTTTCGTAAATCTCCATATATTTCTTTTTCTAACATTTTAAAGCCTTCTTTCCATTGTTCTCCGTGTTATTTGTCTCTTTTGTAAATCACTTTCTAACAATTTTTCATTTCTTTTTCTTATTCTTTTATCTTTTTTCTTTTCTAGATATTACACCGGTTGACATTTGTTTTCGGCCCAAATGTTTTTGGGCAATTGACACATGTATCTGGGTTATTTTTTCACGCTGAATCTGAAAATCAAGTCCATTTTGTTCCATCAAATCACGTTTTCTCAATACAGATAATTTATATTTTGCTTAAAATAGGCCAAAATGCCAAATTTACAGGGATATGCCACGGCTTAAATATAGGAGTGACATAGTTGAAACATTTCGTTTCCTGTTAAAATGATTTTATCATTCAAGAAAAAGTATCCAAATAACTTTCAAAATGAATTCTAAGCTATTTCAGTTCAGATAAGCTGACCTGAAAATGCTTGATTTTATGAGAGATATGTCACTGGAAAATGTTCTTGTGCACGCAATGTTGTTAGCTTGTTAAAACTTTGTGATTTGTGTTTCTGCACTACTTTTCCTAGAAGAAGCTCTTTAGAAGTCATTCAAGAATAGCGATTTTAGTTTTTATTAGTAGTTTTCACTTTCAGCTTCAAACGTCAGAAGATTTTATCATATGACTTGAATTTACGGAGGTCTGGTATTGTCATGCAGTCTCTTTATAAAATGCATAGGAACATCGATAAATGAGAGTTGTTAGGGTGTTCGATGACTGTATTTGAAACTAACAAGATTAGAATTTTTTATCAGCAGTTAAAATAGCCGCCAGATACCAGATGGGCATGGCATACTAGGCACTTTGCAGATAGAATGTTAAGATGATAGCTGATTTCTGCTGGATCATCAAAAGCGATAAACCTTTTCAAAAGCATCGTAGAGTTTTCAAGAAGAGAAGATTTATACTTTTGGATGGACAAAAATGAATGTATTTTTCATTCCTTTCTATCTTCTTTGTTTTGATTCAAAAATTGATAACATATGTTTGTCTTAATTTAATTTTGTGTGAGATTTTTCTGAAAACTTTTTCTGAACTGAAAATGCTGAAAAATGCATTCTTTAAATTATTGGTATACTTTTTCTTTTATGATAAGTTATTCTAACATGAAAATGTTTAAGGCTGGTACTACATGGTCCTGGCATATCACTGTTAAATGGATATTTTGGCCTATTTTAAGAAAAATAGAAATTATCTGTATTGAGAAAACATTATGTGATGGGGCAAAATGGACTTGATTTTCAGATTCAGCTTGAAAATAGCCCAGATACATGTGCCCATTGCCCAACAACATTTGGGTCGAAAAAAAATGTCGACCGATGTTACTGGTCTCGCTTATTTTGTAAATCTTACCTTATGTCTATTTCAATCTAAACTTCAGCTTTTTTTATCTTATTTTTCTAACATATTGCTAATCTGGATGTTATTAGCCTCTCTTTATTAATATCTCCTTAACTCTATTTGCTTCTGAAACTTTTCTACTTTCAAGAGCTTATACTTTTTCTCCGTCTTATTGGGATCTATTTTATTTTAAATCTCTCCCTTTTCTTTTTTTCTCTCTTCTATTTTCCTTATTTTTTTGTTTTTTCCTCCGCAATGATATGCGACAACATTGATCTCATCTGACCCTTTTATTCTTTCTCTGGTTCTCATGATTTTGCACAATTCTGCTTTCTCTGGACCCCAAGCCACATGGCTGTAAAACGCGGAAATAACTTGAAAAATGTTTAGGGCTTTATGAGAGAACCTACGTGCGCGTGTAAGTTCAGTCGTGTGTTTATGTGAGCGAGTGATAAAAAGCAAAGAAAGGGTCAGGATTAGCGACAATATGGCACATACCCGGAAGTTTATACTGTGTAACGTTGCTGCCATTTTAAAAGAAGCGAAATAAAAAAAAAACTGTGTAAAGCAAAACAAAGGTGTATTGTTTTTCACAATAAGCAACAAAACGCATTTGAGCAAATAGCTGCAATGCTGACCCCACCCTCATTGTCAAACATAAATCAATGTAGAATCTGTAAAAGAAGAACGTGTTTACATCCATAAAAATGACGTCTGCGCTTCAACGGAAATCTCTGTGGAAATTTTCTCTAGTACTTACTTGTACATGATTTCGAGTTTCAACATAAATGTTCACACATAAGTCTATAATTTAAAAAGTACAATGCCCATCTAGAAGGCACTCCGAGAAAACATACCCCTACTAAAGCCATTGTTGCTAAAAACTGAATGAAATTATCTGGAATAAGTAGCTGTGTAACCTTTTATTATTTTACATTTCGGTTTATTGTTTTAATATATCAAATATCTCTCAGTCGAAAATATTAAAGATACAATCAATTGATCATTGACTAATGATTGACCCTTTCAGAAAATCATCCTAAATTTTATTGAGAACTTTCGACATAACACCTGGAGAGATATAGATGAATGCATAATGTCTCTACAATATCGTTTCAAGATGTAATGTGTTTACAAATAAGTCCATAATATAAAAATTATAACGTCACCTAGAAAGCGCTCTGAGAGCACATACTTCTGGCAACGCTAAAAACTTAATTAAATTCACTTCGTACTAGATATTATACAGGGTGGACACCCGTGTAAGCTTTGACTGTTCCGTATTTTAGTTTGTTGTCGTAATATATGAAATAACTGTTAGACCAAAAAGATTGTTTATTAATTTATAACTTTACAGGAAATGCTATTGAAATCTGTTTAAAATGTTATTACCGTTTCCTTGGGTACAGTGTAGACAAACATGGGTGACTACATATGTTTGCAATATCTTTCAAAGAGTTAATATTCGAAAAAAGTAATGGACATTTAATTTATTAAACCGACAGATTTTTATCGCTTTAAACGTTATTTTTGATGGATAAACATATTTGAGTAAACGCTTTGCTTATTTATTAGGCAGTATATTTATTTATTTACGTCTAACGGCCTGAATATTCGAGAAATTTTATTAAAAGAAAATATGCACTCTCCGGCAAGATTCGAACCTGCATTAGGTCTGAGGTGTCTAAGTGATTCGGCCATGAAGAATCTTTGCCGATCAAACAAGGTCTGAAAAGTACCTTGAAGCGAAAACCATCTTGTCATAGATTCCTCTATAATATCACATCTGTTCAGTTTCGTATCCAAGCGTAAACAAAGTAAATTTCAAAGGAGTAATAATTTGTTTTTTTTATTAATCCAACATATTTTTATCAGTTCAAATGTTATTTTCAGTGGATACTCATTGTAATGACAAAAGTACGCAGATGTAGGCTTTAAGAAAGCTTTATTCAACTGAGAATACAAGGTTTGCATATAGTGTCCTCTTATAGTCCCAGTAAACAGAAATAGCTCTCTCAAAGAGGAGAGTAACAAAACAAGGGGAGACCATTCTTGATTATTCATAACACTCATATTTGAGTAGACGCCCCGCTTATTTATTAAACAGTGTATTGATTTATTTATGTCTACCGGCTTGAATATTCGAGAAAAATGTACGTTTTTCGACAGGATTCGAACTTACATGCTCCTGGACAGAGGAAAATTGTCCTTAAATTCAACGTACCTTAACGAACTGGACCACAAAGGAGCTTTGCCGATCGAGCAAGGTCCGAGGGGGTGTCTTTAAACGAAATCCTTCTCGTCATAGATTCCTCGAAATTATCATATCTGCTCAGTTTCAAGTACAACCAAAATTCTTTAAAAAAAAAATTGTTTCTACCTTTTATTTCTTGTGCAATCCATCAAGTGTTGTACATTGTTTACAATCTAAACATTCATGTTAACTTTTTTAAAAAAACTTTTTCCATTTTATTATATTTATAACAACATTTATCAAATTAGGAATGATCATAACCTGCGATACTTCTGTGTTAAGATTTTACCAGCCACAAATACAACGTTGACTCGAAATTCAAAATAAATCTGTAATTTATGACATAGCATCGCATTGCGTTTTTTTCTCCATTTAACCCATATCCTCCTGACATCAATTTAATCTGAAGTCTTCTTTTCCCCTTATATCGAAACTATAATTGAAGCTACTTTGGCTTGTTATCTACAAGAAAAATATCTACACAGTACAAATTTTATTTTAGAACGATATCTATATAGTAAAACACATTATAAAATATATAAAATATAAATAAAATGTAATTAAAATATTAAAAAATCTTCTTTTATTTATATTTCTTTTTTAGCGATAAACACCATCTACGTCGGCTATATAACATAGAGAAAATATAATTAAAATATTAAAAACAATTCTCTTAATAATATTCAGTACGTACATAAGCTAAAATGCTATAAATGCTAAAAAGAAATCAGAATAACCAAAATAGATTCATGACACGTAGATCGCAATATAAAGTGTAGATTGCATACCAAAGTAGACTCTTGACACGTAGATAACAAACCAAAATATCACCTTATAATTTTAAATTTTAAATTTAAAAAGTGAAAACTTCACTGAAATATGATGGAAAATTTCCCAGTATTCGTCTGAAATAAAAAAAAAATGACGAACTTGAAAAAAAATGGTTAGAATTTATGGGAGGAAAGAAGAAAACATCACTAGGTAAATTTTGAAACTTGGAAAATGGATAAATAAAGCTGGAAGGATTTTTCGGTTTGAAATCGCAAAAATCGCTGATTTTAGCGCCATTTCAAGCACAATGTAATTCACTCTATCAAGAAAATCTTTAAAAGATAAATATACTTTTCTGAAACGTTATTTGAAGTATATTAACTGATTTAAAGTGTAATTAACCTGATTTGAAACAAATATTACTTACTTTTAATTTAAAATATTGCAGAAATGCATTCGTTAACACGGGGGTAGGTGTTTATTTAAAGTGCTGACAGGTTGACACCTTGACTGACAGACGGACGTTTATCTAATTTTTCTTAAAAGAGACGATATGCCGTTAAACCAACAAACCAAACCAAACCAGTAAAATATAACATTAAACCGTCAGAGATATATGTCCGTCATACTAAGTGACTAAAGAATAACTTGTTAAGGGTAATGTTTTTTCTTGTTTTATGCTCAACTATTTTATAGATCATGAGGATATGGAGGATATATAACGTTTGAATCTAGACTTGAAAAGGCTAAGATTGTAATGGTTGTGGACGCATCCTCTCTAGAGTCCGTTCCACAAACTAGCGGCTCTTGGGAAGGAGCTGTTCTAAAAGAACTTCCTTCTTTGCAATGGAATACGGAGGGAATAAGGACTGTTGCCCCGCGGTATACATGACATGACAGGTCTAAGTTGTAAAGGTCTAAATTTGTCGAGCTAAAGAATGTAGCTCGTCTGACCATTTGCCATGGAAATAGCAATAGAGTAGCGATAGTCTGCAACGTTTTGTCTGTAGGGAAAGGGTCTGCGGGGTTAAAAAGTAATTCATGCATACAAAGTCACGTAAATGCTTTTGGGCTCGGCCAAGGCTGGAGAAAATGGAATGAGCATTTCCAGCTGATTGCTGATTGTTATAAAGACAAAAAGGATGTTGGATGGAAGAGAGGAACTTGGGGGAGACCTGCATTGCCCCCATGGGCTTCAGAAGACTGGCTTTCTTGAATCTACCTTCTGTTGTGACTTTATTTCTCAATTTCTGTTCCTGGATATGACGATAAACTACATCCGGCAGCAAGGCCTCTGATAGGGATATTGGAGGTTTTGAGGAGCGTGTGACCTCCTATTAATTGCTGTTGTTCCCAGGTCCGCCCTGACCCGAGGTGGTAGCACATGTTAGGGCAACAGCTATGGGTAAACAGTGAACCCCCAAAGACTATGAAAGTATATAAATACGTTTTTACAGTAAAAATATCAGCAATACATCTTTATATAAAAAATTACCAACGATACATATTTATAGTAGCATCAGTCACGATGAACGAAAGTCCTCTCGGGGAGGCACCGTGGCTTCAAACACACATCTGGGCTCAAACACACATCTGGTCTCAGGTGGAACTCGTACATTCGATCCATTACTAAAGATGCAGGTAAAATGGTCGGCTCTCTGTACCTATCCAGTAAGTGCCTGGCTCCTCATGTTATCCAGTATCTTTACAAGATCCAGATCAGGCCAAAAATGGAGTGCTGTTGCCATTTTGGGCCGGGTCTGCTCAGTCATTACTCTCCAAACTTGAACAAAGTCCAAAAGCTCAATGTGACAAGCTTCTTGCTGCTCTATCGCTATTTCCACGAAAAGTGCAAAGACGAAATACATTCACTGGTTCTATCAGTTGAAAGCTTCACGGCAATGACACGACATGCCGCATTTCATCGGTGAGAAGTAAGATCCACTCGAACAGCTTCTTCCCGCGAGCTACTGCTCTGTGGAACTGACTCCCAAAAGGATTTTTCCTCAGTCATTACAATCGTAACCTGTAACCCTGTACCTCGGGCCTTATACGAGGTGAACTTCACTGAAAAATATCAACAATACATTTTTAAAGCAGAATTAGCAACAATAAATTTCATAGGAAAATAGCCAACAATACATTTTATCTGTAGTTGAAGGCATACAATTACGTTCAAAATATTTAGATTTTGGCATTAAATAACTCATAGAGGTTGATATGCCGCTAAACAAAATCAAACAAAAAATTCTGAATTTCATTTCTTTCTTCTTGTATTAAGTTTGCTGGAATTGTAGGTAGGTTGTATGATTTCTTCTTCATTTTTTTCACAATTCATTCTTTTTCCTGATTATTTTTTCCCTGACTTTCAACGGCAATACTTTTTTTACCTACTTTTTTCTGTATATTTCTATGTGACCGCCTTTTTTTTTTCAATTTTTTTTAATCAGTTTGGAAAGTCTCCCGCCGGCAAATGATTTTTTTTTTATGTCCCTGCTTTCTTTTTACTGCGTCAAGATTCAAATTGACTTTTCCAGAAGCATTTTAAAAAGACAACCGTTTAAGCAGAATTATAAAGGCATTAATGGAATTATTTAATACTTTTACAGCCACAATTTCCACATTAACAAAAAAAAAATACACCGGTATAAACTTCTTTCCAGTCCTAACTTCACTTCCGCCAGCGCCATTTATTTTCTCTTCTTTTTTGCCTGCAATTGGGTGTGATAGCAGGATATGGGTATAGAGCGGCCAGGTACAAACAAAATATCTCTTTGATCTTCGACACATTCAGATATATTTGTAAAGCATATTAAATTTGAATTACATAACGACGAGGATTCTGCCACATATGGCCCGGTTTTCCTGCTATATATTTAGAGATTCTTGTAAGAGCCGAATAAGAATCAGCAATTTTATTGGTCCTAACCTGGTGCCTCGACTTCAATCACTTTCCCGCCGTTGTAATTTAACTTGCCAGTGCCTTTTCTATAAATATTTTCATGATAACTGTTTGGATGAACCCTTTGCTATGGTACATAGAATTTAAGAATTTAAGCACAGTCCCAGATTGGCAACAAGGTCGCATTAATTTACAATTGAATTAACTAAATGTAACCCTAAGTACTATGCTAATAGTTTCTTTTCTCGTGCTTTTCGCTTGTGGAACTCTCCTTTGGCTTCTTGCTTTCCAGCCAACTTTGATCTTCAAAAATGTAAATGCAATTTCAATCGTTATCTTCTGTCTTCTTGATTACTCATCTATTTTTCTCTTTTCTTAATAATGTTTCACTTTCTATTTTTTCTTTCACACTCAGCAACCCCTTGTTATCTTAATGTCTTTACTGCTTTGCATAGGGTGAAATGATTAAAAAAAATGGAGAGAGATGTAGGCCTCCGTGTTGGGTCTTAGGCCCTGTTGGAAGAAGAATACAGGCCACCACTAGTGATGACTTCAAACACCATGTTGTTGACTGGATATAACATCCAAATCTTTCCGAATCCTCTGCACTGTTACACAAACAATCTGAAATGTTCATATTGAAGCTTACGGTGCGAATACCAAGCAGTGCAGCATGCCGTTTCCAAATTTCTAGCGGTGAATTGCATCATGGTGGTCTTTTTCTCACAGACGGTGCCCACATGCACAGTCGACAAAATCAAAAACATGCATGCGCGAAATAAAAAAAAATAAAATAAAATATCGACAATTTATCCATCGCACCCTGCATGTGTATGAAGTGTATATATATATATATATATATATATATATATATATATATATATATATATATATATATATATATATATATATATATAATTCCCCCTCCCACCACCAAACATAATCAAACACAAATAAGCATAAAAAGATTCAATTTTAAAAAATAAAACAGTTTGTCTCATGATCGCAAAAGCGTGAAACCGAAGGTCACAAACTTATATCCATACAACTGAATATATATATATATATATATATATATATATATATATATATATATATATATATATATATATATATATACGCCTGTCTTTGTAAAATTCGTCATACTCAACGTTATTTCTAAGTAAAAATTGTATTTTTATTTATAATCCGACATATTACTCTATATATTATATGTAGTAAATATATGTGTTTTGAGTAGACATCTCTATTTTTGAACGGTATTTTATTTGTCTATCGGCCTGTATTATTCCATGATCGTTTATATCTAATAAAATACGCTTAACAGAAAACTACTGTATAAATATGTTTGAGATAGATAGATAGACAGATAGATAGATAGATAGATAGATAGATAGATGTCACTTACACCAAAATGTATATATATATATATAATAGAATGGGTAAATATAGGTAGGTGTACGAGCGATCGATTGTATCCGAACACATGTAAATACTCTATAGTGTAAGAAAAAACGGTGCTCATGTTAAATAACAGAACTATTTAATATATATATATATATTAAGAAATATACATAATACTTTAAATTAATTGCACAACTACGAGTTTCATGCTGAAGCAATTGTCATGTGCTGAAATTATTTTTATTTTGGGTTGACACCGGTTCTCACGACATACTTTATTGTTGGCGTGGAATATTATTGTTGTTAAAATATTTAAATGAATTATAGTTTAATTGTGAATTTGAATTTAGGCTCCGATTAACATTTAAGATTGAAAATAAGAAATATAAATTCTAATTTAGAAAGATGTTGATGCTAAAAAAGTAAGTAAAGAAGAAGGCACGTTAGAAAATCAAGGGGGGGGATGACTCTATTTTTCGAAAATCAAAAGAGTAATTAATATTAATAATATTAATATTAATATTACTAAAGTAACTAAAACAAATAATATTAATCATCATAAATTATGCCGTGAAAAAATAAAATAAAATAAAGTACTAATAAAAATACAAGGTAACCAAAAATGTACTGTCCGTTTTTTGATTAGTCATTGAATGAAATTGAAATATATACGAAATGCGTCTAGCAATTATTTCAAATTCGGACAGCCGGAAGTAGGAACATCAGACGTTATAAAAAACACGCGCACCGTGCCCGGCCATCAGTTATAAGCCGGACAGCTGTGAGAAGGATGGAAGTGTCTAGAGATCTTGTTCGGGGCTGTTTGCTTTACGACTTCAAAGTGGGCTTATCAGCAGCTGCATCAAGTCGCCGCATATGTCAAGCGTTTGGGGATAGTGCTGTGGATGAACGTACTGCAAGGCGTTGGTTTCAAAAATTCAAGTCGGGAGATTTGTCTCTCCATGATGAGCCTCGCAGTGGACGACCACAGGTCTTGAATGACGGAGTCCTGAAGGCAGCCATTGAAGAGGAGAGTAGTCTAACCTGTGGTGAACTTGCAAGACACTTCAACGTTTCCGATGAAAGTTAGACTTCACCTGCACCGCGTAGGTAAGACGTACAAACTGAGCAAGTGGGTTCCGCAAACGCTGTTGGAGGTCCACAAGTGACAACGAGTGGCAGCCTGCGTATCGCTGCTTTCTCGCCACCGTACCGCATCCTTATTCAATCGAGTGCTTATCAATGATGAAAACTGGGTTCTGTACGAAAGTCCCAAACGTTCCAGACATTGGTTGTCTCCTCAGAATGCTGTCCCTCACACCGCAAGACCGCCTATGCACCCACGCAAGATTATGCTTTGTGTCTGGTGGACAGGTCGTCAAGTGGTTCATTAGGAACTGCTACCAACGGGCCAAACGGTCACTGGAGACCTATACTCGCAGCAATTGAAACGTGTGCAACAGGCATTGCGCCAGAAGGAGCCAGCACTGGTGAATCGCAAAGGTGTGCTTTTCTTCCATGACAATGCCAGGCCGCATGTTGAGCAAGTGGTCAGGGATACCATACAGCAACTTGGGTGGGAGACTTTCTGCCATCCACCTTATTCACCTGACCTTGTGCTATCCGATTACCACCTCTTCCACTCCCTGGATAATCATCTTCGTGGGAAATCCTTCACCAATGAAGCAGACTTGCGCAAAGCCCTCACGGACTTCCTTGCGTCAAAACCCCCCGAGTTCTACCGCAAGGGCATTGAACAGCTGGAGACACGTTGACAGAAGCTGCTGGATGCCGATGGCGATTACTTTGAAGACTAAATATAAGTTACACATACTGTGAAGCGTTTTCGTTTTTTTCCTTTAAAAACAGACAGAACTTTTTTGGTTACCTATGGTTTACATATCAATGAAAAGAAAATAATGGGAAATGAAATAACGGCCTTATATAGGAACATATAATGTAACTAAATTCGTTAAAATAATTAAATGAATTGTAGATAATTTTTAATTTGAATGTAGGCCCAGATTGACATTGAACATTCAAAATAAGGTTGGAAATAAGAAATAAGAAATATGAATTCTAATTTAGCGAGACGCTCATGTTAAAAAAGTAAACTAGAAGAGACGTTAGAAAATCAAGGGTGTAACTCTATTATTTTCGAAATCAATAGAGTAATTAATAATATTATTAATATTACTAAATTAACTAAAAGTAGTGATATCAATAATAATAATATAATATGCTTCGATAAAGTAAAATAAAATACTGATAAAAATAATACATATCAATGGAAAGAAAAGAAAAGCAAAGAATACAAAATAAAATAGAATCAAATAAAATAAGGTAAAATAAAATGAGAGCCACATATAGGAACAGATAAATATGCAAATAATTAAGGCAAATAAATGAATAATTAAATAAAAACAATAAATGCAAATAGATGAGTAAATAAACACGTTTCTAATGGTAAAACTAAAGTTAAGACTAAAGGTAAAAGAAAGAGAAAAAAACAAAAAATAAAAATAATAGTTATATGCTAAAATGATATTGACAATTAGTGACTTGACAATTGTGGCAGCATGAAACTCGGAGTTGTGCAATTAATGTAAGGTATTATGTATATTTCTTTGATGTGCGGGTGGTAGAATGAATAATGGCCTGGAATTATTAATCGGAGAGCCGAGTTCCAATTCCGGTCGGGTTCGTTATATTCACTTACGCGCAAATACACTTGAGAAAGGTATGAAGCAACCTTTTCCCTCCCCAGCTACGGGTTAATTAGTAAGACATGTATAACTAAAACAAAAACTTGCTTCAAAATATTTAGATTTCGGCATTAAATAAGCTATAGAGGTGTTGATACGCCTCTAAACAAAAACAACCAAACTACACACACACAATTTTATATATATATATATATATATATATATATATATATATATATATATATATATATATATATATATATATATATATATTCATGAGATTTCACACTGAACATTTTTGTAAAAAGTAAAAAAAACTAAGATCATACACATTCTACATAGATAAAGCTTTTAGTAATATGTGAGATATATTTGTGAGTACGGTTTTTTGGGGTTGGGGGTTGGGGGGTTGTATCTCTTTAAGGCAAAGGCTACCATAAATCCCTTCAATGACTTTATCGGAAACTTTCCCAATCAATCCGAGGACTCCAACTACAACTGGAAATACTGATGTCCTTATGTGCCACATTCTTTTTAGATTTCCACTTCAAGATCCTTGTACTTTGTTAGTTTTTTTTTTTTTGGAAGATCTTCAAAGATACATTACAATCTGCAGGGACTGCCATGTCAGTAAAAAAGCTCATTCTGTTTTGTGATCTTTGATCACGATGCCTGGGTGATTGGCTTTGATTGATCTGTTTGTATGTGTTGTAAAGTCTCATAAAACTGTTACATGTCCTATCTCGGTAACCGGGTCTGGATTTTTCATACTAATTTCCTTCAGTTTCTTTCCCTTAAAAGTTGCATATTTTCCAGTGCAGATATTGATCCATTCTATCATGTCGAGTTTTATATTCAGTGGGTGCTAACACCCTGCAACCTGATACAAAATGGTCAACTGTTTCCAGATATTTATCACAGAACCTACCTGACGGGTTAGTACAATTTTTCAGTGTGTACGCTTGGTAATTTCTAGTTGGCAAGCATTGGGCCTGCACAGCAAAATAAAAATCTTCGATTTCAGCTTTTAACCCTGCACTACGTAACCACTGATGGGTACAGGGTTTCTCTGCATCAGCTATTTTTGGTACGGGCAGAGTATTGACCATGAACAGGCTTATCTTGCCATCGTTTCTGCATTTGGTACATTGCATTTACTTTTGCTTTCTTTTTTAGGTTCTTTGCCGCTGCAATAGGTGTATTATGGTTTATTTGCACTTCTTAACCCACTTGAAATTCCATTTTAAATTTGTTGGCTTCATTTATTACTGAATAAAGTTTCTTATTTCTTTCATGTGTATTATTATTATTATTATTTTTATTTTTATTTTTATTTTCTTTGATATGTGGCGTTTAAACATTTCTTTCCGGGTCCAGCCCAGGTACCTAAGGTTAGAAATGGCATCATGACACTTTCCACTGCAAAAAAGAAATAATAATTACATAGATAAAGCCCTTCGTAAATTGTGGGCTGTACTTGTCAGAACTTCTTCTTCTTCTTCTTGTTGCTGTTGTTGTTGTCGTCGTCGTCGTCGTCGTCGTCATCATCATCATCATCATCATCATCATCATCATCATCATCATCATCATCATCATCATCATCATCATCATCATCATCATCATCATCATCATCATCATCATGATGATGATGATGATGATGATGATGTCTTTACATCGCCAACGAATGTTCTTGGACACTTTTCGACGATTATTTCAGATTTTCCTCCAGGACGAACGCACGTTGAAACCCCTCAGGTCTGCTCTAGTGAAGATAACAATACCGACTCCGCCATCTTTGAAATGAAGGATTCATATGCCATAACCGTTGCATAGTAGGACGATTGCAGTAAAAGCCCGCGACAAGAGGCTAGCAATCTAGTCTACTAGTAGATATTCTGTTGCGCTCGTCCTTTCCTTGGCAGCTGGGTAAGCTGTGTGTGATTGATTGGTTGCTTCATTCATTTTCTTCGGCCTATCAAACATTTGCATGTTATTCAAAGCCAGAAAATATTTTTACATTATAAGAATTTTTTGAGATAATAATAATTTAGGGATGCAAGGCTTGCTAATTAGCCCATATCTGGAGGAGTAAAGATGGATTCATGCCTTTTCCAAAGGTATTTGCACCTAAGTGAATATAATAATCCAACTGAAACTCGACTCTCCGATTAACAATCCCACGACCCGCGCATCCAAGCTTATATTTGGTGTTTCGAAGCGGTTACCGATCTACTTAATGATTAGGCTCGGCGTTGCTTAACTTCGCTGATCGTACGGGAACAGGTGTTTCAACGTGATGCGGTTGGAAGCAAGCCGGGTGTAAGTGTTAGCGAGAGAATTCCAACAATATGACTAACTTTACTAGGTTGAAGCCTTGATGCAGATTACTTGACATACGCGTAGAGTTGGGACACTTCAACCTGGTGTAATGTTTAGCAAGCTTGTCTCGCTAAAAAAATTACCGCTGAATAGTGAGATCAATCCTCATTGGATGCCCAATTCTCTCGGCCTTGTGCCACATCTAAGCTACACTTAGAAAAAAAAGGGCACTTCGAGGTTGTGTAATGATTAGCATGCTTGTTTTGCTAGATCCATTACGTCTTAGTAATGAGTTCGATCCTCACTGGGTGCTCCATACTTTCGGCCTTGTGCCACATCTAAACTACGTTTAGAAAATCACCATACGTGTGGCGTTGATCTTTATTTTTATTTTAATCTATTAAGTATCAATTTAGGACAAAACCCCGAGACCCCTTTATTAATTTCTTTCTCTTTTTTTCCCTAATTGCAACAATGCATTTCTCATGATTTTCGAAAAGATTTTGGCAGAATGAAGTGTTGAGTTGTGGATTAGTAAGGTAATACCTAATAAGGGTAATAATTGATATTACATAATACTGGTAAATAATAAAGTAATTATAGAAACACTTAACTTTGTTTCCTTTCGCTGCCTAAAATTACAAGAAAAAAACGCGTTTATTTAACAGAAATATGATATTTGAGATTTCCTTGATTCCATAATAAAGGTCACCTGCACTTAATGCCTTAATTCAAGCCACGTGTTCAGCAAATTCTTAAATTACCATTTTTATTTTTCAGACGGATTGTGGATTAGTCAGGTAATATTCAACAACAGCAACAACAACGACGACAGATTAAACTTTGCTAACCTTTCGCCATTCTTCTATCTATTTTCTTGGCAAATGTTCTGACACCCACAAACCGCATTCCTAAGCACCACCAGTTCGAACGTTCACATCTAGGACCCGCCATACCACTACCTTAACCAGGTATTGAACTCACAACTCTTTGGGTCCTGTCACTGGAGAACTTGGAGAGGCTAATTAACAATGTAAATAGTGTAGTTAAATAAACATGGCAACAAAGATGAGGATGATAGTCCGAACAATGTAAATAGTGTAGTTGAATCTTTTATGTTAATTTATCCAAAATAATGTAGTGTTACTTATCACAAATATTAATTCATCCTAAGAAATTATGAATTTTATATAAAAATTTGTTTGATTTTTATTAAATATTTGACACTCTTTGAAATTATAAATTTTAAATCAAAATGTGTTTACCTTGCTTCGCAACACGTTCAACGTATCGGGGTGCGCGCGAACATAGACCCCCACACTTAGAAATAGCGCACCCGAGTCGTCCATATTTGGGGTGATCGGAAAGGTAAACCCAACCGCAGTTTAATGGAAATGGAATGGAAGAGCCTCGCTCTGGAAGAATTTGGTGTCAATTTTAAAAAATATAAATTCTTTTTTATTTGGTGTTGAATTAATAATTTGTGGTGAATTAAAAGAAAAGATCTGAATAGTTAATTGCATTAAAGTCTTTACAGAAGATAAACTTGTTATGGGGAAGAAAGTTTCATTGTAATCCGTTCAGGTCTTTTGTGTGTAACCTTTGGCAACAAGTCGAGCCTTGTAGAATTCGTCATCATTTTTATTATTTTTAAGAGTGTAGACCCATAGACTCCTAACAAGAGTTTTACCATTCGTGAGTGTTATCATTTCATATGTATCATACATTTTTAGAAAGTTTATTTTACTTTTCACGGCCTCAATCAATTTTATAGTCATTTAAAGTAATAGATTCGATATAAGTATTGGTTTGGTTTACGGCCTATCAACCCCAATGGATTATTTAGTGCGGACAAGATTTTTATTGCTGCCATTATTTTTTTCCCAAAAATGTATTGTTGGTAATGATTTTTCAAAAAAATATTGCTGGTATTAATTAGTGTTTTAACACTTTTGGTGAGTTAACTATTTGCCCATAGCTGGAACCAAGACAGATGCTACCACCCCAAGTCAAATGCTACAATCCCTGGAACACCAGCAATTAAGAGGTGATTCCACGCTCCTCAAAACCTCCTGATCAGAGGCCTTGCTCTCGGTCGGAGTTTCTCGTCTTACCCAGGACTCAGATGTAGTCTATCGTCTTACCCAGGACGCGAATGGAGTTTACCATCTTACCCAGGAAGCTATAAGTATTGGGTATATATTTCACAGAACAACAAATGTCTATAGTGGGACTTACGACGTCGCCCCAATGTTTAACAACATAAACTTTTAAGTATTCAGACTTTTTTCGTAACATGAAAATAGTAAGTATAGTAAGGGAGTAATATTTCGTTTACTTCAACTGGATTTAAAGAATTATTAGATGCTTTAGAAATTCCAATATTCTCAGTAAATTTTCCCTTCGCATTCCATTAGTAAGGAGGCAGTTCCACTCAGGCATCTTCTTACGCAGAACTGTTGCTTTGTGGAAAAACTGCCAAGAGGATAGTTCCCCGATCACGACAATCGTAATCTGTTGATGTCTCAGGTCAACCGCTATCTATCCAACATAACCTCATAATATGCATTTCTTCCCTTAATGACCTTATAACAACCTCATAAACCGTAACCCTCTACGTTGAGTGGCTCTTGGGATTTTACTGGGTAAACAATAGTGTAAGAAACACAACAACTATAATAATAATATTGAAACATTTGCAGTCTATTGTTGATACGTCTTAACAAGTGGACCGAACGACTACAAAAAGATTCGTCTACGAATATACGAAATATATATATATATATATGAAGAAATATAGTCTTAAAGTGTGCTATATTTATGGGATAAAGTGCTCAATATCAGAGATAGAGCGTGTGTAAATATAAAAATGAACATAGAATTCAACACTTAGAGGCGACAGTCTGTTTCATGGTAGTGCAATCGTCAGGCAACAAATTGTTTAACACGCAGTTGCCTGACGATTGCACTAGCATGAAACAGACTGTCGCCTCTAAGTGTTGACTTCTATGTTCACTTTTATATATATATATATATATATATATATATATATATGTGTGTGTGTGTGTGTGTGTGTGTATGTATGTATGTATGTATGTATGTATATTATCATCCACAGACAGATTGTTACTCTGTTTCACACCTCATCAGTGTGGCTAGACATCCGATTGCTTCAAGCCGATACATACATGCATATATATGTGTGTGTGTGTGTGTGTGTGTGTGTGTGTGTGTGTGTGTGTGTGTGTGTGATAAAGTATAGTTTTAAGGCATTTATGGATTAAAGTGCTCAATATCACGGTAAATATAAAAGTGTAAATCTAAAAGTGAACACTGAAGTGAAACACCTAGAGGCGACAGTCTGTTTCATGCGAAGCACAATCGTCAGTACATGTGCACAATCTTTTTTGTGCATGTTTCTTGACATATATAATTATATTAACAATCCTCGTTACAGCAAAATTATTACGTCCGCTGAAAGTATTACGCGAAAGCGGCCAGGAAAATAACACAGTCCTCAAAAGAGAACAATTGCGAGGACACAAAGATACAATTAAAAATTTTAAATAATTTAAAATACAAAATATTCTTTATTAAATAAAAAAAACTTACAAATATTTCCTGTCCGACAAATATTAAGGGAACGTGCATATACGCGACATAAACTTCCTTTCTTAGATGTTCTCGTCGATTTTAGTAATAATACTTTTAAAACTTCTGTTTATAAAAAAAAACAACTAGTAAAGACTCTTGTCATCTTAATTTTTCTAGCGAATGCCCTCTTAGATATAAAATAGGTGTTATTAAGAACTCATCCTCTCGCACGCTTTTCTTTAATGAATTAAAAAATATAAAGCAAACGCTGATTAATAACGGATTTCCTAATCAATTGTTGGATTTCCACATTAGGCATTTCTTGTCCAAGGTAACTAATATCAACGGCGAGAATAGAAACATAAACAATAATATTAATATTTTTTATAAAAATCAGATGAACGAAAATTATAAACAGGATGAATGCAGAATTAAGAACATTATAACAAAATGTATAACACCAGTTGACAATAGCAAAAAAATTAGATTAATTATTTATTATAAAAAATTTTAAACTTGGTTTAAACTTCTAACCTTATAGTGAAAAATAACAATTCCCCTCCTAGAACAAAATTAAATAGAGCAAATATTATTTACAAATTCAAATGCCCATTAAGAAATTGTATTCCTCTAGAATCAACTTTCGTAAATAATTATATAGGCCACACTACAAATTGTTTAACACGCAGATTAACTCTACACCTTTCTTTAGATCTCATTTAAATATTCATGGAGACCTACCGGACACTATTCGGAACATACTTATCGACAACACTAATATAATAGCATCATCCACATGCAAAAAAAGGATAAAAATAATGGAAGCCTTATTAATAAAAACAAACAAACCAACACTTAATAATATTAACTTTGGACATGGACATAATATCTTGACCGTGTTTTGAAACAAAAAATGAATCATTTTATAAAACATATTATAACAAACTATTTCTAACAGTTAAAATATAATCTTTGAAAATGGCTAAATGTATAGCCGAAAGCGCTCGGATAAAAAGAACATTCGGACAGTTTTTATATAATTTATCATCCGAAAAGAAAAACATTATTAGATCGCATGAGAAATTGTATAAAAAACTAAATAAAAGCACCTTGTCAGTCGTTTTTAATGAAATGTGCATTAAAGAAGGATTGCTGCCTAAATACACAAATAGATAGATAGATAGATAGATAGATAGATAGATAGATAGATAGATAGATAATATTAATGGTCAATATATATATATATATGTATGTATAAATTTCCAAGAGGATAGAATCCCGGTAGAACTCAATGTCCAGAACAGAGTAATATAATATAAAAGGCTCAAACACTAATATTCCATGGTTATAATTTATTACATTGGAATCGTAATCACTATCCAATTCATCAGACCTACAAATTCAAAAAGACGATTCCAATGTAATAAATTACAACCATGGTATATTAGTGTTTGAGCCTTTTATTTATATATATATATATATATATATATATATATATATATATATATATATATATATATATATATATATATATATATATATATATAAAAGAAATTCCAAGAATGAAAATACTTTCCGAATAAACCTGGATGAGAACGAAAGAAAAAGAACTGTAGAGCAAAGCCATTGAAAATAATTGTTACATAAATGTGTTCGTTTTTTACAGTTAATTTTAATACTTCTTATTCATTAATAGTTCTGATGGATCATTCAATTATGTATCCCCCTTCTCTGTCTACCAACGATCCAATGTTTCAACGATGAAAATCGCTAGGTTTTGACTCGAAAAATTCATTAAGTCAAGTTTTAAGCTCCACATCGTTGTTGAGCGAAAGGTGGAGCCCCGTTTCCGAATTGTAAAAAAAATGCTAATAGATTTAAGT
Source organism: Acanthosepion esculentum (assembly GCA_964036315.1). Taxonomy (NCBI): domain Eukaryota; kingdom Metazoa; phylum Mollusca; class Cephalopoda; order Sepiida; family Sepiidae; genus Acanthosepion; species Acanthosepion esculentum. The sequence goes on from OZ038480.1 coordinate 60,199,119, forward strand.
ACTGTCACTGAGAACTCATGTTTTTGTCCATTGACAGGCTCCAGATATTTGAATTTTTGTATTCATAAATATTAACCAACCAGCGATATCGTACGAGACGCACGGTATTCTTTGAATTAGCAGACGAGGAAATATCTCTTAAAAATGAAATTTTGGAGAAACACTTCAGAATATGATCGACAATTTTATCCATCCTTAAAAGGAATATTTAAAAATTGGGAAAATATATATTAGCCAATAAGATTGTGGTTAATAAATTTAAATTTTAAATTCATCCGGAGCCTAATATTTTATTATAAATATGATCAATTCTTGTTTGCTAACTAGTCTTTCAATGAACCTTTGAGCGGGGTGTTTGTTTGATCGTTTGTCACACAAACGAAGCTAAAATTCTAACAATTAATTACTCGCGTCTTTCGCATATTTATTCGAGTATAGAACATTACAAAATAATGATTAGCGATAATTTGTTTACTTGCTTTCATATACATACAGTGAAAACAATGTAAACTTGTGACATATACATCTGTACACATGTAGACGCATTTTCCGTTGATCACATACTGACGCAATTCATTCAGTTATAGTTTTAAAAAAGATACACAAAACATTTTGTGTGAAGTGGTTCGCAAAGAATCATTGTAATTAATTTCTTTCAATTTAAAAGAAAATTAATACTTAAATAGATAAAGCTTATTAAAATTTGTAGTCCGTGTTTGAAGATTAACTTAATTCGTCGCTTCTACACGCATATTCCGCTACAGAAACACCTTTGGGATTGTTAGAAAGCAACCGAAAAAGTATTAGTCTAATTCTCCTGAGTTACCCCTAACTCAGGAGAATATGGCGGTTGTGGCAGAACTTCTCATCAAGCTTCTCTTTGTATCCACAAGTAGTCTGACTTCGAGCGAGTAAACTGGAAGAGCGTTGGATTTTTTTTCTCCCGGTCAATGCGTGTGCCATCCATGCGCTGTGTTTCTGAACCTTACCCATTCGGTGGACAACCGACATGAGAGTAACATAAGAGCTTGCCATTTTCTGAACCGATTCCTTTCGTTTCTGGCGCGGGTCTTCTTTAATCGGCTTGTGCTATTGATTCTCATCAAACTGAAAAGGTCGGCCAGAACGCGGAGAGTCTGTGAATTCGAACTTCCACTATTTGAAACAGGAAAACCATTCCTGTGCCATTCTGACGATAATGAACTCATCTCTATGCACAACATAAATGTCTTGAGCGGCTTTGGCAGCTTTATGACCTTGATTAAAACCAAAGAGATGTTGAACAGGCTCATTCTTGTCTACTTGGCATTCCATTTCAAAGGGGCCTCTAATCTGAAATAAAATGTCAATAACGTTAGACGACTGTTTCACAGGATAACCAGAGTTACTAAGAAGCAAAAAATGATACGAAAGATTAGTCTTCGAGATCATTCGCAGAACATTAGTAAAAACGAAATAATATATAGATTAATAGTCTAATATTATAAGATCTCGGGAATAATTTAGAAGATGTTGGAGTGAAAGTAACTACAACTACGATTGCAAGAGCCCTGCCCAGATCAGACCAACTGATCTCTTAAAACACCTGTACAAGGCATGGGTGCCACTCGAGGTACAGGGTTACAGAGTAGGTGGCACAGTTTATGCGGAGTATATAACAGTTAATCCTAGACTTGAACTGGCCAACATTGTAGTGATCTGGGAAATACCTTCTTGGGAGTCTTTCCACAGAGCAGCGATTCGCGGGAAGAAGTTGCTCAAGTCGAACTTACATCCACAAATGGGATACGTAGGGAATGAGGGTGGTTTGCTAAAATGTGCGTAGTATGGCGGGTTTTAGCCGTGAAGGTTAGAGCAGGTGGAACTAAGGAATGTAGTTCGTTTGAACATTTTCCATGGAAATAGAGCGGCGAGTGGCTGTAGGATGGAAAATAATTTGTCACCCAAAAGGACGCGGAGATGCTTTTAGACGCTATCGAGACTGGAAAGTGAAGAATGGGCATTCCTGTATGCACATGGCAACAGCACTCCATTTTAAGCCTAATATGTCTCCTGTAAAAGTAGAGGATAACACTAGGAGTCGGGTATTTACTAGAGCGGTACATTCTGGTAGAATATACTATAGTCACATGAAACAAAACTAGAAATTTGGGCGTATGATAAGACATTTATTTGGAGACGTCAAGGTGACACTTACAGTCCAAATAATCTGAATTAAAGCGTATCATATTTTGGGAGTGTTTCTCTACAAAAGAAATATGAAGCCTCGAAAGAGTTAACTGTATCAAGAAAGAAGATGATTATGGAATATTAGACATCAACTTAAAAGTTTCTGTTTGAAATCTAAAACTGAAGAATCGATAGAGCTTTATCCTTGACTATGATCCTAAAGCATACTTCTAAATTAGTTTAGGAATATCTTCATAATAAGAATATAAATGTTTCGCCTTAGCCTTTAAAGAGTCCCGAACTGGATTCAGTTAAATATTAATGGGATGAATGAACAGTCGGGTTATTACAAGAAACAAGGTGACGATTATGCGCATAAAATACGACAAAGCACTCCAGTTGATGTTTGGGATAACTTAGTAAATGTTTAACGTAAAAGATTTTTTTTAAAATAACGTAAAATTCCGCGTATAAGGCGACATGCAAATCTTAAAAATTAACCTCCAAAATAGTGTGGTCATCTAATACAACAGTTAAAAAAGCTAACCTTAAATCCTCTTGTGTATCGGCATTGGCATGTAGTCTAGTATGCTTGCGCCATGGATTGCGGTAGGCTAGCAACTGCCTCGATACAGTAACTACTGATGTAAATATTTATAGTTGAAACAATCCACATTATAATGCTGTAAGACAGTTGTAATAAGATTACTTTTACTTCTTGATTTCACGTTAAAATACTATATTCAAGAAACGATTTGCAAAGATTTTCTACTGAGTAACAAGGACAAATCAAGTAACGTAAACAAATCTTCCGTTCATTTGTAGAGCTATGGGTGCGATCACACCAAGCATCATTTCTTATAGTAGTGTTAAATAACAACATTTAGGATAACATACAATCTATATTTCTAATTAAAATCCACTATCATTGTGGTGTTAAATAACAAGAACATTTAGTATAACATGTAAACTTTATTTTTCAATAACATACATTATACGGTTTATTTTTTTATAAATATTTTATGGTATCTTTAAAAAATAAAAATAAAGATTCCATAAAATATTTATTTCTCATTACAGAAAAAAAAACATAAGACACCTCCATCAGTCAGTTATGTGCCATGCGTGATACACGCTTAGGCAATCATGTATCTTTCGATACATGACTGACGAGGTAGAATTTTTCCCGCAGTAGACAAATTATTAGACAAAATGTTTTAAATTTGCATTGTTTAATGAAAATCGCACTAAAACTCCTGCACTGTATAACATTACATCATAATATAGCTAAAAATTGTTCAGTATAAATCCCCTTTGAAGTAAATGAAGGGTCTTATTTGATAGCACAATGATTTAGTAATAATGAGCTTGTTCCTTGCATCTTGTCCTTATAAAGATTTGTAAAACTTCAGTAAATTATAAATTTTACCAGGCTTTCACTGATCACCGGAATGAAATTCCAGCGCTACCATTTTGAACCTAAACTTAATCTTTAAACTCATTTCCTCAAAAAAAGTTACCATCCAAAACTATAGAACCCGGTCTACCCTGCTATTTACCTATAGCTGGTGGAGAAGAGGATTCATACCTTTACTAAGGGTATAAACACGTAAGTGAATGTAATGGATTCGACTGGAATTCGAATTCGTCTCTCCGATTTCTCAATCCGAGCCACTATCCATAACTCCACTGTGCCTCCCAGGGTCCTCCATACATAATTAAAACCCCTCAAAATTACTATGATAATCATGATCTGATGCAAAGAGCTCATGATGAACATCGTCACTTTTAGTTTCGCCATGAGTCCCAAGTCTGTCGTCTTATTCTACGGATATCAGATAAAATCACGAAAATTTACCTAAATTTTGTGTCTCGTTTTATCTATGGGTCGCCTTATACGTTGAAATATATGTTAGTTGTTTATATTTGGAATATTGTCCTCATCTTTATTGCTGTTATTTTTGCAGGTTATTTAAAGCCAGAAAATATTTTTAGAGCGTAAGGAGTTTTCTTTTAGATAATAATGATTTAATGTTACAAATCTTACTAATTAACCCATAGCTGGGGAGAGAAGAGGTATATACATACCTAATCAGAATTTGATGAACAAGAAATTATAATGCGTGTATAAAGTGGTGGATCAATTTTAATTTGCAATCATTTTATAAACTGATCCTTCACTTTGTGGCCACGGTAATTTCTATACATTCATATTCCAGGTAATGATAAGATAAAGAAAAAATAGAAAACGTTTATCAGTCTAACGTTTCACTTCGTCAGAGCTTTCCAGAGAATGTAAATAAATCTAAAAGACATACCTGTGCAGCTAATCAGAATTTGATTCATTCATTCACATTTTACATCTTATCAACCCTTTGCTGGTTATTTAAAGCCAGATAAATAATTTTAGAGTGTAAGAATTTTTTAAAAATAATAATGATTTACTGATACAAGCCCTACTAATTAATCCACAGATGGGTGAAGAAGAGGTGGATTTATACCTTTCTCAAGTATCTGTTTTTTTAATTTCGAATAATTTTTTTTTAAGCCTTATCAACCTTTTGCAGGTTATTTAAAGCCAGAAAATATTTTTAGACAGAAATATTTTTTAAACTACTCAGCTATTGCAAGCCCGTTTTCACTCAGTTCAGGTACACACAGCCTGACCCCGAGATTGAACTCACCACCACTATATCACGAAAACGTTGCTTTATGAATTTGCTGACATAGTGGTTTGTGAGTTCAAACCCTAGGTCGGCCGGATGTTCTTGGACTCAGTTGAAACGGGCGAGAAATAACTGAGCAATACTAAAAATAAGAACTAGACGAGATATCCCTAGACATGGGGAGTAGAATTAGAACAGTCTACACCCGTAGATTAAAGAAAGGGTTCAGTTGCGAATTTTCTATAGCTGCGAATTTTCTATAGTTGCTAATTCCCGGAGGACACAGTGACCGAAACGGTTTGATAATAGCAAGGATGAGAACAATAAACCAAATATAAATAGTCTAAATAATGATAATTCCTCAACCCAGAAATTCCTCATCTTAGAAATTCAGACATAAAACATATTTACAGCTAAAAAACAAAAAAAGATTGTCAATTCATTTTCTTGTGCAATTTTGTGCATACAAATACATATTTCTTTTAATTACTACAGTCTTAACAAATTCAAGGGCTTACGTCCAGAACAGGTTGAGACACCGCTTCCCGTATAATCACTGAAGTTAAGCAACGTTGAGCCAGGTCAGTACCTAAATCGGTTCCGCTTGGGAATACCAGGTACTGTAATCTTGGACGTGTGGGCGCTGTAACTATTTTTTATGTCGGAATTTCTGGGATGATGGGGTTATCATTATTTCCACTATATATATTTGGACTATTGTCCTCATCTTTGTTGTTATTATCACAACCTTTGGACTGTTGTGCCCTCCGGTAAATAGATAATGGGTCGGAATTGTTAATCGAATAGCCGAGTTTAAATATCTCGCTGGGTTCGTTATATTCAGTTACGTGCCTTGGGAAAGGTAAGAGTTCACCTCTTCTCCAGCTATGGGTTAATTTTGTAAGACTTGCACCATTATTGTCTCCCTCCGCCGAAAACAAAATTCTTACAATCTAAAGTATTTTCTGATTTTAAATAACCTGAAAAGGGTCGATAAACCGTAGAAAATTAATCAAACAATCAATCATTTAACCTGTTCAAGTCTAGGGTTAAACGTTATCTTTTCCTACATATCCGCATAAACTGTGACTCTTACTCTGTATCTCTCTACATTGAGTGGCTCTTGGGCCTTGTACAATTTTGAACACGTTTGTGAAAAAATAGCTAATTTTAACAATAATAACAACAACTTAAATAAATTTACTCACAAAGCTGTTGAACATCTCGACTCTGAAAATATTGCAGAATGCTTGCTTTAAATACATTATCTTTTAACATCATCCTGGTCGACTGATTTTGTGGAAATACAATCTTTGTTATTGTTATATATATATATATATATATATATATATATATATATATATATATATATATATATATATATATATATGTAGTGAGAGAGGGGTAGGTCTATACACCTAAGCAGGCGCATAAGTGTTTTACAATTACGTTTAAAAATTGCACACACGCACACGTATATATTTAAGAAGTAAAAGCTCACAAAACCTGAAAGGTGAAATATATATATATATATATATATATATATATATATATATATATATATATATATATATATATATATATATATATATATATATATATATATACAGCGAAGGAATATATATATATATGTAGCGAAGGAATCATATTTTTTTAAAAATATTATAATATAAGCTCTACTTCTGTATGGAGCACTGTCTTTTTAAAAATAAAAGCAAAAATACGAAGGAACTCCGGATTATTTACCTAACTTGTTCTTTTCTATTTTTCTGCATACCTGCACATATATATATATATATATATATATATATATATATATATATATATATATATATATATATATATATATATATATATATATATATATATATATGATAAGAATTGTCAGTGGCAGTTTGTTAGACAGATTTAAGTCAATTATATGCAAGAGTATTGAAACACAATGCAAGTCAGGGACAAGGAGAGTTTTTTAAAATATTCTAAGGACCTCCTTCTAATATATATATATATATATATATATATATATATATATATATATATATATATGGATGTTTAATATATCGAATCATGCCCTGCATTTATTTAAGTATGTATATTCAATTATATACCTACGAATAAAGAAAGACTGTTCTAGTTAGTTTAACATCGTCCAGTCCACGGCAGAACTTCAACCAATTTTTGTGCCCATTTGAAAAATTGCCCAAACATTCAGAACCCACTCGCGTATACCGCTTATATACCCGATAGTAACTGTTTACTCAAAAGCAAAGCATTAAAACCGTGTACTTCCCACGGGTCTCCGACTTTCTATAACATTAGAAACACCCCACACAAACACCAAGAGACTCTAACCACTGCAATGCCATAAGTATTTAGTAGCAGTGTTTGAAAGTATTGGTGTCTATGTGAGTGTGGGAAAAGCACATGTGTGGATATGTGTTCAAATGATTAGCGTATGTGTATACAGGGTGTGTATGCGTGTATTTAACATAACTATGCGTACATTCTCTAAAACTAAACTTGTTTTCTCAGTCATTTCAGATTGTGAGGAAGTCTTTAGAATACTTTACAAAGCCTTGTCATTATGCTAGTGTTATATTTATTAAACACCCTTACATATATAACTGACTTAAATCAATTTATCTAAAAGTATATCTATAAAAAGACAATATGAAAAAAGACAAAAGGTTAACTTATCTTAGCCGACATGTTTCGTCCTCTGATGGACTTTATCAATGAAAATGTAAGTGTTTTTTCTTTCACAAGTATTTATACACAGAAATCCATCTAACGACATTTTTTTACTTTTCTTTATAATTACTTGTTTATAAACTAAAGTCGTGTTTTTATTTCTGATCATAAATATTTGTTGCATAATAAAATCCTTACATTTGAATTGATAAAGTCCATCAGAGGTAGAAATGTGTCAGCTAAGATACGTTTTCCTTTTGTCTTTATTCACATACATACATATATATATATATATATATATATATATATATATATATACAATTAGATATATACACAGATATTCATATATATCTTGATATATATATATATATATATATATATATATATATATATATATATATATATATATATGTATCAAACAATAGAAATTAAGATTACATTAGGTTAATGATCCTTTTTACCATGAAAATTGAAAAAAAATTACAAGGATTTTTCAAACCAGTCAATGGCTGCTAAATTATTGAAAGAAAATGGACAGATATATATATATATATATATATATATATATATATATGTGTGTGTGTGTGTGTGTGTGTGTGTGTGTGTGTGTGTGTGTGTGTGTGTGTGTGTTGATTTGTTGTTTATTTTGTTGTATCGGAATATCAACGACTCCATGGGTTATTTAATGCCGAAATATATTTTGAATGCAGTTTTATGGGTTCAATTGAGTATATTATGTACATAATTTTATAATTTCAGAGTAAATGTCCGTTTTTAGATATATAGTTTCTAGATCCTAAAATGTATTGTTGATAATTTTACTGTAAAAAATGTATTTTTATATATATAAGGTGACCCCAAAAAACGGGATTTTTAAAGTGCGTATTGCCAGTGACCTTGAGCAAGTAAACATTTCGCCATTTTAGTAACGAGAATGAAATTCACAGTATCCCAGCTGAGATGTTGCAGCAGTCAATGAGGAATCTCAACAGCAGATTTCAAGAATGCATTCGTACAGGAGGACGCCATCTACAGGACGTAATTTAAAAAAAATAAAAATTCAATCGTTGTTTCTTAAATGGCATGTTTTAAGGTTTCAATTACTATGAATTAAATATTTTTCTTCCATCACTCTTGGTTTTATTGGATTGTTAAAAAGGTTCCCGTTTTTTGGGGTCACTCTATATATTAGTGTGAAATTAATTGTTATTTTGCTATAAAAATGTTTTGTTTTTTTTTGCTCATTTTATTATACAAATGTACTGATTTTTGTTTGGTAGTCAATCGCAGTGTGACTTTTGGGAGACCATATATATATATATATTGGTCTACTTTATATTGAGCATATTTTTTAAGTAAATGCTGCGAACTGAGGATTGTACCTCCATCTGTTCTTTCTCTTATTTGTATATATATATATATATATATATATATATATATATATATATATATATACATATTTATAGTACAGGTAATTGATTCGTTGGTATATAATCCGGGTGGATCCTAGTAATATTAATTATTAATATACATTATATATATATATATATATATATATATATATATATATATATATATATATTATAATCTAGTTTATTACATTCACCTTGAAAAATATATAAATACATCTCCTCTCCTCAGATATGGGCTAAACAGTAGAAATTGTATATGTGTTGTGGAGTTATTCCGCGGTGGAGGCTTGTATTTGTACTAAAATCGGTCCTAAATAAGTTCGACGTACCAAACGTTAGGAACTTGATATAATAGGTATTACGCAGAATAATCTTGTTGTGGTCGCTGACTACTTTCATATTCGACTAACTGTCGACTACTGTCGTCCGACCTTCGTTCCTCTTAATACTCCTACTTATATTAGGTGGGAGAGTCTAATAACTATAGAAGATGGTGTTTCACCGTAACAACCCCCCTCCTAAAACTTTACTCCGTAGGAGTAAAACAGTTTTCTTTATTTTCTATTTATTACAGGAAATATGAAGAAAAAACAAACAAAAAGAACTTCATTTTTTTAGCAATATCGGATCCACTTTTAAATGATCAGTTGCCTTTCTTTTTCTCCTGAATCGGCGTACCTCAGATAAAATCGTTGCTGGAGTTGTTGGATCAAACGTATCGAATCAACCATATCTGAAGGGCGTCGTCTGATCTGGTTAATGTGCCGTCTGCACGTGAATTTTTCGCCTTTCACCAAGTACATCATGTTGCTAATCCGCTTTTGTATTTTTCCAATCTCCCAGAATGATTTATTCTGTTTATAGACCTTAAAGTATACTTTTTCACCAGGATTGTATTTTTTTACTTGAATAAATTTTTCTCTGTCCGGCTTGAACGTTTTTGGTAGTAATTTGTCGAAGACAGATCTTACCCGACGTGTAAACATCACCTCGGCTGACGATTGTGAGGCTGGTGTTCCGTTATTTGGGGTAATTCTGTATACCTGTAGAAATTTCTGTAGGGCTTCATCTGAAGGTATTTCCCTAGCTTTCTTTAGAGCTCTTTTTAGGGTGTCCACAAATTTTTCAGCTAACCCGTTCGATCTTTGGTGATATGGAGCTGTGGTAACATGTTCGACATTGTATTCCTTGCAGAAATCTTTAAATTGTTCCAACGTAAATTGATTTCCGTTGTCCGTCACAATTGTGTCTACTACACCAAACCTTGCGAACAATTTCAACAGGAAGTTTTTAGTACTTTGCGTCGTCGGTTTTCTTATCCTTTGTATCTCAGGCCATTTCGAGAAACTATCAACTACTATGATGTAATGGTACCCATTCAGTGGACCTGCTAAATCCACATGTAACCTAGACCATGGTAGGTCTGTTTTTGGCCAGGGATTAAATTTTATTGGGGGTGCCTTTGCAGCTAAAGCACAGCCTTTACATTTTGCTACTGCGTTCTCAACGTCCTTGTTCATATTCGGCCAATATACAAAACTTCGTATTAGGCTCTTCATCCTAGTGCTGCCCGGATGACCAGTATGAAAATCCTTTAGCATTTGCTTTTGCAGTGTGTATGAAATTACCACACGTTCTCTGTATAACAATACTATATCGCAAAGCGAAAAAACTTTTAGTGTGTACTGGTCCCTCTCGGCTATTTTTTCTTTTATTTTCAAGATATACTTGTCCCTGGTGGCTTCTTCTTTTATTTTTTCTAGAGTTACCGGAAGTTCCCGAACTGCATTACACACAGTAAATTTCAGCTCTTCTTCTGACTTCAGTGAGGCAATTACCGTGTCTTCTAATGGTTCGCTCATTTTAGGAATTAACCTGGACAGCCCATCAGCGTAGCCAAATTTATTCGATGGTATGTACTCCATGCTGAAGTTATAATTTAGCAGTATTATACCCCATCTCTGTAGTCGGTTGTCTGTATGCGTCCACAAACCCTTTTTCGATCCAAAAATCGAAATTAGAGGCTTATGATCAGTTTGTAGGTTAAAATGTCGACCGTGGACAAAACGGTGAAATTTCGCTACTGCAAATATTATTCTTGCGCCTCTTTCTCTATCTGAGAGTAATTCTTCTTAGCCGGAAGTAGTGCTCTAGAAGCATGAGCAATTGGTTTTACTTGACCATCTGTCATTTTGTGTAAGATGCATGCTCCTACTACATACGCACTTGCGTCGCAAACTACTATGATCTCTAAATCCGGGTTGTAATGAGTTAAAAATAATTCCGGGGTTAACACTTCCTTTATCTTTTCAAATGCTTTCTGGAATTCATTATTCCATTACCATGGTTTTCCTTTCTTCAGTAGTTCATTTAATGATGCCCGCAGATCATACATTTTAGGGATGTATATTTGGTAATAATTAGCTGATCCCAAAAAACTTTGTAATGCGGTAATATCATTCGGAGCCGGCATGTCTTTTATAGCTGTTGCTCGCTCTGGGTCTGGCCTTCTACCATTCTTATCGATGATCTGCCCCAGATATTTTACATTCTCCATAAAAAACTCGCATTTGCTTTCCTTGAGTTTAAATCCTGTATTCTTGAAACTACTGCATTTACACGTGTTCTGCTATACATGTACTTCTCATGAGGATGTCGTCCAGATACGCTACGGCAAAATCTAGACCACCCAACATCGAATCCATTATTTGTTGGAAAATGGCGGACGCGACCTTAATCCCAAAAGGTAGTCTGTTAAATTTATACAGACCCCAGTGTGTGTTTATACAGAAAAGTTTTGACGTTTCTTTTTCTACCGGTATTTGCAGATATGCGTCGCTGAGGTCTATCTTCGAAAACATTGTGCCTCCATTAAGCTTCGCAAATATTTCTTCTGCTGTTGGTAGAGGATAATTATAGTCTTTGAGTGCCGCGTTTAAACCCGTCCAGAAACCAGCACAAACACGAATTTCTTTAGACTTTTTTTCACGTATACCGTCTGTGTTGCCCATTCTCTATACTCAACTTTTTAAGTACACCGGTTTTCTCTAATCTGTCCAATTCTTTATCTATCTGTTCAATTGAGGCAAACGGCACATTCCTTTTCTTTCTGAATACTTTTAGCTGGAATTTTGCCTACATCTTGGTACTCGTTCCCAACCCTGGAGAAAAAAAACAGTAGGAAATGTTTCCTTAAGTTTCTTGATTAATTTTTGGGCTTCGGTGTTTAAACTTTCTACCTTGTAACAGAAAGAATTCATCGGTAGATCCCATAATTGGAATTCTGTTATCCAATTCGTACCCAGTAAGTTCGTGGTATTTCCTATGACAAATAGTTTAGCTTTTCGCGTTTTTTTATTTAACGTGTCGTTTGCAACAAATTCTCCAATAAATTGTATTTTTTCTCCCGTCACTGACCTCGCGATTTTCTTTGTCTTCATTAAAGTTGGTTTCTCCAACTTCTTCCACGTATGCAAATTTATGATAGATAGATCCGAACTAGTGTCAAGTTGCATTTTTATATTTTTGTTACTTATTTCGACGGTAACAAATTTTCTGGTTATTCCATCTTTTACCTCGTTGGACTTTAATTTTCTTATTTTATTGTCTTTATTTTTTGACCTGCAATGCGTGCTTTTATGTCCCACTCTTTTATAGTTGAAACATTTTTTATTCCTAAAATCGCAATATCTGTACCAGTGTAGTTCACCGCAAGCAAAACATGGCTTCGGGAGTTTTTGTTTATTTTTCTCTGGTATTTCACTTTTTGCTTGATAATCCGCAATTTTAGAATTATTTTTGGTAGATTGACTTTCTTCTTTGTAGCGTATTTTCCTTACATGCGAAACGCCAGACTGTTCTATCTTTTTTTAATATTTATTTACGCTAACATATCTTGTGCAGTCTTCTGCCAATTTCTGTACCGTAATACTTGGATCGCTTTCCAATTTTGCCAGTACTAATTTTCTCAACTCTGGGTCTCTTTCCGATACCATCCCCTGAACAAACACCAAGCACTTAAAATTGTCTGCGCTTAACTCTGCCAGCTTGAATTCTTCACAATGCTTATTCACATTGGCTGCGTACGTTATATAGTCTTGTTCATCATCTTTCATCAGATTCAAACATTTCCACCTATTGTGGAACAGAGATGTCTTTTTACTAAATAATTCACCTAATATATTTACCGCTTCGGTAAATGTCAACTCGCTAGTTTTTTTCGGTAAAATGTAGTTTACAATTTGTTATGCTCAGCAGTTCCTAATTTGCTTAAAAGAAGCCTAACCTTCTTTCCTTCAGACCACGAGTGGCAGTTCTCGTTATACACGTCCGTATATTTTTTATAATACTCCGCAAAAGTTATCTCTTCTTCTGGACTGTACGGGAATATTTCAATTGAATTCCATATTGTATTCTCTGGGAAAAATCATTTTGTAGATTTTTCTCTTTCCAGTTATTTCCAGAATTTTGTTTTGAAACTCCCTCTGCATCTGTTCCATTTTTTGTTGGAATTGCATTTGTCTATTGAAAGTTTCCTCCTGTAGCTGCATCTGGAATGTTGTTTGTTGCTCTAATATTTTCGTCTGCTGTTCCGACTGGAACTTAAAGAATTCCTGGAATAGACTTTTGCATTCCTCCATCTTCGCAAAAAGTTTACACAATGTCTAAATACTGTAAGGGGGGAGGTCCTACGAATTTGCAATTCGTGACTTATTTGAGCAAACTGTATTATCGAGAAAAATATTTCTTTTCTCGACAGATTTTTTCGTCACTATGTTGACGTCTTGGCTTGCGACAAACTTTTTTTCTCTCTCTCTTTTAAGTGTGAATCCGAGACTTTGTCGCCGAAGTTATTGTGGCGAGCGAATTTTTTCTTCCTCCGTATGAGTGCGAATCCTCGTCGCCAAAGTTGTTGTAGAGTTATTTCGCAGTGGAGGCTTTTATTTGTACTAAAATCGGTCCTAAATAAGTTCGCAGAGTAATCTTGTTGTGGTCGCTGACTACTTTCGTATTCGACTAACTGTCGACCACTGTCGTCCGACATCGACTGACCCTCGTTCCTCTTACTACTCCTACTTATATTAGGTGGGAGAGTCTAATAACTATAGAATAGGCGTGTTTCACCATAACAATATGCAAAATTATTGTTGTTCTCGAAAGATTGTTAAAGCATTTTTCACACAGAAAAATAGGATTATTCTTACAACCCAAAATATGTTTAGGGTTTTAAATAACGCGCCAAGGGTTGTTGTAAAATACAATTCAGCCAACCAATCATGTGGGTAGGAATATCAGTAAGTCCGTATATGGAAAAATCGTGTATTTTGTCTGACAAATGTTCATTTTCAAAATGTCTTAACTTGACAGTGCAATTGGTTAATATATATATAAATATATATATATATATATATATATATATATATATATATACGCACACACACACGCACACACACATACATATATATATATATATATATATATATATATATATATATATATATATATATATATATATATATATATATTAATAATAATAATAATAATCCGACATTTTTATTGCTTCAAACGTTATAAACACGGGTATTATCTTAGCCAACGCGTTTCGACATCTAATGGACTTTTGCCAGGTAAATGTAAGGACAACTATAAACAAGTATTTATAATCAAAAAATAAAAATTCCATTAGTTTTTCAAAAGTTTTAAATTTCATATCGCTCATATAGATCAGGCGAACGAAATGCTAAGCGTCGTAATTTAATGTCTAATAAAGAAAACTGAGTTTATATTTTTCTTTTCTTTTTTTATTTAAATAATATAAGTAATATTTATATTATATTAGCTTAATCAATGTAATTTAATTATTCTATGTAATTAAAATAATAGGTTACGAACGTATCCTTTTTCTTTTAATTTTTAAATATTTTTATAGTCAGGAACGGAAATATTTGAAAAAATATTTGTGGTTGAATTTATTCCTATGTATAACTAATGTATTTGATAAATTGTTGTGTATAAGATCCTTTTTTGTTCATGGTTACTTTCTTTTTAATTTCTGCAATTTTCCCCAGTATATCGTGAGGAGCAAGTGTAACAGTTTATTTTATATATACCTACTTCAGAATTATTGTTATGAATATTTAATAATATCCTTAATAGTTATGGATGTGGGTGTCATTATTTTGATATTGTTAAAATTGGATAAATTGATCATCATAGTAAGTGTTATTTGGCAGTATTACAAGCCTGTTTTTATCTAATTCATTGCCATTGTTATTTTTGTTGTTGTTGTTTATAATGTTAACATCTTTTTTGTGGTTGTATATTTTGTATACCTGTATCTTAGCATTGTGGATAAATAATGACGATACTACAGCTTTTTGAAGGTGCTTTTATGTATATTTCTTCTTCGGGTAAGTATTGTGGTCAGCAGATACTTAGTGCTTTCAAACAGAATCCTATAATTATTCCAGATTTTATCCTGTAACAGTGATGATGATAGAAATTGATAAGGTTATTCTTGTTAGTATATTTTATGTAACCTTCCAACTGAGCGTCATTATTAGTTCTATGTAGTCTGATATCTAGGAATGATAAAGTGTTTTTAGATTCAGATTCAAAGGTAAAATCTATTGTGGGTACGACGTTATAAAAAATCCCAAAGAACAAATACAGATACCACGACATTTTGAGACTTCCAATAGCAGCAACAACTCAATTGGATGACACAAGGTAACTCGAAGATAATGGCATAATCAAGATGTTGTTTTTCGCACATCATAAAACAAAAGGTTAAGAAGCAAACTCCCATCACTACTTGAAAGAGCGATAAGAGCTAGTGGACTTCATAAAGTCATTTTCCTTGAAAACGTTTAGCAGAAAGATGCTATAGTGTTCATACCACCATAATACTAAGTGTTCGATCAATGAATACCGAATGTTTCCCTATATGGATTCGGCTAAGCTGACAATTACCATCATATCTTTTAATGCTTTAAACCCCAAACAAGGCAATAAAAAACCACTAAGATACAAGGGGCTACTGAAATGAACAATTTAAACAGTGAAATTATGAGACCTAGCTGCCAATCTAGTACTGCACTCAAAGTCGAGGTACCAAAGAGGAAAGTTTATCAGAAGAGTTACTGCGAAAATATTTATAGAAAAGACACAGTGAAGCTACGTTACAGCGGGGGGGGGACTGAAGACGAGATACCAAGTCAGGGCCGCTAACGTTACAATTGCTTAGAATATCTACTTTCTGAAGTTTTCCCTCTCTCTCTCTCTCTCACACACACACACACACACACACACACACACACACACACATATATATATATATATATATATATATATATATATATATATATATATATATATATATACACTAGTTCAAATGCTTGAGATCACCCCGGGTAATTTTTTTTAAATGGACCAAAAAGTAGTTGTTTTGTACTTTAAATATGAGAAAATTATTATACATGTTTAAAAAAGTGAGACATGATTTTTATTAGAAATTTTATTATGACAAAAAGGAAAAAGCATTTTATGATTCAATTTTGCTCTCGTCAAAATATCCTCCTTTAGGCTTGGTTAGTGCAGCACAAATTTTCTGCATTCGTTGCAAAAGTTTCTCAAAGTATAAGTTTGATAATTGATTCTATTTTTTTTCTAAGATCTTTTACATTTTTTCTTTTCTTTTCAGACTTCTGTCAAGTTCATCCCATGATAATTCTGAGGGTGGCTTCAAAGTTTTGAACTGTAGTGCATATATATATATATATATATATATATATATATATATATATATATATATATATATATATATATATATATATATATATATATTGAGTAGAAATAAAAGGAAAACAGATGTAAATGACAATAAAGTCTCTCAGGAGAAATGCATATCAAAAAAGAGCTGGGTTCTTTTGTTGTCTTCCATTGTTTATTGTCTTGTATATTGCCAAACTCTATAATGCGTGATGTGGGAATAGAATTTGACATAGATGACAAGGAGAAAATACAACTACAACTCACATTTCGTGACGCTTAATTTTTCTAAAAGACTCTTAGAGAGCTTCCCGGAAATATTTAAACTATGAATTCACAGGGCAAGGATGTGTTGGTAGAGAAATGGCTATAGGCACAGAAAGTGGAATCGGCGAGCCAAATTGAAGTTCCGGGCTAGTCTGTTGCTTACTTTCGCACAAATACCCTTGGCAAAAGAATAAATCTCTCTTTTCTATAGGTCAAACAGTAGTGAAGTCTAAGTGTTAACCACTCTAAGAGAAGGAAAATAATAAACCGTGACGAAGGAAGCGACAAGTTACTCCATTATATTACCCAAGAATGCAGGACAATTCCCCAAAAAACAAAGAAATCAGTGGAGAATTATCATTGCCGGTATCCAGAAGAGTTATGCGATTAAAATATGCTGGATATTTCGTACAGCACACACACATATGAACACACACAGACACACACACACAGACACACACACACACACACACATATATATATATATATATATATATATATATATATATATATCTGAAGAAATATAGTCTTAAAGTGTGCTATATTTATGGGATAAAGTGCTCAATATCAGAGATAGAGCGTGTGTAAATATAAAAGTGAACATAGAAGTCAACACTTAGAGGCGACAGTCTGTTTTATGCTAGATGCAATCATTGGGCCACGATGATTGCATCTAGCATGAAACAGACTGTCGCCTCTAAGTGTTGACTTGTATGTTCACTTTTATATATATATATATATTATATTTTTTGTTTTAAAAATACGATTCCTTCGCTACATAAGAGTTCTCATGTTTCAAAAGCGAGAGCCGAGACCCCTAATATAATTTTTGAAATTATGTTGAGTTAAGGTGTCTGGTCACGCTTCCTCGTCAAGCGAGAATTTGGGAATAAGCTATTTTTTGGTTAGCGCGTGTTAACTCAACATAATTTCAAAAATTATATTAGGGGTCTCGGCTCTCGCTTTTGAAACATGAGAACTCTTATGTAGCGAAGGAATCATATTTTTAAAACAAAAAATATTATAATATAAGCTCTACTTCAGTATGGAGCACTGTCTTTTTGAAAATAAAAGCAAAATATTAAGGAACACCGGATTATATACCTAACGTGTTCTTTCTTATTTTTCTGCATACCTGCATATATATATATATATATATATATATATATATATATATGTATATATATATATAATTGTGTACTATGATTACGCTTTTTATTCAGTTGTTTTTGTGTCCGTATAAAAGATTTCTTTTCTGGACATAAAGTGTGTAAAAATGTCCGAATGTTCTTTATAACCCATGTGTTTTCGGCTAATCTATTAGATATTACATAGGATGTTTTTTGCTGTTGTTTTTAACTGAATGTGTAGGTTTTTGTATATATTTCTAGCGTGAAGCAAATGTTTTTCTTCTTTATTTTCCAAACATATTGTGGCTGTTTTCATAGTTGATGTTATTGAAAGCCAGCTATGAAATGGCTCAATGTGCTGATTGTGTTTGGAAAAAACATTCCCATCACTCTAGAACCGTATATAAAAATCGATATATTCATTTAAAAAATAAAATAATATAGAAAACATCCTAAATAATGCCTAATAGATTAGCCGAAAGCGCTCGGATATATAGAACATTCAGGCAGTTTTTACGCATTTTATGTTCACAAAAGAAATCACGTAAAGGCTGAAATGCATCGGCTAAGATAAGTTTAACTTTTGTCTTTATTCATATTGTCTTCTTATTGATATACAAATATGCTCTACATTAAATTTTTACGTCTGGATAGGCATTTTGTAGTGTGAGTGTGACCGAGGTAATTATTTATGAGTTCGATTTGATCAGGAACACAGTTCCTTATAGGGCATTTGAACTCATGAATAATATTCGCCTATCCAGAAGTCTTAAGTTACACCTATCCGGCCACAGCTCCATTAGAACCCATTTAAACATGCACAAAAACTTACCAGACTCCATCCGAAACATACTGGTAGAAAATGCAAATATAATAACTTCATTCACATGTAAAAAAGTAATGGAAGCCTTAATAATAAAAAAGAAAAAGCCAACACTCAATAATATTAACTACGAACACGGCCACAATGTGCTGACTGTGTTCGGAAAATAAAACATTCCTATAACTCTCGAAACATACACACAATAAATATACCCAGTTAAAAAGCAAAAATAAAATCATCCTTGATAATGACTAAAAGTATAGCCGAAAGCGCTCGGAATTACAGAATATTTGGACAGTTTCTACACACTCTGTCCAGAAAAGAAAACACTTGTTCGAATACAAGAAAAGTTAAATAAAACGTTTAATCGTAGTACCTTGTATGTCGTCTTTAATGAAACATATATATATATATATATATATATATATATATATATATACTAGCAGCATGGCCCGGCGTTGCCCGTGCTTGATTCAAAAATCGTACGACTCATACAGCAATCGCTATCACTTGACATAAAATATTTTTGCCCTTCATTGCCTTTAAAGGAGTGCCCTTTGCCTTGCTGATGTTGCTACATGCCTTACTTCTTGCCTATCTCACACTGCGAATTTTTTCTAAGTTCTATACTAAACATTATATCTGTTACGAAAAAAGAACTAAACAAAATGAACACAAAACGATCAGCTTTAAAAAAGGACTCGTAACTGGAAAAACCGAATGAAAAAGAATATTTACAACAAATACTTTTTCACACCCAACCCAGTTCTGCGGAATCAGAATCAACGTTGAGTTTAAGCAAGCGAATGAGCCAATTGGAGTAAAGTGCCATGCAGATTAAAATTTTTCCCTCTTGTGATGAATGCAGCTATCGATTTTTTTTTTGCATGCTAGCATGCTAGTTAACATTCGTGTCAGTCAGTTGTTGTCTCTCACGCTGGCCAATAGAATCTTCCTGCCTATTCGTGGCAGCCAGCTATAGGCTCTCACTCTGGCCAGTAGAAAATGGCCGCAAACTACATGAAGACTGCCGTAGAAGCATGAAAAAATCGATTATTTCCACTATCGATGGGAATTGGGAAATGCAAAGTCGGTCTTGACCTTTTTACTAACTTGGAGCATGTGCAAGTAAATTTTGGTACAAATCCGTCGAAAATTGCGGCCGTGCATTCGCTGCACACACACATCCTGCCTTTTATAGATAGATAGATATATATGTATGTATGTATCTACGTATGTGTAAGCGTGCACATGTGTGGATGTGTGTGTTACTTCAAACATTATTATAATGGATAGTGATATTTGAAATAGATGCCACACCTTTTATTATAAACAGTGTGTATTATGTCTATTGGCCTGCGGCTTCGAAAAATTTCAAAGAAAATATGCTTTCCGACAGGGATCGAACCTGAGTCTGCCTTTGTAGCCACCGTTTGATCCGATGTGCTTTACCGCTTGACTACAGCGTAATAGTCTAGAAAGACTTTGTTTTACCTTTTATGGGGCACCCACTATAATAACGTTTGAAGTAATATATATTGTGTATATTTTGTCAGGAAAAAAAATTAATTTTCAGATGACTACAACAATTTTGTCTTAGAAAAATGATGAACACAAGAATTTTTTTCTTAGAAAAAACAAGAGCCTGATGATGACATAGTGCTCTCTCTCTCTCACACACACACACACACACACACACACACACACACTCACACATATATATACATATATATATATATATATATATATATATATATATATATATATATATATATATATATATATATTATGTCTAGTTACTCATTTAGAAGCATACCAGTTTGCCAGAACGGCTAACAAATCCCTATTACAGATGCCTGCTCAACCACCGGAGTCCGACTATGATTTATACTGTAACTATACTGAGCAGAACTTAGTTACGGACCAATTTTTTTAACAAGACCGACACACCAGTCGCGATTACTTGTGACTTGCTGCTATCAAAACCATCGACAGATTCTGAGCGGTCTCTATCTACCCAGTTTCACTCACAAGCCTTGGGTTAAACCCTTGGCATAGTTTTCCGGCACTTAGCCAAAGACGCCGTACTCTGGGATCGCCTCCCACACCGATATTACCAAAAGGTCATCTTCCTGACAAATCGATCATGATGAGAATCGAACGAGTGTCTTATGGTAAACTTCTAAACATATAACGTAAACGGAAATAATTTTTAACTTAATGGATATTTATTTATAATCAGTAATTTTATATATTATTTAATGAAACATGCATCAATGAGAAAATGCTGCTGAAATACACACAATTTAAATTACATGATCCAGCAGCCCACCAAACTATCAACACTTGGAATTATAAATGTAGCCTTGTGCAAAGGCAAATTGAAATAGCCAAAGAAAAATTATGTAATTGTCATCTTTGATAATGGCTTATGTAAGCCGAAAGCTTAGATAGGATTTAAAAAATATGTATCAATATGGTGACTTTCTTTCATCTTTTAATGATAATGTTATTAAGCTTATCAGACGATATGAAAAGAATTTATATAAAATAGACAAAACTTATCTATATTATTTATTAAAACATGCATCAATTTTATATATATATATATATATATATATATATATATATATATATATGTATGTGTGTGTGTGTGTGTGTGTGTGTGTGTGTGTGTGTGTGTAATTAGGAAAAACCTTAAAAATTCATTGTCGGTAATAAATTTATTTCGATGAATATAGGCATATTCATCTCATCAGACCGACTACATTTTATGAAAAGATTTAATTGGTTTGATGAGATGAATATGCCTATATTCATCGAAATAAATTTATTACCGACAATGGATTTTTAAGGTTTTTCCTAATTATTATTATAATTTGTTCTGTATCATACACTGAGCTCTAATATAGACAATTTGGTATTATTTATTCATGCATACATACATACATACATACATATATATATATATATATATATATATATATATATATATATATACATATATATATATATATATAATTATATATATATATATATATATCTGTATATATGTATATATAAGTATATATATATATATATATATATATATATATATATATATATATACATATATATATATATATATAATTAAAATGTAGTTTTACGGTATCCTGTATTTATGAGTTAAAGTTCTGAATATAAGACTATCGCCACTGGATGTTGACTTCTTGAATATCAACTCTTATATATATATATATATATATATATATATATATATATATATATATATATATATATATATAGGCCAAAATCCGTGGGTAAGTAATCTAAGTGAATCCTAATAATATAGAATATTAAACTGATCCACAAAAGAGTGCTCAATATATTTATTATAGAGCATAGAAATGGATTACATAAATATGAAATTCTTTCTTCCTATACAATTTAATTTTCAATTTTTAAAAAAAGACGTTACGATTGATTTTTTTTATCAAACTTTATAGTATTGACATAGTATTCAAGCTTGCATACAAATCGTTAAATTTATGAGAAGACTATTTAATTTCAGGATATTTTTATTCATAACTGTTTTGTTAAAAATAAAAGACAATATATGTTTATTTTACAGGTCGTCGTCGACTTATGGTCACAATTGGTTACAACCAACTGGTCATAAATCGAGTTGGTGGTAAGTCGGCCTGTAATCAATTTTGCAATATTTTTATCTTACTTTAGGTATTATTATAATTTTTTAAATAATTTTTACGGCTTCTTTACTTTGTTATCATCTGTATCCTCTCTCTATATACTTTGTTTTGTTTTGTTTTTGCGTTCGACAAGTTTAAGTCGAACACTACATACTAATGTACAGTTTCTTTAAAATTTGCTAAACATACAAAAAAAAAAATAAAATACAGGTATAAAAATCGAAAACCTTTTAGTTGCAAAGCATATCAAAATACATACAAATAGAAAACATTTGCTGCTGTTACTTGGTTGTGGACCGTCGTACACCAAACTGGCAAACACTTCCGCTGACAGACGCGGAACAACCGGTACCAGATGGCGAGACATACCAATTCGTTGCCAATGCCGAGGCGTACAAATTCGTTGCCAATGCCGAGGCGTACAAATTCGTGGCCAATGCCGAGGCGTACAAATTCGTGGCCAGATGGCGAGACGTATTCGTTGCCAGATAGCCAGACGCAATAATTCGTGGCCAGATAGGGAGACGTACCAATTCGCGGTCATGGTCGTAAAAGCCAAACAGTCTGAAGTTGCATAGGTCATAAGTCAACGATGATATTTTTTTTAATGAAATGTTTTGGTGGATTAGATTCCCTCTCTTTGTTTACCGAGAAACTGAAAAATAAAGCGATTCGTTGCTACGGGAAAACAATTTTATAAGCTTCATCCTGGCATTTTTAGAAAAGCTATAATTCCAAGTTACATATTCATGTATCAAATGCAACTGGTGTAGCGTTTACAAAGTTTTGCAACGATGTGTATGGTGTATACATTAAAAATTTAAAGAAAAAATAATCCTTTCGGGGTGACAAAATCTGACAGCGCCTAAGGAGAGAGACATTATGAATATTGTTAAATTTCTTAACATATTTTGAAATGAATTCCCCTGTAGTACAGAATATCGTGTTTAATGCGACTTTTTTTTTCTTTTTCTATATTGAACCTTTCTTTGCAATTAATACTGTAATGTATTCTAATATTATTTGTAATATTTGTTTTATATTAGTAGTTACATTTTCTTTCCTGCGGCTTTTGATGTATAATTCCACATGCGTGTATATACTACACACACGCGCGCAGGCACACACACGTACACATATATATAAATAAAGGCAAAAGGAAAACATCTCTCAGCCGACGAGTTTCGTCTTCTGATCGACTTTCAAGGCAAATGTAAGGATTTTATTTTGCAGCAAGTATTTATAATCAAATGCGAAAATGTTAGTTTCTTAAATTTTTTAAATTTAAAAAACGCACATAAATATTCATCAGGCTAACTGAAAAGTCTAGCTAAATTATGGAGGATTCTAAGTGATGTAATGTCCAATAAACAAAAGTTAGTAAATGATCCTGTTGATTTTTCTTATATATATAATGTAATTAATGTTTATATTATTTTAGTTTAGGGTTAATTCATGTATTATACATTTTAAATTAAAGGTTGCTAATTTCACTGTTTTCTTTTAATTCTTAACATTTTTATAATCATTTATGTTGGTTTGGGAAAGTAGTAGTTCTTTCAGGAACGGAGATATTTGAAAAATCGGTGAGGCGCAGATTTATATTTTGATGAAAATTCAATAGCGGCACTATCAAGAATTTTCCGTCTATGCAAGTGATTTTTTCTTTTAATAAATATGGCATTTTTTTGCTCAAAGTCGTGGTTGAATTTATTTCCATGTATGACTAATAAATTTGATAAATTATTGTATATACGATCCTTTTTGTATTCATAGATACGTTTTTTAATTTCTGCAATTTTCCCCAATGTAGTGTGGGTATATATATATATATATATATATATATATATATATATATATATATATATATATATATATATTGTCATCCACAGACAGACTGTTTCGCTGTATCACAGCTCCTCAGTGTGGCTAGACGTCCGGTTGCCTCTGGCTAGAATCGAAAACCGGCTGAATTCGCGTCAGTCGGAAATTTTACCCTGAAGCCGTTGGCTCACGGCAGAGAAGAAGGTGAATTTAAGCGTATTTATTTTTAGATAAACACACAGTGACTGAGAGAACTCGATTCGATTTACCGAAGATATACATATATATATATATATATATAAACTCTATTTCTGATAGTGAGCACTTTATCCCATAAATATAGCAGAACTTTAAACTATATTTCATCATATATATATATATATATATATATATATATATATATATATATATATATATATTAAGAATTTAACGTATATTAATCCGACAATATTTTTAATTACTATAAACGCTATATTTATTTATACGCGTTTGATTATACATAATTTTATTTAAACAAACACTCAAAATAATGTCTACCGGTTCAGAAATACAAAGTCTTACTGAAGATAGAGGTTCATTTTCTTTATTAGAACACGCGAAACTGCGAAACGGCTTATGGCCATATCACGTTGAAATTTCGGTTCTCGTAAAATCATCTGTTAAGCAACGGTGAACGTGATTAGTACCTACATGGATGATCGTTTCGGAAAATCAATTGCTATAAATTTGCATGTGCAGGTGGTGTAATGGATAATCGTTCGGAATAGAAACCGGAGAACCGAGTTCGAATTCCAGTCGGGTTCGTTTTATTGACTTACGTACAAATACCATTGGAAAAGATATGGATCAACCTCTGCTTCCCCGAGCTATGGGTTAATTAGTAGGAAGTTTATCAGTAAATCATCTTTTGTAAAAAGATTTCCCAATATAAAAATATTTTCTGGCTTTAAATAACCTCCAAAAGGTGGATAAGCTGTAAAAAAAACAAACCAATTAATCAAAATCTTTCTGCGAAAAGACGTTAATTTCATTGTTTAATAGAAAACTGGGATATCTACTGAAACATGTGTACCTATTAAATATAACGCTTATATAAAGGATATTTTCGTTATATATATATATATATATATATATATATATATATATATATATATATATATATATATATATATATATATGTAGACGTCTCTTCTACTCCAATAGCTTCATGTCTCGCACATCTCGCCTATGGAACTCCCTTCCCTATTACTGTTTCCCTGACAAATACAATCTCTAACGGTTTAAGTGTAGCGTCAATCGACATCTCCAGTTGCCTTGATCTATACACTTCCCTTCTCCACATCCTTTCATTTCTCATTCCTATCTGCTCTCGCCCCGGATCTTTTGTGGCCCCCTTGCCTTGATCGACCCACTGTCTTTCTCTTTCTCCACATCTCCTCCCTTGCCACTCCTATCTGCTCTTCCTCCAACCCCCTCTTTAACCCTTTGCGTGATAGTGGCCTCCGGCCTTGCTTGGGGTGATATGATTAAAAAAAAAAAATATATATATATATATATATATATGTATGTATGTATGTATGTATGTATGTATGTGTGTGTGTTTACAGTATAGATACATCAACCTCTGTACTGTCATTTATAATGTTGTAACGTAATAAACGTAATATTTCCTTTAGCGTCGTTGATGAATAAATAATGTTGACAGAATATAGGTTCATTTCAGAAATGCATTTGTCATATTCTTTAAATATATATATATATGTTGGGGGGGATTCAGTCCACGCCGGGCACTTCTTTTTACATATAGATAAATAACAAGTGCGGAACCAGGGACATATATCCCGTGGGTCAAGCCTCTCTCCCCTGCTATGGTATGGTAGGCTTATTTATTTCAAATCGAGAAAAAAATAAACTTTACAAATAAATAAATAAAAAATCACAAATAAACGTAAATAAAACTTAAACAAAAGACTTCTGCCAAAATAGTGATCACCAATTGTTTTCTCCATAAATGTTGCTATTTGTTCGAAACCAGGCTCAGAATCGTTGATCACTCCGACTGAGATAGATAGATAGATAGATAGATAGATAGATAGATAGATAGATAGATAATCGTCTGCGCGCATGTGTGTGTGTGTTATGCCATTCGTGTTCGCTCGAGAAACGAGAACTGTGTGAATCTAGGCGCTGAAATGATTCTAAATGCCTTGTCAGCATTCACTGGGTGAGGAAGGGCTGAATGAAGATAAATTATATATATATATATATATATATATATATATATATATATATATATATATATATATAAAGATAAATTATATACACACACACACACACATATATATATATATATATATATATATATATATATATATATATATATATATATATATATATATATATATATGTATATATATGTATATATAGATAGATGAAGATAAATTATATATAGTGTCCCACACGGCTATGGAACGAAAACAAAGCATCCGCAGAGATCGCAACCATTCCAGTTGATATGCTAAGCCGCACTGTGTTTGAAATGTGAGAGCGAGCTCATGCGTGTTCTCTCCTCGTGGTGGTAACCATCCCAGAGATCTAATATTCCGACCATAGATAATATGTTGAAATCTTGTATGTTAGTTACATTTGGTACTCTATGTCATCTTTATAAACCAAGATACTTGTTTTTAAAATGGCTACCCTATATATATATATATATATATATATATATATATATATATATATATATATATATATATATATATAGCGAGATTGATAGATAGATAGATAGATAGAAAGAGAGACAGAGTGATAGAGGATCAGTATAAAAATAAATAGACATAATATATCTATATTGTTCAATAAAACATGTTTGAATGAAGATATGCTACCTAAATATACATACATATACAGTGCTGTTCGATAAAAGTGACTCACCTGATTTTTTTTACTTAAAATTTTTTTTACCTAAAAAACTTTTCGCTTGTTTTTGCTGTCATACTAATTTTTAATCTTACTAATATAAAGACCCCTTCCCGACCACCTAGTAAAAAAGTTTACTCACCCTAAGGTATTCTATAGATAATTATAATTTTGGATATAAATGAAATTTAGGGAAAAACTCTGTGCAAAAAAAAAGTGACTCACTTATTTCCTGCATCTAGTAATCAATAGAAACATAACCGAACAGCTTTAAATAAAGAATAATAGAGGTATAATTTATTTATAATAGGTAATATAGTTCGAAATATTTAATAATCTATGGGTCCTCCTTTATTTTGAATGACCTTTTCAAACCTTTTTGGCATTGACTTGATTAGGTTCTGGCAAATCTCATCTCCAAGCATTGAATTCCATTCGGATATGAAATTCACAATCTAATCCTCTTTGTTGCTCAACTGCTTTCTCGAGAGCCTGTACTTTATAATGCTCCATAAGTTTTCTATGGGGTTGAGGTCAAGAGATTGGGGCGGCCATGTCATAACACTCAACTGCTTCTCTTCAAAGTATTCCTTCATCAATTTTGATTTGTGACAGGGAGTATTATCCTGCATAAAAATGAGCTTGGAGGGGTCGATTTTCACCCTTTCAGCAGAAGGGAGCAGACAAGACTATAAAATTCTCTTGTACTGCTCGCTCCTGAGGGTCTTTTCAATAGGTTTTAAGAAACCAGTTCCATGAAAAGAAAAGCATCCCCAGAACCTTATACTGAACGGATGCTTGACAGTACTTACTGCTAAATTCAAAGAGCTTTCAAAGCTTCTTCTTCGGATTTTAGATCGCTTATCCTTTGAATTTAGCTCAACTTTCGTTTCATCGGAGAAGAGAACATTTAGTAAGAAAAATAAGGTGAGTCACTTTTATCAAACAGAACTGTATATTATAAAATGGATTAAGTCCGACAATTATTTAATATATTTTTATATGTTATTTTTAACAGATATTATTTAAGTAAATGCCCTGCTTTTTAAAATAAACATTATTAATTACATTTACTGGCCTGAAAATAACGTATAAACAGAATATATTAAATAATGTCGGACTTAATCGATTTCATATAACAGTAAAGTACGTTTCGTGAACCGATATGATCTTTCGGGAAAGATCGTCGAAGATTTGCTGTTTATAAACAGTAATTTGGACTAAGCAGATGCTTTCTCTGTAACTGAGTAGTATAGCATGACCGTTCCATATTGGACACACGTTCGATTCCTTTCGGAGACCACATATTTTCTACGAAATTTCGCGAATTATCATGCCAGTAAATGTAATTAATACTGTCTATTAAAAAAACAGAGCATTTACTTAAATAAATTGTATCTATTAAAAATAATGTATAAATAATACATATATATATATATATATATATATATATATATATATATATATAAGCATATTTTCATTCAAACATGCTTCATTGAATAATATAGACATATCATGTCTATTTATTTTATACTGATCCTTTCAAGTTGTCTAATCAGTTAAGATTAAATTTATCAAGGAAGATGCCGTAGTTTTTTCTACCCAAATCTTTTGATCTGCTGCAAGAACATTATCAAGTGTAGATTACAAAGACAAACTTTTTGTAACTAAGATAAAATCTCAATTTCGTTGTAATGGTGCCTTCTTTGATGAATTTCATCTTAACATCAAGAAACTGGTTAGAGAACAGGAAAGCATCAGTATAAAAATAGACATAATATGGCTATATTATTCAATAAAACACACACACATACACACACACACACACACACACACACACACACACACACACACATATATATATATATATATATATATATATATATATATATATATATAATGAAAACAGATAACTTTAAGGATTCATTGTTTATAATTTATTTCACCAGGGAATTTCTTTTTCCCTGGCTCATCAAGCCACAGTTCCAAGGGTGAATAAATGAATTTAAATTTACATATATTTTTACACTTTTGAGAGGTAGTATTAAGTTGATGTAAGGTGATATAGAGAGTGGTGAGAGAGAGTATGACAGATATGGTCGAAATTAGAGAGGGAAGGGAGAGGTAGGAATGATTTTTAAATTATTTTTATTACAATACTTAATAGTGATATATATACCATCATCCTTCGACCTCCCTATGGTTGGTCGGAACTCACTTGATAATCCCTTTCATATGTTCGATCCCTAGTATTCTCAGCATCCTTCTGTAGAACTGCATATCTGTTGCTTCAAGTATCTTCATCATCTGTGTGGAGATTGCCAGCATTCACTGCCATGTAGAAGGATTGATATTACATACCAGTACTCTTTTCTGCGTTTCTAATGTTTTTGCATACATGCACAAAACATAAGTTAATTCAATATAACCGCCATAGGTTTCGATTACATCTTCGATACAGCTTTTAAAACGAGTACATGCGTTGAGCGGGTGTTCTTTAGCTATTTGTATGTATTAAACATAATATCTATAGCTATTAACTGTAAGAAAACAGACTGAATGGTCATCAACAAAAGCGACACCTCAACTACATATTGGGGGCGTCAAAATCAAGCAGTTACAGAAAACCAGCTATCTGAGTCGCTCAGTAACGAACGACGGAAAATGCGACAATGAACGCTGGACAATCTCAAATGAAAAAAGAAGAGATTTTATTCAACGGGCGAATGCGGAGACTATTACATAAACGCGTGCAGCAAGAAAGTCTTAAGAAAAATAGCAACACAAAGTAAACTTACAATCGGAAAGAGACGACCGAAATTTATACGACGCAATAATGACAGAGGACCGGCATAATTTATCAATCACATGACACACTGAAGACAAGAGACAAAGGGAAACCTACTTAACGAACTTGCCTGAATGGATGTGAGAACAAGGACAAAGCATAGCTCTACGACGTGGTGTAATGGTTAACAAGCTTGTCCCACTAGATTAATTACGACTGAGTAGTCTGTTCGCAGGCACGTTGGAGTAATGGATAGCTGCTCTGATTGAGGAATTCCACTCGAAAATATTACATTCACTAAAGTGCTAATAGCATTGGAAAGGTATGAATCCTTTTCTTCTCCCCCCCCCCCAGCTATGGGTAAATAGCAGGATAGACCAGGTTCTATAACATTGGATGGAAACTGGTCTACCGCACAAAGTAAATGTTGATAAGATATCGAGAGTCACAAATCACTGATCGGTGCCCCCAATCAGGCTTGCCCCCATCCCCGTTCGGGTTTTTCGGGAGTAGTATGCAATGGCCCTTTGTGCAACAAATGAGAGCAATTTGTGGAGAACAAATGAGGATATTTATGTATACATAGGTCAGCGTTAAATCCATTTACCATGCCTTCGAACTGTAATCAAAGTGTAGTATCAGTTCTATGAGAATAATAGGCATAGATAGGTTCGCCTATTGTCTGGTTCATACTCCTTTCCGGTTTTTTGAACAGGAGTAGACGTTTATCCTTTGTTTTCTGTTTAGGATTGGATTTCCCTTTCCTTCTAAAGTCTTTTTTCATTTTCTTTCAATACCAGTAGCCCCTTGCGTCTTAGTGGCAGTAGCGCTTTGCTTGGAGAGAATTGATTTTTTTTTTTTTTTAAAAAGAAGAAAATAAACAGGGAACCTTAGTCTCGGGGATTCCGGTTTATGGCAGCCTCATCTCATTGCACTAAAGAAGTTTGATGAATAACAGTGGTCGCGAGGACGGAGAATATTTTTTGGTTGATTTGCATATAAGGCACCCCATATTAAACAGGCCTTATATCCCTTCCTATCTCTGTGAGGTGGTTGGTAAATACATCAAAATGTAGTTTCTGTTATCAAAACTAAAGTTCTTGAAGACCTGGTCCGGAGGATTCGAAGTTTGTGGCAATACCTCCCTCAGTGCACTAAAGGCAGCATTGCTTAATACCAACACCAGCATCATTTTGGTTGCAAGAACTGGGTACGTCTGTCTTTTAGTTGTGCAAGCACCCCGTGGGAATATAATTTACTAACGATCAATGGTCTTTGGCACGACCTTGACAATCATGGCTTTGGGCCGGAAATCCAATGATAAATATATTTATACACGTGTTGGATAGATTTCATACAAACCTACGATAGAATAGATTTTTTAAGCACATAATTTAAAATTGCTTTTAAATTACACCTCATGAGATATATATTTTTTAAATACTCATATATTTTTAATTTGATTAAATATATATATATATATATATATATATATATATATATATATATATATATATATGGCTTCAAAGCATGATTATAATTATAAATTAATTATCACTGCATGTTTCTCTCTCTCTCTCTCTCTCTCTCTCTCTCTCTCTCCATCCCTCTGTCTATGTATCAAAACATCAATACACACACACACACACACATATATATATATATATATATATATATATATATATATGTATTTGTGTGTGTGTGTAACGTTTGCATATGTGCATAGTTAAATATTTACTTATACGTTTAATTACATAGAGTTATCTTTTATTAATTAACTAATTTACCAATAAATCAAATAATTTTAATTTCTCTGAAGCATTGAAATTATTAATTCAAAATTTTTAAAATCTATAATTAGTTCACAACATGAAGCATCTGTTTTCAAACAAATTTTAATACAGATTGCTTTTTTATTAAATTAATAAGTATTTACAGTACTCGATTTCTGGTAGATACATATACCCCTCACGCGCACAGACGAATTATATATATATATATATATATATATATATATATATATATATATATATATATATATATATATATATATATATATATATAGATATATATAGATATATATTTATTTATTTATATATATATATATATATATATATATATATATATATACATATATATATGTAGAGAGAGAGAGAGAACAAGAGCGAGGGAAAGAGAGAGAGTGAGTTTAGAGAGAGAGTTAAAGAGTGTGCGAGAGAGATCTATATGCAAACACACACAAACACTATTCTAATCGTTTCTTTAGACGCAATTCTCCCCCGTGGAACTCTGTTCCAATTTCTTGCTTTCCTCTTCCTACAATCATCAAAACTTTAGGTGCAATGCCAATCGCCATCTTCTGCTTGCTGTAATCCTGATTTTTTATTGTCTTTTATTACCAGCAATGTTTTTGCACTTTCAATTTCAGTTTCTTTCAATATATATATATATATATATATATATATATATATCGAAATATCGAAATATATATATATATATATATATATATATATATATATATATATATATATATATATACAGAAATTGTTAGGCGGATTTGATAATTATAATTGAGTAATTCATTGAGTTTGAAAGAAACCTCAACAGAATGCAGAAAGCACTGGACGGCCGTTTCCTCATATATATATATATATATATATATATATATATTTGAAATATAAAATAAAACTTTTAATACCCGTTTGTTTGAAATATAAAGCAAAAATCCCGTCTATCTTAAATACAATTTTTTTTTATAGCTTTAGGTCCGTGTTTATTTTAATACAAAATTTTAAAAGAAACCCAGTAATGCCGGTTTATACTGAATATAAAATATAAATTCCGTCTATTTTAAATAATTTTTTTCTTTATAGATTTAGTTCGTTTATTTTAACTATTTGAGCCTTTCGTTCCTGAATAATTTTAACGCTTCTTCGTGCGTCAAAATTCGCAAATAATTGGTATGTAATGTTTTAAGTGTTTACCCGCCGTTCAACCGGTGGCTGGGCATGAACCATTTTTTTCTGTCACTGTTCAACCGGTGGATGGGCATTACGTCATTTTTCTCTACTACCGGTTATCAGGGCTCAGCAGTTAATACATAGTTTTAAAAAAATACCATTAATCCTTGTTTAATTCAAATATAAAATATAAATCCCGTCAATTTTAAATACAAATTAAAAAATAAAAACAGTAAGCCCCGTGTAATATATGGACTGCGCCAGTATTGCGTCAACCAGATATTTTTATTAAAA
Source organism: Acanthosepion esculentum (assembly GCA_964036315.1). Classification (NCBI taxonomy): domain Eukaryota; kingdom Metazoa; phylum Mollusca; class Cephalopoda; order Sepiida; family Sepiidae; genus Acanthosepion; species Acanthosepion esculentum. Next base: position 60,232,524 of record OZ038480.1, read on the forward strand.
TTTACCGTAATTTCTCGAAAATAATACGCACCAATAAATAATACGCACCCCAACAAATGATCCAAAAATTAAGAAATATATCTATTGCTATATATAATACGCATCTATAATTTTTATCAAAAAAGTAATTACGAGGACATTTTGACGACCTTGACATTAAGAATAAAATCGAAACTAAGAGGTTAAAATAAAGTTGAAAATGACTATGCGGTTTTCTCGATAAATATAACATTTGATTTTACCGCCAAAATGCCGTCAAAACGTGCGAGATATAATGCCAATTTTAAACAAAAAGTAATAGAATTAGCAGAAGGAATAGGAAACAGAGCTGCAGCTAGAGAATATGAGTTGAATGAGGTTAACATACGTTTGAAGAGAATGAAGAGGCCGAAGATAATTTTGAACAGGAAGAAGATAATATTGTTAATGATAATTTGTTTAATGGCAATTTCAATATTGAGTCTATAATAGAAAGTGGTGATGATGATGATGATGATGATGATGATGATGATGATGATGATGATTAAAATTAAAATTTCAATAAATTGTTAACTTCTTTTCTTTTATCAAGGAAGATGCCGTAGTTTTTTCTACCCAAATCTTTTGATCTGCTGCAAGAACATTATCAAGTGTAGATTACAAAGACAAACTTTTTGTAACTAAGATAAAATCTCAATTTCGTTGTAATGGCGCCTTCTTTTATGAATTTCATCTTAACATCAAGAAACTCGTTAGAGAACAGGAAAGCATCAGTATAAAAATAGACATAATATGGCTATATTATTCAATAAAACACACACACACATATAATATATATATATATATATATATATATATATATATATATATATAGAGAGAGAGAGAGAGAGAGATAGATATATATATAAAAGTGAACATAGAAGTCAACACTTAGTGGCGACAGTCTGTTTCATGCTAGATGCAATCGTCAGGCCTGACGATTGCATCTAGCATGAAACAGACTGTCGCCACTAAGTGTTGACTTCTATGTTCACTTTTATATTTACACACACTCTATCTCTAATATTGAGCATTTTATCCCATAAATATAGCACACTTTAAGACTATATTTCTTCATATATATATATATATATATATATATATATATATATATATATATAATGAAAACAGACAACTTTAAGGGTTCATTGTTTATAATTTTTTATAGATTTTTTATTTTTTGCCAAATAAAAAATGCAGTTACTGATAAACATAAATTTATTGACAAAAAAATTTGCTCGTTTGAACCTATTTATAATAAGCACCGCTACTATCACCTGTAATTTACAGTAAAAAATTGCGTATTATTTTCAAGAAATTACGGTAAATTATGTAACAGTCAATCTCTACTCAGCACCTGAAGATTGTGTTGTGCATGAAACTCCGAGTCGTGCTACCGGTGAATAACATGTCTATTTATTAATAATCCTCAGCAAAGTTTTCACAGGATCAAAATTGTGTATTTGAGTACGCCGACATACTAGAATGGCTTCTTCATTTTCCCGAAATCTCACTGCAGACAAACGCGCACACGAACACATAAACACGGAAATGGTTATGATCGTTCATGGTTATGATCGTTCATAACCATTTCCGACCCTCACCCGTAGATGTGCAGTTAAAATGCACTGAAACCAAGTTGCATCTTTGTAGTGAGTAAAATGGTTTTGTCTATATGATAAAATTATAATAAATAAATAATTATCGCTCTACTACATGTATTGAGCTCTTTTTTTAATTAACGCTGCGAACGTTGGAATTTATATATTACTTTCGTTCTCATCGCATCGGATATATATATATATATACATATATATATATATATATATATATATATATATATATATATATATATATATATATATATGCCTCATCCACATATAAAACAAAGATTAGAAATAATGGAATCACTAATAATAACAAAGGAAAAGCCAACACTGAATAACATTAAGTATGGAAAAATATAAAAAAAAACCACATTCAATTAAAAATAAAAGTCGTCCTTGATAGTGGCTAAATGAATAGCCGAAAGCGCTCGGATATGCAGAGCTTTTGGATAGTTTGACAAACTTTTTGCCCAGAAAAGAAAACATTTGTACGAACTCAAAAAACAAAAGAAAAAGCTTAATGGCCTTGTCATTCGTCTTTAACGAAATTTGTATAAAAGCGGGATTGTTAGCCAAATACAAAATTGTCCTATATGCATAAATATATATAAAAAAATGGAAATACCGTTTAAAACCACAACCCCAATTTTATCAAGAAACATCAATGTCGAGATAAAATTGATATTTAAAAGTTAAGTAATCTTTTCATATAATATCATTAAGGCTCTATTTTAATATTATTTTAATGTTTTTTTAATATTGAGCACCATATATAAAAATATCTGTTGTTTCTTAAATATTAAATCTTATATATTTTGTCCTCTGAGGTACTTTATCATAGCAAGTGCCTTGATAAAGTCCCTCGGCGAACGAAATGCGTCGGCTTAGAATAGTTTTCCTTTTGTCTTTCTATTCATATATATATATATATATATATATATATATATATATATATATATATTATAAATTAACTGATTTAAAATATGTTTTTTTTCGCTACACAGTAATAACCATGTTTCAAAAATGGAAGTTAAAAGCTTCGAATTTAATTTTGTTATTAAATTAAAGACATTAGTTCCATTTCCTCGTCAAGCGAATTTTGGAGTAACTTATTTTTTTTTAAATTTACAGTTTTAAAGGCACGGCAAAGATTCATAATTGAGTGTTTCCAAGGATACAGAGAAATCCACTCATCTAGACAAGGGGTGGTAGCGTGTTCAATTTTAACTTTTCCTTGTATCAGTTAATAGTTACATTCGAAAGCGGGGTTATGTTTAGGGATGTGTAGGGATGTATTTTTCAACACATTCTGACATCCGCGAAATGCATGTCGTCTGGGTTTTTTATAAAAATTTTATTGTTAACGGCAAAATTCTTACGGCATTTTTTCTATTTGTATACTTAAAGATTTTTTAGGGCTGTTTAGGCTAGAATATGTTTAATTTAACTACAATTCTAAAAATTTTTCTTTTCAATTTTTAATAGACTATATTTCTTTTTAAAACCAAGTAAATGTATTAGAATTACTTACAGTATGTAAAATTATTTTTTCATATCGAGTATACGTATGTATATTACCAGGTTACATTATTTTATTAAGTAAAATTTATGATAATGACGGCAAAGATAGCTAAATTATTTCACTGATTCAGTAAACTTTTATTTTTTATAAACTTAGTAATATATATTTTCTCATGTATGTCAAAGGACATGGGTCATTTAATGTCCTACATATTCTAACTTATCATATTAATTTCATTTAACTTTAGGTGTTTTATTGGATTCTTTTAAGTGTTTGAAGTACTTGTAGAGAGGTGTTAAGGTTAGAATATCGTTTTATTTAACTACAATTTTAAAAGATGTTTAGGTTAGAAACCGTTTTATTTAACTACAATTTTAAAACCAATTTTTAAATATTTTTACTTTTAAATTTAATCCACTATATTTTTTTTATAAAACAAGTAAATGTAATAGAATTATTTACAGTATTTAAAATTATTTATTCACATCAAATATAAGTATGTATATTACCAGGTCTTATTTTCTTAAATTTAATTTTTAAATGTTGTTTAAAGAAAAAAATTTACAATGACGGCACAAAATAGCTATTGTGGTCTCAAGAAAAATGGCAAACGGTGCATTTCAGTGATGAATCTAAGTTTTTGTTATTTGGTTCAGATGGGAAAAGGTACGTTCGTCGAAAAGTAGGTGAAAAATTGTCGCCTAAATGCCTTAAGACTGGTGTTAAATTCGGTGGAGGAAGTGTCATAGTTTGGGGGATGATATCTGGAGATGGTGTGGGCCCTTTGGTGCGATTACATGGAAAGGTAAATGCAAGAGTTTATAAACAACTTGTAAAAGATCATGTCTTGCCGGTGCTGAGAAATTCAACTAAGCGACCACCCATATTCATGCAGGACAATGCCCAATGTCACAAGGCTAATGTAGTCATGAACTTCCTCAAGGCTGAAAAGGTTATTGTTATGGATTGGCCTGCTGAAAGCCCAGATCTCAATCCTATTGAAAATGTGTGGAATATTCTAGGAGAACGTTCGAAAGCCAGAAATCCTAAAACAACCGAGCAATGTCCTTCAGGAAGAATGGAATAAGATCACCCAGCAAGAAATTGAAAATTTAATTTCCTCATTCAGTCGAAGATGTCAAAGAGTGATTGAAGCTAAATGGCTTCAAACTAAATATTAAATACTTCCAGTATTCTCTGTCATTTTTTATTATTTTGTTATTTTTTAAACCGTTCTGATCATTTTGGTCGCCATGGGTTTTGCAGTAAATCATTAAATCATCCATAACTTTAGTATTATCCTCTCTCTCTCTCTCTCTCTCAGGCAATAACGATTAATATCGTATTTATTGTCTGTGAAAATTATAGAATATAAAACAACTTTGATAAAAACTTATACCTACTTTTCTGACGAAAACAATGCCGTTCTGAACATTTTTGCCGCAACTGTACATACAACAAACTATTTCTTATTTAACAGTTAAAATATTTAATCCTTGAAAATGGCTAAATGTATAGCCGAAAGCCCTCGGATGAAAAGAACATTCGCACAGTTTTTATATTATTTATCATCCGAAAAGAAAAAAATTAGATTGCATGAGAAATTGTATATAAAACTAAATAAAAGCACCTTGTCTGTCGTATTCAATGAAATGTGCATGAAAGAAGGATTGCTGCCTAAATACACAAATATATATATATATATATATATATATATATATATATATATATATATATATATATATATATATGAACCTGTAGAAAAAGACTATTTATAAATGTAAAAGACAATAGGAAAACTGTAATATTAGCCGACGCGTTTCGTCCAATGTAGACTTTTTCAAGGCAAAAAACGAAATGAATTTATTAAAACAAAATAACTAATAACAAAACCAAATATTCTTAGCAACTGGAAGAATTTAGAAAACTCTGTTATATTCATATTATCAACTGAAAATTACGTCAAGTACTGTCACATGTGGAAATATTGTTTTTATTGTTATGTTGACGGATTCAACCATTTTCTTTTGTATCAAGAAATCAAAAGAAAATGGTTGAATCCATAAACGCAAAAATATCGCGAAGTGCGCGAAATTCATTTCTGTTTGAACGTCCATTTTCGTAATAAGCTTCAATAACTTTAACACATTGTTTGATTGTTAATCTTTCCATGTTTGAAATTGCCAAAGACTTAAGTTGTTAAATCTAAAAGAAAAAGAAAAAAATCATTAGACGCTTAAACTTAATTCACATTTAAAATCGGTCCAAGTTATTGTAACACCCTATATATATATATATATATATATATATATATATATATATATATATATTTCACACTCTTCCACTATAAACATAGCAAATTTTCGGCGATATATATAAATAGAAAGAAAGAGAGAGAAGGAGAGATACGCGTTATTATCAGAAATTTCCCGTACCACGTCTAAAAACTACTTCATTTGTCCAGTAAATAATACATTTCATATGTTATTTAATTTGAATCACCATCTCCTTTCAAATGGAACCCCACCTACGGGAAACTAAACAGTGATTTCAGCACCTGTTATTCAAGCGCCGGGGTGAGCTGGGATGGCAAGCTACACAGTAAAGTGATGCATGTTGAGCTTTTCCGTGAAGATCTTCTCACCAACACCATAATTGATTATATTCTGTAAGGCAGGGTTTACTGTCTATTTAAAATCGTTACAAATCCTAATTTGACCATTTTTCTTTTACACTGGAACGATGGAAGACGCCTATTCAGAAAAAGTATCTTGTTTGATAACAGTAGTAATAACCATGCTATCCAGCTCCGCCTCAACCCTTTCTGGAAGTGCTAACGGTACTGGTCAAGCTTTCATGAAACGAGGGATACTGTTAGGTTTGATATGCGGCTTCGCTGTAGCGTCTTTCAAAGTGCCCAAGCCTGGTTTTAAAAAAGCTCAGAAAAATGTCGCTTCAAGTCAGTCAACGTAATTTTATTACAGGTAGCCGATAGATTAATTGGTAATCTTTCCAACTATTCCCGTACAATCAGTCCTCATAAATTATAGGTTTTCCTCTGGTGTTTCACAGTCACATTGGAAACTCATTTAGGCTCAATGATTTGTGCGGATTAAGAACGCAATTTTTGTATTAAACCCTTTTTAGAAAACTACATAAAGTAGTTTCATGAATTGCTCCTCGTTACCTAAAAAGGTCACAACTAGTTAAGGGGGTCTGTAATAACGACGACAACGCAGTTTAGTCTGGTGACGTCTGTCTATAGAAGTGATACTCCTGCTTTTTATTCATATATATACACAATATGGCCGACACGATATTTCGCAGCTTATTCTGGTGACGTCTGTCTACAGAAGCGATACTCCTGCTTTTTATTTACATATACGATACTTCCGTGTCTGAACAACAGCTGAAACGGTGTTTCTGTTTCCTTAGTTCCCGGTTACAACACATAATATATGGCAGAATCATTTATGTCCGATTTTTTTTCTTAACTTATCCACCACAAACCAACCGAAATCAACCGTGTACCGAAATCAACCGTGTACCAGAATGCAACATGTAACTAACATATTTTGACTCTTTCGCATAAATCCACAAATAATTCTGTAGGAAATAAGTTTTGTAATGTCAAATCCTCACAACCCAATTTAATTTTTGTTCTGCTAAGTGGTATAGTAATGGTATATCTGTTATCAAACAATTCCAGGTAATTGCTTACCTCTTCAATATAAAATTGTACACCTGCTATGTTGACCTTACTGAAGCGTACGACCACGCCGATAGAGATTTTTTTCTTCTCATTAGAAAGCAGCTTCCAAGTTCCGACTCCGCCAAATGTTTATTTCGCATAAAGCATCTTTATCGGTTCACGAAGTCGTAGATGTCTGACGAGGACCTCAATGCCGAAACATTTCAAACCTCATCAGTAGTATGTCAATGAGGAAATGAGATCCCTAATTATTTAATCTCTTCCAAGACTATGTACTGTGCATATACGGGCACAGATGTGAAGGGATAGGCATTATTCATTTATTTATTCCATAGTACATCCCAAACGAATCTTCAAATAGAAAAGAGCGTTTATGCTTTCCCATCCGTGGTCAATATACAGAAAATGGTGGGGGGGGGCGTATGCTGATGACATAGGTATACATAAATGGGATATTAATTATCTTGAACAAAAAGTGAACTTCTGCCTATTTTTCCAAAAATAGGGTTCAAGATAAAACTTTACAGAACAGAAACCATGTTCTTGAGGAATCGGAGAACCGAGTTCGAATTCCAGTCAGATCCATTCTATTCACGTACGTGCTAATAACCTTGGGAAAGGTATGAATCTTCTTCTCTCCCTGCCCCAGATGTGGGTAAATAGCAGAAAAGACCGGGTTCTATAGCCTTGGATGGCAACTGGCCTACTACAGAAAAAATGTCAACCTACTGCGGAAAAATCTGTCATGTATCGAAAGATACATGATCGACTAAGCGTGTTTCATGCATGGCACATAACTCTAATGCGGTGTACTCAGAATCCATAATAAAAGATGTAAAACGCTGAATTAAAGAAACTGAACACTTCAAATACCTTAGCGTTTGGATCAGTTATAACAAATTTAGAACAGCAGAAAAGAAAATTGAACATAGAATATGTTGTGCTAAAATTAGTTTCGCCGAACACCGCAAATCGCTACAAAACCAAAACATTAGCCTAAAAATTAAAGTCGTGTTCTTAAATAGTGTTATGGGTCCTTACCTATAACTACAGAATTAACTCTTCCTAACACAATGTATACTACGCCTCTCAAGAGAGAGAGAGACCAATCGAGTCGAGCCGATAGTAGTTCACTCTAAACCAGACTGACAGTCATACTAACACCTTCCACATCTTGTATTATTATTCCGTGTAATATATCTTCGTTATTTCTACTCTTGTGTTCGTGTTGTTCTTCCTTGGTCCTAACCTGGACCATAGCAAATAGTCACACCAGAGACTTTTAATAGGAATGTCATGCACTGCAACAAAGCCAGAAATATCAAAACTGCCAACTGCATGCAACCGCTTTCTCAGAAAAATGGCTTCGAGCGAATGAAACGTTTTGATCTTACTGAAGAACATCCTTTTCCGAACCTCGTGGACTGGCGGTACAGAATCACAAACAAAGAACCGTATCAAATTACAGAAACGACATCACTTGAGGACTTCCAACAGTAGTAACAACTAAAATGTATATCACGTGTAATTCGAAGAGAAAATAATTGCATAATCAAGATTTTGAACTTCTACACTACTTCAAACCAGAGTTTAGGAAGGAAACCCCATCAGTACTGGAAAGAACAATAACAACTACTGGGGTTGAGAAACCTGAAAAATAGTTTTACTAAAACAAAAAAAGAGAAATCTGAAAAATTGCTTTAATAGAAAGATTTTATAACTTATAACCGATATGATGACTGGCTGCTCGATTAGTGAATGCCGATTTTTTCCTTATAAGGAAACTGCTAATATTACCAATTCACAGTTCTTTTCTGTGGCGGTAAATTTCCGGTTTCTTCCACTAAGACATTTTGTAATTGATCTGAATTAGATTCCCAACAGCCGAGCGGGTCGACTGAATAAAGAACAGCATTTATTTTATACAGACTGAATAATCGGTAACGTTTCACTGGGTGTGGTCGGAGGGTCATTACGGGTGAAATGAGATCATAAGTCATACCCTCATGTCAGGATATTGCAGGCCACATGCATCGCTTCCGGCAAAACAGTAGACTTAAAACTAATCCCTCAGGAGGAATATAGAATTAGTTGTGTGAAAGGAACATTAGCTTACGTTTTAGGTAGATAGATAGCAAATGCACCTGCTTCGTCGATTAGATGACTGCGTATTACCGTTTATCACTCAAGTTGGAGTTCGATCCCAGGTAGGAACCAGAATTTTGATTTTTAAGGAAAACATCATTTCCACAGATGAAAGGCTGCTGCAATACAATCTTTCTCGTCCTATTTCTTTATTTAAGTTCTGGCGAATTTTTCTCGCCTAATTGTAATCTTTAACAAATTTTTTTCATCCATATTAATCAAACTAACAACAATTAATAAAAGCAACGGCATTTCTGAAATTGGCATTCTAAACAAAATTGAATTTTCAGAATTCGTCATGGTAGTTATTTTTTGTCTTCAATACCAAAATACAGAAGACAATTTGTTAACAAGAATATAACAAAATAGTTTGTTTACAATCTTAATATAAAGAGTGGATTAGAAGTGACTGGTTTCTTATGGTAATACAGCCAAACCTGGATTTAATACAGGGAAAGAGTGTTGTTAATGCTGAAATGCTGAAATGGTCGTTAAATTCGAAAATAAGATTGGAGGCCATTTTTTAATGTAAAAAGATGCCTTAATACACTGTACTGCACAATATAAATTGATCAAATTGCAATTAAGTATTTCAGTGCTACTTAACATTTTCTTCAATGTTTTCACAATAAGATTGACATTAAACAACATATGCACGCACACACACACACACATACACACACACACACATATATATATATATATATATATATATATATATATATATATATATATATATATATATGATTAAAACGAAAGATGTTCCACATGTGCTTCTTATCATAGGTAGATTTAATAGGTCGTTTATGAAATTTTAGGAATAAAAAGGCAACAAAATTATAACCATAATATTCATGATATATATATATATATATATATATATATATATATATATATATATATATATATATATATATATATATATATATATATATATATTGTGGAGAAAATAAAATTTTAGCATTTTTTATTTTTGCTCTGTTTGTTTTTCATTGGTTAAGTAGGCCACATGTGTGTTTGTCTTGCCAGGTAGCTGTCCGTGTCCGTGTCCGTGTGCTTATGCGTTTGTATGTCATAATTCTAGTTGGCCTATGCAGGGATTGGTTGTTAATGTGTGTGCGTCTAATGGGACTTTTGCATCTGTTGATTGACGGGATGTTTTTGTGGGAGTGAAAGATTTTAGGTTATATCGATTCTGGTTGTAGGTAGACTGGTCTTACATTTTTTAAGTATGGGTTTTATCAGTCTTGTTGATATAATATTCTAATCCATATTTGATCCCTATCATACATCCCTTTCATAGATAGATAGATAGATAGATAGATAGATAGATAGATAGATTATATGAGCAATATATTGTGTGTGTTTCAACTTAACCATTTTTATTTCTGTTTGAGGGGATGTTTAGTGGGTGTGTAAGATTTTAGGTTACACATACATACATACATACATACATACATACATACATACATACATACATAGATAGATAGACTGGTCAATTAACTGATTGATTGCTTGATTAATTGACTGAAAGACCACTTTATTGATGATAAAAGACGCACCTATAAAAATGCTATATTTGTTCATTGCCGAATTGTTACAATTTTTTTTTTCGTTTTTATCTCCTGAACTCCGTGATCCGAAGTTTGGTACAAACTACTAACTCCCTCATTTCATTTTATTTCAGTTCTTTTCAATTTATGCGATCGCTTTAAATTCAGTTTCTATACTGTTGCTTCAACTTTGGCTACTCAGCGTGGAGATCAATCTGACGCAAATCAGACGTTCATTTCAGTAGAGCGTTCAATTTTTCTATTTCGTTTTGTCCACTCCATTTCGTTTTTTTTTTCTCCCATTATACTTTGTTTTCTTCTTTTGTTATTTCTATCGTAATTTTATTTACTTTATTTTTTATAAGGTTGGTTACACATGGAGAAAAAAATTCATTTATTACTCAACTAATACACAGTCTGTTGCATTTCGCTCGCTCTAAGTGGATAGCTCCTCATGTTCTTATTTCTATCTTCTTTCTTTCCTTTCCCTATTGTCTTTCGTTCTCTTTTTCTTTATGTATCTTATGTTCTTCCGTCTTTCTTTCCTTTCTTTATTCCTTCCTTCACTTTCATTCGTCCTCTTCCATTTCATCTCTTTCCTTTCCTCATCATCATAATTCTGTTTTTCCTTTCCCAAATCTCTTCTTTCTTTCTTTCTTTCTTTCTTATTTATTTATTTACTTATTCTTCCCTTACTTACTCCTCCTTCATTTGTCTTCTTCTTCCACTTCATCACTTTTCTCCCCTCATTCTGATAATTCTTCTTCTTCTTCATTTCTTGAATCTCTTTTTCGTTCTTTCTTTCTTTCGTTCGTTCTTCCTTTCTTTCTGCTATTCTTCTCCTTCCTTCGTTTCTTACTTTATTACTTACTTCTCATCTATTTAGCTTATTCTTCCACTTTATCACTCTCCTTCTCTGATCCCCATTCCTTCAACTCGTCTCTCTTTCTTTCTTTCTTTCTTTCTTTCTTATTTATGCATTCATTCCTTCTCCCTCATTCGTCTTCTTCTTCCACTTCATCCCTTTTCTTCCCTTATTCTCATAATTCTTCTTCAACTTCATCGCTCTCCTTCCCTCATTCTCATTCCTTAACCCCGTCTCTCTTTCTTTCATTCATTATTTCCTTCTTTCTTTTTCTTTGTTTATTTATTTCTTATTTATTTATTCATTCATTCATTCAATCATTTCGCCTCATTCATCCTCTTCTTCCACTTATTTCTCTTATCCTCATAACTCTTCTTCTTTCCTCTCCTTCCTTCGTCCACATTCCTTAATCTCGTCTCTCTTTCTTTCTTTTTCTTTATTTCTTTCTTCTTTCTTATTTATTGATTTATTCATTCATTCATTCTCTCTCATTCATCTTCTTCCACTTCATCCTTTCCATTCCCTCATCCTCATAATTCTTCTTCTTCTTCTTCTTCTTCTTCTTCTTCTTCTTCTTCTTCCGAATGTCTTACTTACATTATTACCTACTTCTCCTTCATGTGTTTTCTTTCACTTCAGCCTTCTCCTTTCCTCATCCTCTAATTTCGTCTTTCTTTCTTTCTTTCTTTCTTCTCTTTTATTTATCTTCTTCTTCATGACATGATAAATCAAAAACGCTTTTCCATTGAATTAACATTTAGATATTTGGTTAATGTACTTAAATTAAAATACTTGGGGATATATGCATGAAACCCATTGTCCAAAAGTTCACACTTCATAGGTTTGTAATTACTGTCAACACCTACGAGGGCAAATCAATAATTCCGCAGATAGGCACGTAGTTTTATTTTTATCTTGAAAGTTAACTGCATGAATGTGTACTGAAAAGATACTTAACCCGAAGAACTTCCCAATTTCTGGCCAAATGACAAACAATCAGAAATTGTTTTGGCAACGTATATTCTTTTTTTTCTATTTTTTTTTCTATTTTTTGTTTTTGTTTTTTTACCTAGCGGAAAACATTTCCTTAGACTTCATATAGTTCAAAAACATGCATCTAAAAATATATCTTGTATTGTTCCAGCTGGGACCCGTCCTGGGTATGACGATAAACTACATCCGCGTCCAGGGTAAGACGATAAACTACGTCCAACAGCAAGGCCTCTGATCAGGAGGTTTTGAGGGGCGTGGAACCACCTCTTAATTGTTCTTGTTTCCAGGTCCAGCCTGACCCGGAGTGGTAGCACCTGTTAGGGCCCCAGCTATGGGCAAAAAGTTAACCCCCAAACAGGGGTCAAAACACGATGAAAGTGTAAAAATAGGTTTTAATACCAGAAATAATTAGTTAAGAAATCATTACTAGCAATACATTTTTAAACATATTACCAGCTATATATTTTTTAAAAAATTACCAGCGAAGGAAAATTATTACCAGAAATAGATTTTTAAAGGAAAATATATAACCAGAAATAGAATTTGGGAAAAAAATATTACCAACAATAAAAATTTTGTCGGCATTAAATAACCCATTGAGGTTGATATGCCGTAAAACAAAACAAAACAAAACAAACCAATCCATCTGTGACTCTGTGGATTGATGAAGACTGTGGTCATGTCTGCTTATCACAAGCTAGGACTGAAAGGTTACATTAGGATTCGTTTGCAAGAGCATCAAACTAAATATAAATATTATTGCCAAAAGTAGGTCTTTATTTATCTCTTGGCACAGAAGCAATCTAAGAACATGTCTGGTCTTACCAGTCGTGAGCAGATACATAATATCAATCGTGAATACACTGAACATGCAAATAACCAAAATAGATTTGTCAGCAGTGTAATGGAACTTTTAAAAGCCTTTCTGGTTTAAAGAGCCATTATAGAACACTTGATTTGGCAGAAACAGGCGCAAATGTGTAGTTATGGTGCAAGGATTGTTATCTTCAAATCACGAGCTCTGTAATGGTTCTTTAAGCCAGAAAAGCTTTTAAAAGTTCTATTACACTGACAAATTTACGCTCTCCGACTGAGAGCATGGTTTTCTCTGCCTAACAATCTAAATCACGGTTTCCAAGTGGGACGCAAGTTCGTATTCTGCCAAAGATTGCATATTTTTCTTTAATAAGATTCCTCTAAGCTTCAGGACGGTAGACGAAAATAAATGAATACAGTGCTTAACAAATAAACGGAGATTTTACTTAAATATGGCTATCCACTAAAAATAATGTTTATTTAATGAAATCTGTCGGATAAATAAATTTTAAAAAATCATCACTTCTTCATATATATATATATATATATATATATATATATATATATATATATATATATATATATATATATATATATATATATATGCAAAGGCCCTTCTATGAATCGAACACTGAGTTAATGGCGTGTTTATTCTAAAATAAATATGTAAAAATTCACCTTCCTCTCTTCCGGGAGCTGATAGCTCATGAGACAAATCTCATCTTGATGACAAATCGGTTGGGTTTCGATCTTAGTTTAAGGCAATCGGATGTCTAGTTACACTGATGAACTGTGATACAGCGAAACTGTCAGTCTGTGGCTGATTTATTTATTTATTTATTAAACAGTATTTATTCCCGTCTGCCGGCCTGAATATTCGAAAAATCTTAGAAAAATATGCGTTCTCGAATAGGATTCGAACCTGCGGTCCTCGGTACCTCCACTTCTTCGCTGAAAAAAAAAACAGCATAGCATGTTGAAAAAAGGCCCCAAACTTAATAAAAACAAATAATTATGTTGTTATTAAAAGAAAAGGCGAAACTATTTTTTGATTACTTTATTAAACTTTTAACCCTTTCTAGCAAGTTCGAAAATTTGGTTCATGATATTTACGATTAGTGTTTTAGCGCCTTTTTTCATGTGAGAAACACATTGATTTGGAAATTCTTGTAAAAAACAAATAATTGTTGGATTTTACATTCAAGACTTATTCACAAATGAATTAAATTATTTTTTAATTTTTCCTTTTAGAAAATCTTGGTAAAAATACATTTTTTACATACGTTACTCTCCCTCCACTTACTTAATTTAATGAAATTTAGAGAAATTAAATTTTTATCTTAATTTTTTTTTTATTAGTTAAATGTATGACTCCTTGGAGAATGTAAAATTCAATTTTTTTCAAACTTCTACTCATTTCCCGAAAATCTGCTCCGAATCGTAAAATAAAAATGCAATAAAGCTATGACATTATTTAATTAGAAAATCTTTTAATTGCTTTTATAAATAAAAATTTTAAGGATACTATTGTCTTAAGAAAAAAAATTTTCTATGAATAATGAATTTTTACAAGAATTGTTTTAATTTTTTATTTTATATTAATTTATAACTCTTTTAAAATTCTGTATTACTTTCATCCGGTTATGTGATATTGTTATTAAGGGAACATGTGAACATTAAATTTAGTAATCAAAAATTGAAATACAAAACATTTTGCACCAAGATTTTTAAAATACTTTTTTATTTTTATATATATATAATATTATGTAACCTGCCCATTTTTGAAAGTATGGTCGACCATACACGACATTATCAGAAAAGAAGAGAAATGACTTTAATAAATGTAAAGTCAACATTCCTCAAATTAGATTGCGGAGAATATTTTCCAACATTTTTAAGTTGAGTGAGTACTTAAAAATTATATAAAAAAATAGGGGCTCACCCGTCATTTTCTTAAATTATGTTTTAACAGATAAAGTTTCTGTAGAACAACAATAAAACTGTCAACACCTTTATCAGCACTTATTACGTGACTGATGAGTGATGAGTACGTAATCACCGCTACTGTTTGTTTTAGAAACTCATTTCTATGTTATTTTAAACTTAAAGTAAATAATATCTTTTCAAATGAGATTAATTATACTTTTAATCAGCAAATATTCCTCAAATAAAGTTTCAGAAAAGTGTATTTTATTTTTGGAAGATACTTTGATAC
This sequence comes from Acanthosepion esculentum, assembly GCA_964036315.1. Classification (NCBI taxonomy): domain Eukaryota; kingdom Metazoa; phylum Mollusca; class Cephalopoda; order Sepiida; family Sepiidae; genus Acanthosepion; species Acanthosepion esculentum. The sequence goes on from OZ038480.1 coordinate 60,247,970, forward strand.
AGACAATTACATTGCGATGAAATACGACTGAAAAAGCTATTTTAGAGAAATTTTCAAAAAGACGATTCCAATCAATATAATTTGTATTTGCTTTCTGGAAATAGTACATTTAATCATTTAGCTTTCAGTTAAAGCTTTAATGAAACTTCAAGAAAGGTTTTTTTTATTTATGAAAATTCATTTTAAACTAAAGTATCGAAAATTAGTGGAGGTACTTACCTTAGGGTAAACCGTCATTAGATTTCATGTGATTTAACCGCTCGGCTACAAATAACCTAATAGCATAGCAAAGCCCAAATTGAGTTTTTGAACCGATAGATGGAAATAAATAAATATAATGTTTAATAAATAAATAAAAACAGATCATCTAATCAAATATGGGTATCCACTAAAAATAACGTTTAAACAATGAAATAAAAATATGTATTAATAAATGAATAATCCATTCCAATATATATATATGCGTGTGTGTGTGTGTGTGTGTGTGTGTGTGTGTCTGTAAGTAATCACTAAATTTACCTTCACCAGGACGTTCAGTGTAGGGGAGGAACTCTCTTGATGATCGAAATCGCTCCCCTAACCATATAGAGATACCTACATGAAGAACCATATATTAATACAATGGCCGTATCAATATGATCCCAGATATTTACAGGACGGCTATTATTAACTAGATAGCTGGCGAGGTAGATGTTTTCCCAGGTAAGTTTAGCATGAAACTCACTGACAAACGCACGGGCAATAAATACGTCAAAATATAAAGCGATTAGTTTCGTCTGGTGCAGAAACAATGTTGAACCCAATGAGAATCGAACTTACTATACTAGCTAATAAACTACAAGACTGACTTTCGAGGAATTACTGGGCCTGATATATCAGAATTCAGTTTTGATTCATGAAAACGTACTTATTTTTCATGATATATCACTTTTTCAAAATAACAATGAAAGACATTAATACTAAAATAATGGTACAGACTATCACCGCTCGGTGTTGTCTTACATACCCTCTATCCGAGCACTTTTACCCATAAATGTAGCATTATAGCATACATGAAAACTATATATATATATATATATATATATATATATATATATATATTTCATATAGAGACATTACTATATTTATTGAACTATTTAGTTCATGCTATATGGACTTATAAACTCCTACAAAAAAAAATTTCAAATTGCCATATTAGTAAAAAACGCACCCTCTTAAAAAAATTTCAACCTTAGCGTTGCAACTGCAGGCTCCAAAAGTTTGTATCCGTTATCAATAACACATTTTAAAAAAATCATATTTCGATTCGCATTATATTTTTTCGTATCGGATGCTACCTGAATTTTACCAAAAACAAAATAATGTCCATGCCTGAAGATGACTGAATGTACAGTCGAAAGTACTTGCGTATTAAGGAAAGACCTTATACAGCTTATAATTTTAAAAAACAAGGATCATAACATTCATCGAGTGATTGGTAGGTTAATTCGCCTTTAAAATTTTGTTAACGAAGAGATTTCACCATTTTATATCATTAACTTTACTAATCTCCTTTTTCTATGAATGATTCATTGTAATATATATATATATATATATATATATATATATATATATATATATATATATATATATATATATATATATATATACAGTGGAGGGAAACAAATATTCATACACTTACGAATTTTTAATTCATTGTATTTCCAACTAGTAAATAAACATTCTTTTCGTATAACTAACTGTAACCAGATGCATAAAAACTAGATATGCAAAGAAAACAGTCAAAATGATTTAATAGAAATAAATCCCTATTTATCCATTTTAATGGGTGAAAAAAGTATTCGTACAATACAAAAAAAAGAATACATAATCTTCATTTAATACTTTGTAGAATAGCCATTATTCACTTCTACAGCAACCAACCTCTTCTTTTAGTTCTCAATTAATGATTTTAAAATTTTACTTGGTATTTTGTTCCATACTTCTTCGCATATGGTATTCAGATCCGGGTTGTCTGTTGGAACTCTCGAGCGGATTTGAATTTTCAAATTACGCCACAGATTCTCGATTTGGTTTAAATCTGGGCACTGACTTAGCTATTTCAGGATATTTACATTAGTTTTAGCAAGCCATTTCTTTGTAGATTTTGCAGTGTGCTTAGGATCATTATCTTGTTGGAAGTTCACGATTTTCAACCGAAATCATTAAATTTGCCTCCAAAATATTTTGATATGCTGCGGCATTCATTCTATTACTGATATGTTGCCAGTACCTTTTGCAGAAAAACATCCTCAAACCATGATGCTGTCACCACCAAATTTCACAGTTGGAACTGTTATTTTGTTTGAAGGCATCGCCATCTTTTCTTCATACATGATTTCTAGAATTACGTCCAAACAACTCAGTTTTGGTTTCGTCTGTCCATAATAATCTTTCCCAATACCATGTTTCCTTATCCTTATGTTTTCAAACAAATTTCAACCTGGCATTTCTTTGTCATTTCAATAGCAGTGGAGTTTTCAAAGGGGAGCGTGACTTTAGATTGTTCCTATGAATTTCATTGCTTATTGTCCGTTTAGTGACACAGATTCCTTATCAAAGCAAATCATCTTGCAACTCTTGGCGTGTCACTATTGGATTTTGTTTAATTTGACACATTAATATCCTCGAAGAGCTTGAAAAACTCTTCTGTGTAGTACTTGTTATTCTTTGGTTTGTACCAGTTTTCAGTTTTTTATACT
>OZ038480.1:60263210-60280710 GCA_964036315.1 Acanthosepion esculentum
GAAATAAATATTCTTAAAGACTTCAGTTACATTTTCAACTTCTTTTTCCTATATGTTTTTGCCCGTGTGGGATATATATATATATATATATATATATATATATATATATATATATATATATATATATAGCGAGAGAGAGATGGCGGGGACGATTAGTAAGTTTGGATTTATAATTATCGAAAAGAGAAATTTCTTGGGATTGGCACAATATAAATCATTTTTTGTGAAAGCCTTTTTGTTTTTCCTTTAATTTTTTCCGTACTCATCATATCTTTCTTTCTATCTATCTATCTATGTGCGTGATTGTATTTGTGTGTGCCTGTATGAGTGTTTGATGCCCCATATATATAAAATTTTTATTGCTTCGAACGTTATTTTAGTAGATGCCCGTATTTGAATAGAGGCTCAATTTTATTGTAAACAATATTATTTAGTATAACGGCTTGCACACTCAAGAAAATTATTCATAGTAATGTGAAACACACGCATGTACGCACGCATAAATATATGCAACAACGTAAGATCATAATATATATATATATATATATATATATATATATATATATATATATATATATATATATATATATATATATATATATATATGTAGGGATGAACGCGTCTATGTCTGCAAAAATACGTCTATTATCTTACCTTATCTATCTATGTATCTATGTATCTATATATATATATATATATATATATATATATATATATATATATATATATATATATATAATTGTATATTTGGGTAGCAATTTCTCTTTAATACAGGTTTCGTTAAAGACGACTGACAGTGTACTGCGATTAAGCTTTTTATTTAATTTTTCTTGTGTTCGTATAAGTTTTTCGTTTCTGAAAATAATGTGTGTAAAAATTACCCCAGTGTTCTGCCTATCCGCGCGCTTTCGGCTATTCTTTTAGTAATTATCGAGGATGATTTATATATATATATATATATATATATATATATATATATATATATATATATATATATTTAACTGAGGGTATGGATTTTTATGTATGTTTCTAGAAATCTTTTTTGGGTCCAAACACGGTCAGCATATTGTGTCCGTGTTCATAGTTGATATTATTTAGTACTGGCTGTTTCTTTTATTCTTATTAGTGCTTCCATTACTTTTAGTCTTTTTTTACGTGAGGATGAGGCTATTATAGTTGTATTATCTACAATTATGTTGTGGACGGAGATTGATAGGTTTCCGTGTGCGCTTAAATGAATCCTAATTGTGCTATAAACAAATACAATTTTTTTCCACTTTCTCATTGATTTATATACATATATATGTGTATATATATATATATATATATATATATATATATATATGTCATTCGCAGACAGTACTGTTTCTCTGTATCACAGCTCCTCAGTGCGGATGTCTCAAGCCAGGATTGAAACCCAGCCGATTTGGTGTCAGTTTCTGCCACTGATATATCTTCATTCGACAGGTTGAAACAGCTAAATCTAGCGTATTTTTTTTTTACAAATGTAAACAAATACCAATCAGCCGGAAGGCTCTATTCATTTTACTGAAGAGCTTTGCATTAGCGGACGTGCAACAATTTATTCGAAAATTGCGGAAATATAATAAAAAAGCGTATCAGTCCTTGTCCGCAGAATTTAATACAACTTATTTGAATATATTAATTCAGACATATATATATATAATCCTCCATCTATAATATTTACATCAATATTAATTTTACGGTTTTTTTAAATATTTTCTTTTGAAATATTTTTAATATATATATCTGTATTAGTGCATGGTATTCGGAAGCGTCTCTGTATTGGCTGCGTCTCTACAGATGCGAATGTTATTTGGCACGTGTATGGTATTCTAAAGCGTCTCTGTACTAGTCTATGGTAATCGACAGGGTCTCTGTAATGGTGTATGGTATTCGGAATCGTCTCTTTACTTGTGCTTGGTATTTGGTAGGGTCTCTGAACTTGTGTATGGTATTTGGAAGCGTCTCTGTATTGGCGACTGGACTTTGACAAGGTATGTACAGATGCATAGTATTTGGAAACCTGTCCACACCCGATGGCTGATGACAATACATTCATTGAGTGTGATATTTGTAACCTTGTCTGCCTTTCAAGTTGGCTTGACCAACTATATGCGTAAACATACACTAATGTGTAAGTCACTTGTAACTATTTCACTGGTTTTATTTATTTTATTCAATTTTTTCCTCTAGTATAATAATTCCTATTTATTTTTTTCATTTTGTAACACAATATTTCAAGTTATACGTAGTAATTTATTTTGTTTATAATTTTAATGCAATAAATTTATTTTTGTAACACACGTGTACGACTTAGGGAAAAATTAGTGTAACTGTCAAAATTATCGGTATAATGTTTTAATCAATTCACCCGAAGCAAGGTGATAATGCCACTAAGACGCAAGTGGCTAATGGGAGTGAAAGAGAATGAGAAGACTTTAGAATGAACCGGAAACCCAATCCTAACCAGGAAACAGGATATCCTATATGTTAATTTCTTTACTGATTTTCATACAATACCAGGCTCAAGAGCCACTCATGGTAGAATGCTTACTGAATGGAGTGTATGGTATCGAGGATTTGACCGGGAAGGCCTCCTCTTGAGATTCAGTTCCACTAACAATTCTGGGTAAAAAAAGCTGACTTACCAATGGAATACGAGAGGATTAAGGGTAAGTCGAACCTGTGTACGTGGCATGGCGGGTCTTAGCTGTGAAGGTCTGAACTGATGAAATTAAAGAACATAGCTCGTCTGAACATTTACCATGGAAATAGCGATAGAGCTGCGATTGTCTAGCACCGTCTGTGGGAAAATGGCTGTAGGGTAGATAATGTTTCATCACCCACATGGTCACAGAGACGCTTTTTAACTGTCAAAGCTGGAAATTGAGGATATGGCAGTAATACTCCATTTTTGATCTGATATGACGGTTGTAAAGTTAAGAAAATCAATAACATTGAAAATAAAATAAGAAATCAACAAAAACTCAAAGATATGCTTGTTTTTTAAATTGATATGGTAAAGACAGCGATAAACACAATTCTAAAAGATTTTTAAAAAGTTAAATTAATCTAAACCGCTTCTACCACTTGGAGCTTAAGTTTCAATATGACTTTTGAAAAATTTTAAACATATTGAAAACTATTTAGAAAGGTAACTGAAGTAAATGAATTCAAATAAAGAGAGGATAAAGTTTGCTTCAGATTTAATAAAGGCACTCGTTTGCTAGCATTAAAAGAAAAAATGATTCAACAAAATAATTAACAATTAAACGATGACAGGCAACACAACAGACGAGGAAGTGATTGCGTCATCATCATTGAAGATTTCATTTAAGGCGATCAACTCATTATTTTATGTGGTTTTCAAACAGTTTTTGTTCTCATCAATTTTCTCTATGTAATTTATTTTCTTCTGTTATTAAAATAATTAGTGAAATATTAGTTTGTTGTTACTAATTTGTATAAAAATTGAGAGATTTTATGATCTTTGAAAGCCAGGAAACAAGTTACAAAATTTTCGTTAATTCTGTATGTAGGATGGCAGAGCGTCTGATGCGTAGTGATGCTGAAAAAGGCTACGCAAAAATACTGAGCCACCAGCAAAGTTTTCACCTTTCAGCTCTTTTCTTAAGTTAAAAGTGCAATAATTATTATCCCAGAAAGTAAAGAGCGTCAAAGTATAGTAATTAGTGTTACTGTTTTTGCCTACAATAACTGCCTCAGTTCAATGTGATATGGAAAGGAACAAAGTTCAGATTTTCTCATTGGGAATTTTTTTTCCCGTCTTTTTTTACAGTAATCGTAAAGTTCTTGGAGAATGCGGGGTTTCGGTTCGAGCACTTGTTTCATCAGTTCCCATCACAATGTTTGAATTGCGCTTGCCTGTCATCATCCACAAAAAAAACTTTCTGTTGCACGTGATATGTGACAAGTAGCAGTGCAATGTTGAAAAATTGTTACGTCTCAGAAGACGATTAGACCGTAGTAAACTAATTTTCTCTGTTTAGGTTTCCATCAACTTTTACCAATTTTTTCTACCATCGCTTTTAATGCAAACCAACGTCATTACGTGTCCACCACCAAATTCTACCCCGTCCTAGGTATGACGATAGACTACACCCGCGTTCAGGGTAAGTTGATAAACTACATCCAACAGCAAGGCCTCTGATCAGGAGATTCTGAGGAGCGTGGAACCACCTCTTAATTGCTGGTGTTCCCAGGTCCACCCTGACCATGGGTGGTAGCACCTGTTAGAGTTCCAGCTGTGGGAAAATAGTTAACACTCATACTTGTGTAAAAATAGGTTTTAATACCAGAAATACTTCGTAATAAAAAAAAATGATCAAATATATATGTATACATACACACCTTTTTTACCAAACTATCGCTATGAATCTATTTCAAAAGTTTGTTGGCATTAAATGACCCACTGTGGTTTTGATATGCCATAAAACAAAACAACCAACCAGACAACCAAATTCTACCGTTTGTTGTTTGTTTTGCATTGTTTATTTCACTCATTGTTCTTCTTACATATAATCTTTCATTAGAATCTAACCCAATTTTGCATTGGTCACTAAAAATTACTTTCCAGCATCCCATGATAGAGGTACTTTACATCATTTCAGTATTACATTGCTATATTTTTTTTTTTTGGTTAATGGTGTTTTTTATTTTGCTACTATAGGCTCGTTCAAGTTTTTTTTATATAATACTGCATACTGTATCAAGTGAAATCTCACTGTTAAAACTGAATTCACTCCTCACTAGCTGTTAATTTTGGATTGCCTACCAAAACACAATTTTTCGTTCATCTCTCTTGTATAATTTTTGCAATTCTTTGCACTTAAAACACTTTCAGTTGTAGCAAACGTCTTTTGGGTTATTTGCTTCTGGAGATTTTCATCTGATTTGTTGAGCAATCATCTCCTTCATTTTTTTTTTTCAGTCAAAATTTTAGTCATGGTTCTAGCGTAAAAATAAAAGCTAATATTCGACAATGTTCATCTACCAAGATAACTTACACTCATGTTAACAAGATGGAACAATTCCTGCTAAGAAATTTGCATATTATCATAACTTTATCATCTCAGATCTTTCATTCGCCCAATAGTTTTGCATGGCAATTTTTCAGGCTCACTCTGCTTAAAGTGGTATATCTTCTGATACACGGTACCTACGAAAACGCAACAACTTATTTTCCAGGCTTCAATATCCACAGGCGCTACTGACAAAAACCATACTACTAAATAAATGTGTATAATCATTTTATGTAGTTGGGCCAAAACTTTTGCACGCCAGTGTTAGATTCTATTTTCAGCTTCTCATATTTGGAAAGTTTATTAAATACCTTTGCTGAAATGGTCATGTATATAAGACATAATTTGTTTTTGGAAGTCTATTATGGCTCTATTTTCTCTATGAACTTGCGTCATGAGATCGGTGTGTATAGCAAAATACCGACCGCATCAAAAAAGCTAAGCTAAATCTATCATCATCATCATCATCATCATCATTATCAACAACAACAACGTTAAAGTCTTGCATGATCCTCCATTAGTAAGTTATTCACTAAGGCAAATACCTCTATTCAAATCAAAGATACCGTTATTTAAAAAGAAGATACCTTTATTCAAAATAAATACATCCTTATTCAAAATAAAATATACACTTATTCAAAGCAATGAACCTGTTATTCTCTATGAACAACGTGAGATTCTACCACTCAAAAGCTATGCTAAGTGCATTTCCAAGTAACTGTTACCTATTTGCCACTTTACTGTTCACCTTGGTAAATTAATTACTTTTGTTAATTTTACCTCAAGAGTGATTACCTGTATGCTTTTTCTCAATAGATTCATGATCTTTGAGAGCCAGAAAACAAGTTATTGCATTTTCGTTTGTTTAGCGGCATATCAACTCCTTATAGGTCATTTAATCCTGAAATGTAATTTTCTTGGCAGTATTAGTAATTTCTTTTACAAAAATGTATTGTTGGTATTTTTGTTTTCTGTAAAAATAAATTGCTGGTAATTTTTTTATTATGAAAATGTATTGCTGGTATTTTTGCTATAAAGTTGTTTATACGTTCATAGTGTTTGGATACAGTTTGGAGGTTAACTATTTGTTGCTCATAGAACCCTAACTTGTGCAACCACCCCGGGTCAGGGTGGACCTGGGAAGAACAACAGCAATTAAGAGGTGGTTCCACGCTCCTCAAACCTCTCGATTAGAGGCCTTGCTGCGGGATGCAGTTTATCGTCATACCCAGGATGGCTGTGGATGATAGAACATCTTAAGCATAGTGATACTGAAAAAAGTCCATGCAAAAATATTGGGACACCAGCGAAGATATCATCTTTCAGCTCCTTTCTCAAGTTAAAATCTTATCGTAACTTAATCGTAACTTCTTAATCAAATAAAGGCGTCTAAACATTTTATATAATTGATCCAAAGTGACTGATGTGAAAAAGGTTTGAGCTAACTACATAAAATGATTAGACACCTTTATTTTATTAAAAAGCTAAGATTATTTAGTTGTATGCTTTTATCAATAGAACAGGATTTCAGTTCTTTGAAAACAAAATTTTCTATTGATCCTAAAGCTTCATACAATACGGAGTAATTAAAGAACAAGCTGACTCGGATTTGGAAGGATTTTTCCATGAATGTCGATGGATTTTATTCTCACATGTCAGAATTTTACGAAAACTGTTTGGACAAATCTTCAATATTGTAAAACATCTATTTTAGTATCAATAAAAAAAACTATTTTCTTTTTACCGACAACATAAATGTACAGAAAAATAGTTTGCAATATGCACCCAAAAATGTTGTTCGATTCATTAATGGGCCGGTTACTTTGAATTCTCATCCTTATAATAGCAAATAAAAGTATCTTTTACTGTGAATAAAGGTATCTTTATACTGAATAAAATATTCTGTCCGGTGAATAAGGTTCTTTTTATTTTGAATAAAGGTCTCTTCTGTTTTAATAAAAGTATCTTTAATTTGAATAGATGAATCTGGCTTAGGAAATAACTGGAGTTAACACCTGTGTTACGCCCTAACATTACCTCAGATAAATGATGAACCATTCAGTTTTAAATGTACGAAAAAACGGAAGAAAATTAAGCTGTCGATTGAAAAAAAAAAAGAAGGCTGACTCTTAACGTCTGCTTCAGTAAAATGGAAATAAGAAAGAAAAAAAAGGATGGAAATCGAAAGGACGGGGCGAAAAACAATGATTGTAGCGTTAAAATGAACATATATTTGTTTTATAATTATCCTTTCTATGGATCTCATGTCTCTTCTTCAATATCATTCAAGTTTCACGGATAATTATCCTTCCTTAATGAAATATACTTTAGGCGGTAATCAGGATACTAAGATAGTGACAGGGTTCAACAGCGTTTACGTGATCTTATGGGGTATTAATTATATTTTCACTCTACAAACGCTTTCCCAAAGAGGAAATGTTGCTAGTCTCTCGCTACTTTCATCGCTATTTCCATAGCAATTGTTCAGACGACCTTTAGTTCCCCCAATTCAGAACTTTGCAAATAGAACCAGCCATACCACGTACACAGGGTCAATATATCCATATTCCTTTTGTATTCCATTAATAATGTGGAAGTTCCGCTCAGATAGCTTCTTCCTCGGAGATGTTACTTTGTGAAACAGACTCTCGAGAGTATGCTTCCTAGTCGCTACGATCTTAACGTCAAGTCTAAATTAGGGTTAACCGTTATCTATCCTACATATCCTCATAATATACATTCCTTACTTCCCCCCTTTACGGACTTACAACAACGTCCTTCAGATACCAACTACCTTAAGGGGTCTTGAACCTTGTATTTGATGAACAATACTATTAAAAATACTAAATTATAAAAAAAAATGTTCCCCGTTTTTTCTTTATGTTATTGTTGAAACTTGACTAATGCATGGAATAATAATGCAACACAAAATGTACTTAGAACAAAATGTATTGAAACAAGAAAGTGTACACAATATTTACATATAGTCTTTTGTATATTCCTGGGAAGACCGTTCCTGGAGAATGTGTTCACTAAGTAGCAGTCGGGCAGAGTCTCTAGTTGAATCTCTTGATTCACCTCCCTGTCTTCCCGGTACCAACCATATTTATATCGTCGGTACTCCACTATGCAAATTAGGTGGATCCTACCACAACAGTTATTATGCTAAAATATGTAATGTTACAATAGCGTCCTTTACAAGGGGAATTTTTACAATGATGTTCACCAGGTACAAGACTCAATAGCCACTCAAGGTAGAGGGTTACAGCGTAAAAGGTACAGATGCGGATATGTGTAGAAGATAACGGCTAACCCTAGACTTGAACAGGTTAAGACTGTCGTGATCGTGAGTTGTTTGCACAAAGCAGCGGTTCGTGGAAAGAAGCTTCTCAAACGGGACTTACGTCTCATCAAAAGATTAAAAATGATGGCTAACTACAAGGCGTCGAATGGCGGGTCCTAGCCGTGAAGGTCAGGACTGGTGGGACTAAAGAGCGGCATTCATCTGAAATCTTTCCATGCAAATACCGATAGAACAGCGAGAGACTTGTGACATCTCGTCTGTGACAAGAGGGCGGATAATTTATCGCCTACATAATGCAGAGCCTCTTTTGGACTCTATCGACAGTGGAAACCGAAGATTGGCCAGCGCGTGCACGTATATGGTAGTAGGACTCCATTTTCGGCCTGATTCGGCTCTTTCAAATTTTAAAGGGTAGATGGAGGCGTGTATTATATTTAAGAGCTGGGATGAGTTTAAGTCCCAGTAGGTGCTCAAAGTACGTTCATCGCGATTGGTGGAAGTTCTCGGTCCGATCGGCGGGGGGTTGGAATGTGACGAGTTTGGTTTTCGAGGCACTGAGTGTAACCAGCCAGTTTTCCTCACACAGAGCTGTTAGAGATTGGTCAGAGGAGAAATCAGCTGCCAAGCTCTGATCTTTATTGTCATGAAAATCGGAAGGAGCATATTCACTCCTTAAACTAAAAACTATGACTCATCAGAAAGTACAAAACAAGGAACCGTGACATTTCCACGAGTACTTCCGGTCGTTATTATCATTGAATTAATGAGCGGAATACCAGCATAGTGACATTGATATATAAATATACGTCGCCCAATATTTACAGTGTTGTTCGATAAAAGTGACTGTTTTTTTGTTTTTTTTACTAAATGTTCTCTTCTCCGATGAAACGGAAGTTGAGCTAAATTCAAAGGATAAGCGATCTAAAATCCAAAGAAAAAGCTTTGAAAGCTCTTTGAATTTAGCAGTAAGTACTGTCAAGCATCTGTTCAGTATAATGTTCTGGGAATGCTTTTCTTTTCATAGAACTGGTTTCTTAAAACCTATTGAAAAGACCCTCAGGAGCGAGCAGTCCAAGAGAATTTTAGAGTCTTGCCTGCTCCCTTCTGCTGAAAGGTTGCAAATCGATCCCACCAAGCTCATTTTTATGCAGGATAATGCTCCCTGTCACAAATCAAAATTGACGAAGGAAAACTTTGATGAGAAGCAGGTGAGTGTTATGACATGGCCGCCCCAATCTCCTGACCTCAACCCCATAGAAAACTTATGGAGCATTATAAAGTACAGGCTCTCGAGAAAGCAGTTGAGCAACAAAGAGGATTTGATTGTGAATTTCATATCCGAATGGAGTTCAATGCTTGGAGATGAGATTTGCCAGAACCTAATCAAGTCAATGCCAAAAAGGGTTGAAAAGGTTATTCAAAATAAAGGAGGATCCATAGATTATTAAATATTTCGAACAATGTTACCTATTATAAATAAATTATATCTCTATTATTCTTTATTTAAAGCTGTTCGGTTATGTTTCTATTGATTACTAGTTGAAGGAAATAAGTGAGTCACTTTTTTTGCAAAGAGTTTTTCCCTAAATCTCATTTATATCCAAAATTATAATTATCAATAGAATACCTTAGGGGGGGAGTTAACTTTTTTACTTGGTGGTCGGGAAGGGGTCTTTATATTAGTAAGATTAAAAATTAGTTTGACCCCAAAAACAAGCGAAAATATTTTTAAGTAAAAAAAATCAGGTGAGTCACTTTTAGCGAACGGCACTGTACATCAGAAGACACAGTCTGATAAGTGCATACGAGGTCTATTTATTATAACCAAATGTGCGTGTTATAGTGACAGGTTTCCATTAAGGCAGATCATAAACTTACTGGTGGGGTCCAATTAGAAATATCTTCAGGTCGAGTAATCCTGCCAGTTCAGACAGTCTCCGAGGGTGTTCCTGACTATCTTGATGTGCCTTCCAAGTCTTGGCTGCCTCATTTTTAAAACTTAAAAAATAAACAACCCTCTCTACATCCGTTCATGATACTACTCTACTTATCCGGCCCGTGAACAAAGATCTACTCTCTGTCATCCCTTAGGAGACATGTCCAACTGGTTAGGGTCAGGCAAGTGACATGCAGATCCGTAGTACTATCCGGGATACTTACTGTCAGTCAGTTATGTGCCATGCGTGATACACGCTTAGGTGATCATGTATCTTTCGATTCATGACTGACGTGGCAGACTTTTTTCCTGCAGTAAGTTGCCATTTCTTTCTGCGGTAGACCAGTTGTCATTTAAGGCTATAGAAACCGGTCTGTCCTGCTATTCACCCATGGCAGGGGGAGAAGATGAGTGTTCATACCTTTCCCAAGGATATTAGCACGTAAATGAATGTAATGGATTCGACTGGAATTCGAACTCTACTTTCCGATTCCTCAATCCGAGCCGCTATCCAAAGCATTTACATGTTTACACCCCCAATTAAGATCATATCCATACCTAGTATAGCATCAGGGCATTGTTATCATTGTCATTATTATTATAATTTTTATTTCACTATTTTCTCAGATAAGATCTTAAAATCTGATAATTAATGCATGGACAGGGTTCACAACCAGCCTTTGGCATCATGCAATTTTCCTCTGACACTAAGTGTTCATCACTTTCCAGATTATACTTGACGTTCCTAAGAGGCTTCTTTTCTGCAGCTGTTTTCCCTGGGCAATCACTGCCAATTTAATTTTCCCATGTCTCTTTTCTATCGATCAGCGGCAACTGGGTGATGTGACCTTTTTTCAAGTTCCAAAGCCTTGCGAGTTCAAACTTCAATAAAGTCATAACTGGTTATTTTATCTTCTTATAATCAATCCCTGTAAACATCAATGATGAATTCTTCTGTCTGTTATTTTGCCTTCTACCATTATGCCCAGTTGTACTCTATCTCATCTGTTTGTACTGAAAAATCCCACAAAATCTTGCATATCTCTGAATTATGAAGTTTCTCGGGTCTATGGTTAAAACATTTATTTTCCCGACGAAACTACAATTCTAAAACAACACCCAATGAATGATTCAAGCAACTTGATCATTATGGCTGATGCTAACCAGGGGAGTGACTCTTTGAGACTTCTTGGCCTAACATTTTCTGCAGACATGAAGGAGTAATATTCTATTGAATGAATTGCTAAATCTGCTGCAAGAAAATTGGTTCCCTGTGACGTGCTAGACAATTTTTCTTGCCAGAATCTATCTTACACATTTATAAGTCTACCATTCATCCATGTATTGAATATTGTTGTCACATCTGGTCTGGTGCTTCTGTTATGTATTTAGAGATTCTTGATAAAATACAAAGAATCTGCAATGTTATTGGCCTTGACCTGGCATCTCGACTTCAGTAAATACTTTCTGTGGGAATTAATCTAATGAGCATTCCTCGATGGTATCTAGCATTTATGAATTTAAGCGTACTATTAGATTGGCGGCGAGGTCTCATCATCTTACAGGTGAAGTGGCTAAATGTAACCGTAAGGTCTATGCTAATAGTTTCTGCTATCGCACTTCTCGCTTGTGGAATAATCTTCCGGCTTCTTGCTTTCCAGTCAACTTTAATCTTCAAAAGTTTAAGTGCCGTATCAATCGTTATTTTCTGTCTTCTGAATTTTTGTTCTATTATTATCCTCTCTTCTTCATAGCAGTTTGTCTCGTATTCTTTAACACCCAGTAACCTCTTGCGTCCTAGTAACTTTATCGCTTTTGAGGATGGGGTGAAATGACTCAATAAATATACTATAAATATACAGCTCGAATCATACCTGCATATATATATATATATATATATATATATATATATATATATATATATATATATATATATATATATATATATATATATAATATATATACATATATATATATACACGTATATATATATATATATATATATATATATATATTATATATATATATATATTATATATATATATACACGTATATATATATATATATATATATTATATATATATATTATATATATATATATTATATATATATATACACACGTATATATATATATATATATACATACATACATACATACATATATATATATATATATATATATATATATATATATATATATATATATATATATATATATATATATGTAGCCAAGTGGTTAGAATGTTCGCATTCTGGCTATGAGACCCGGGTGACTTCCTGATGAACTGGAGGAGTCAATCCCAGCGTGCGGCACCTTTGGAAAGTACTTGAAAGCCATACTACGTGTTGACCCAACCCTTGGGCTCGTCGATAGCTGTGCTTGCACGAATTCACCAGTCATCGAGCGTGCTGGTCTTGTTCAAATTGTTGATCATGCTAGCTCTTTAAACCACCGGTGGGCGCTGTGGATGTTGAATAAACAGAAATTTGCCTGAGCGAGCGTCCGCAACTGGGATTGGCGCGCCAATCAAATACGAGTGGCCAGCTATACATACATGTGACGAATACAAAGAAAGAAAGAATTAAAGAAAGAAAAAGTCTGTTCTATTTAGTTTAGCATCGCTCAGTGTCTCCTATCTTCTTAATTTCTGTACTTTTATTGTCCTCTCTCTTTAATAATGTCTTCTATTTCTTATATTCTCTGACACTCAATCACCCCTTATTGCCTAGCTTGGATTGAAATGAACTTTTTAAAAAATTCCTTCTCCAAAATTCCTTGCTTTCACAAAGCAAATAAGATACCTAAATGGCAGTATACATAATTCTTCACACCATATGCCATTTCTCTGTGACTGATCTTTTATCATTGATTTGAATATTGTCTATCCGACATCTGTTTTGGATGTTCGGTACATCTTGTCTCGAGATTATGATAATCCCTATTAATATCGTCATCATTTGTCGACCGCAGTCGGATCATCGAGCCAATGCGAACGATCCTTTCTTTAGTTGTACAGTATGTGCTACGCCAGGGCTAAATACAGTTTTGAGTTACTTTCTCCTAGACCGGTTTCTACCCAGGGCTATAGAACCCAGTCTGTCCTGCTATTTACCCATAATACTAATATAGTACCCGTAAAATCAAAATACTTGCCCTATGACTGGACACTTCTACCAAAGTCCACACCACCATGTAGGTAGCAGTATTCATCTTGAGTCCCCGCGAAAAGAAGTGGGACCACATTAAATGGTCCCCTGTTACTCATAATTCCCAGTCCCTTCACAGATGACGTGTATTTATGCATCAGTCAATTCTCCGTGGAGAAACTGGTTATCAGCGAGTCGATGAAGTTGAGGACCAGTACCAAGAAAACAGAATAGGTTTTCTCATAGATTCCCAGATTAGAGTCTACAATGTTAATCACTTAAAATTAAATTAAAATCCACTGCAATCCGCATAATATTATATTAGGCTCGTTAATATTAATGGTCCGCTAAAGTTGTTTTCTCAAATACCTGACTCTTTACAGAAGGCCATCTTTTCAATGCTCAGCCGAAAGCCACGAGCTCACAGATGACTTTGCAAACCAGCCAAACTCCTGCACATCCCTTTACATATGTGACGCACGAAAGTCTTCGATAAAATCATAAAAGAGACTTTCTCCTCGTGCATTCTCATTCGCCGCTTCAGTCAAGTGCCAGACCTGCAAATTTACACAAACCTGAGATAAGTACCCTGCATTTGTATCGGGAAGAATATTCAGGTAATCGGCAGATTTGAAGGAATTTAAAGACTTCCCCAGCAAATTTGAAGGAATTTAAAGACTTCCCCAGCTGATTTTCATGTGATCTTAGTTGACTAGCACATCCGGCAAGAGATAGAACCACCTTCCCGCAGATATTGCATACGAGCTCAGACTGAATATCATCTGGGATCGAGTCGACGTCATCTTTCCTAAAAGCTCTTTCTAACTTCAAGCGTCCAACACTTTTGACATCAAAACGAGGGCAACAATGAAAAAACAGCTTTCTATTCTCGCCCTCTTTTTCCAAGTCTTTGACACAAATTTCAAGAGTTTTCATATTGCCTTTAACAAGTTTCTTGAAAAGTTCCTTGGGTTTGTGTTTGGAGAGCTTACCAAGAGCTTATCCCATATATATATGACTGGTTCAACAGCATATATATATATATATATATATATATATATATATATATTAGAAAAATATATATATATATATATATATATATATATATATATATATATATATATATATATATGTATGTATGTATGTATGTATGTATGTATGTATGTATGTATGTATCAGAAATAGAGAGAGGGAGAGAGCGTTCCAAGTATTTGAGAACACGCACACATATTGCTTTTTAATGTGTTAATTGTTCCGTATCTTTGCCTGGAGATTAAATGACAACAATGTCTGCTCAAAATTCTCTTATTCTCTCAACATTCTTCTTAATTTTGTTTGGATATTTTATTCTTCTCCCAGTCGCATCAGAAGACGCTCAGGCCTGTTTCAAAGACTCCTACTTCTTTTTCTGCAAATTTTCCTCCATTAGATCTTGAGCTGAACGAAGACACTATTAGTTAATATCGAAAGAAAAAAAATTAAAAAGATTTGAAGAAGAATTTGAAGAAGAAAAAAAGAATTTAAAAATGAATTTGGAAAAGATTATGCATTTGAAGACGAAGAATTTGAAAAAGAATTTGAAGCAGAATTTGAAGAAAAAGAATTTGAAGAAATTAAAGAAGAAAAATTTGAAGGAATTTAAAGATTTCCCGCAGACTTGGTAGGTTGTGTGACCAGAGCAGAAATCTAAAAATAATAATAATAATAAGTGAACAAAGTTAAGTCGGGATAGAAATATTATTGCTCTTATTATTATTCAGTTTTTCTTTATTTCCTGTCTTGTTCACTTCAATCTGATTCTATTCCTTGGACTTGGGCCTACCATGATGGTGACGTGGATTTATTTGATGGATAGTTCTCCCCAATATACGAGTAATGCCAAGAAGGACGATCTTTGGAACTTCTTGCATCTTGATGTTTCCATGGATTTTTGTCGGTGTTTTTTGCCCAAACCTAGAACAACTTTTACGACAGACGACGCTGTGGTCCTCATGCTCGACATAAGAGAAATTCCGTTTCTACGTCTTTATATTTGGAGAGTTTATCTGTAGTTTTCAGGGAGAGGTTTCTTTCAGTGGCAACATATGTTGATGAGGAGACAAGTTCTTTCATTCTTGTCGTTAATTCCTTTATCATTTTGTACTGACATGCCTCAGAGATTATTATTATTATTATTATTATTATTATTATTATTTCCTTGGATTTCTGTTGTATACACATTTCCCAACAAGGTCAGAAATGGCTTTATAACATTTTCTACTGATAATATTTGTAAAAAAAAGCCTAAGATCACAGGCATTTTACATAGATAAAGGGCTTCATAATGTGTGAGCTGTACTTGTGAGTACAGTTATTTGTATTTTTTTATGACAGGAATCCTTTCAATGATTCTATCTGAACCTTTTCCAATCAATCTGATGGCTCCAACTACAACTGGAATTATTAATGTCCTTATGTGCCACATTTTTTAGATTTCCATTTCAAGATACTTGTATGTTGATAGTTTATGGAAGATCTTCAAAGATACATTTCAATCTGCAGAGAGTGGCATGTCAATAAGAAAGTACATTCTGTTTTTGTGGTCTTTGATCACGATGTCTGGGTGATTAGCTTTGATTGTGCTGTCTGTGTGTATTGTAAAGTCCCATAAAATTGTTACAGGTCCTATCTCTGTAACCGGGTCTGGGTGATGTTCACGGCAGTTTCTTGCAGATCCCTTCCCGTAAAAGTTGCATATTTCCGGTGCAAATATTGGCTCACTCTATCATGCCGAGGGGGTGGTAACACTGTGCAACCTGATACAAGATGTACAATTGTTTCTGGATATTTATCACAGAATCTCGATTTTAGATTAACATAACTTTTCAGTATGTGTGCTTGGTAATTTATCATTTGCAAGCATTGGTTTTATGCAGCTTTTAACTCTGCAGTATATAAACACTAAAGGGTGCGAGTATGGTCTACATCAGCTTGTTTGGTATGGGCAGAATATTGACTATTATTATTATTATTATTATTATATTTCTAATTTTTCTGATTTTCTGTTTGATATTATCCTTTCCCGAGACTTTTCCTTAGGTATAGGTTTTCTTAGCACTTTTCCACCAATGTGGCGTGCCCACCTCTGTCTTTTACCGACTACATGAATTTAAGCTTGTTACGAGATTGGCAACATCGTCTCACCGTTTTACTGTTTAATTAGCTAGATGCAACCGCCACTTCTATTCTAACAGTTTCTTTTCTCGCACTTCTCACCTGCGGAATATCCTTCCGTTTCATTGTTTCCTTGATAGCTACAATCTTCGAAGATTTAAATGCAACGTCAATCGCCGTCTTCTGACTCCTGTTTTTGTCCTTGCCTCAATCCTCCCCATTCTCAGTCTTCTCATTCTCTTTCACTGTCACTCCCTGTAACATCCTCCGTTCTAGTGGCATTACAGTCCACAAAGAAACTTTTCTGCCTGCCATCAGCGTAGCTTAAGCTAAACTCCATAAGAGCGACACGTTTTCACCTGACAGGAAGTGGAGTGATTATACTGAATCAATTGTTAGGTCTGCTGCCTGGAAAGTTCTTTTCAGCGTATCGAGCCGGACAGGTCTTCTTGTTAGAATCCATCTTGCACATTTATAAATCTACTATTCGTCTAGGGTTAGGGTTACGGTGGAGTAATGGATAGCGGCTCGGATTGAGGAATCGTAGAGCCGCGTTCGAATCCATTACGTGCTAATACCCTTGGGAAAGGTATGAATCCTCTTTTTCTCTCCTCCCCCAACTATGGGTAAATAGCAGGACAGACCGTGTTCTATAGCCTTGGATGGCAACTGGTCTACTGCAGAAAGAAATGGCAACCTACTGCGGGAAAAAATCTGCCACATAACTGATTCGAATTAAATACTACTGCCATATCTGGTCTGGTGCTCCTGTTATATATCTCGAGATTCTTCACAAGATCCAAAGGATCCATAATGTAATCGATCCTGAGCAGGCATTTTGACTTCAGTCACTTTCTCACGTGGCTTCCCTCTGTCTTTTTCTACGGATATTTT
>OZ038480.1:60288210-60343210 GCA_964036315.1 Acanthosepion esculentum
AAGGCAAACAGCGAATTTTCATTTGTCTTTATCTATATATATATGTATGCATATATGTATGTATGTGACCATGAAATGTTGCGATATATTCAAGTATATTCACGAAACATTTTAGTATTGTCTCTTCTGTTCGAAAATGAAAAATGATGACGAAGAAAACTCTTAAAAGGATCGCACGTTTTTGTCAAACACTAACATTTCTTATTTCGTCAATTTAATTGGCTCCTTTAGAGAGAGCAATGAAACAAGAGAAGTAGGATGTGAAACGACTCAACATTTCTGGATTTTTACTTATCATTTTTCTTCTATTTTTAAGGGACCTTTGATTTTCTTAGAGTATATATTACGTTTTTTTTAAATTATTATTATATGTCACATGCCCTTATAACTAGTCCGCTTGTAGTATAAAAGCACAAATGACTTTGAAGTTGACTTTTAAAGTTTTCAAACACTATAAAACTGACTAAAATGTTGAGACATTTATCCAAATTATTAACAATATATTCATCATTATTATTATTACATAGAATATTATTTAATATCTCATTTACCTACACACACACCTATGTAAAAACGAGTATATATATATATATATATATATATATATATATATATATATATATATATATATATATATATATATATATAATTCCGAACTCCAGCAGAATTTCGTTAGAATAAATAACTTATCCATTAATTAAAACTGCATTCATTAAGTTGAAATTAGGAACAGACACACAATCACCCCTCACACACACACACACACACACATATATATATATATATATATAGATATATATATATATATATATATATATATTGTTTATATATATATATTATTTATTTACATATATACATAATATATGTATGTAAATACATAATATATATATATATGAATTATATATATATTACGATAGATATGTATAGCAGCGTTTAATCCGAGCTCTATATATATATATATATATATATATATATATATATATATATATATATATATATATATATAGTGAATTATTAAGAATTGCATGTAGCACCCAATCAGAATCGATCAGACGTAATTAATCTACCGAGAAAACTGCTAACCATCACACCCCGCCGAAGAGATATGTATATATATATATATATATATATATATATATATATATATGTGTGTGTGTGTGTGTGTGTGTGTGTGTGTCGCAAATATAGTGCTGGTATTAATAAAACAGTGCTATTAAGTATATATTAATAAATATACATGTTATCCCTCACCGGGATAATATGTTCTATGTGTTGATATGTATATATATAATATATATATATATATATATATATATATATATATATATATATATATATATAGATATATATATATATATATATATATATAGATATATATATATAATAGATATATATATATATATATATATATATATATAATATATATATATATATAATATATATATATATATATATATATATATATATATATATATATATATATTATATATATATATATATATATATAGATATATATATATATATATATATATATATAATATTATATATATAGAGAGAGAGAGAGAGAGAGAGAGAGAGAGAATATATATATATATATATATATATATATATATATCCGCTTGATCATTAAGTTACCGCCTGAAACAGAGTAGCGGATTTTGATATCATTGTATCATGATTATTATTATTATTAATATGATATATTTAAGTTCTGTCGACTTTGGTATGCGTCCGTCAGTTTATTTTATATTTTAAGACTTAACTTAGATTTTACTATTTGCGTGTATTATATATACATACATTTGTGTGCGTGTGCGTGTGTGTGTGTTTGTGTACGTACTTGTGTACCTATAATCATCCGACATTTTTATTCCTTCAAAAGTCACTTTTCGTGAATAGCCGCATTTGATGATACCTGTGTGCCTACTTAAGAAAATGTCTTCTTCATTAAGTTGTCTCGAATGACCAGATCTGTTAATAAATATATACTGGTTAAAAAAAATAAACTGCGCGTCTACTAAAATAAGGGTATTTTGTGGTACATATGTGAATTGATATCTGAATGACCACCCAAAGAAAAGTACAAGAACTCCTAAATAAGGTGTCCACTAAAAACACCGTTTGAACTTATAAAAATGTAAGAAGGTATGTATGAATGCGTGTGTGTCTGTATTTATGCACTTAGTTATTCAGTTGGCTGTTACCTAAACGATATATCTGAAATTATGTAAATATATGATTTTATTTGCTTTCATTAAGACTGAAAAGATGGAGCGAAGCCGTTTTTCTTTTAAATAATAATCTGTAATAATTCTGTCTTTTGCGGAAATTGTCAGAGAAAATAACAGTGTGTCAATTTTTAAGAATATTCACATCATGATTTCCAAGTTACCAGATATCTGATATCTGCACACAGAAACAGCAACAACAACTATCTCATAGACATGGCCATCCCGTTTGATAAGAACATTTCTTTAAAAAAATTTAACAAGCTTTCGAAATATAAGGACCGAGAAAGAGAAATCGATAGAATGTGTCCTTTTAACCATATTCCATTTATAATAGGAGCACAAAGAATGCTTAAAAAGAATACTGGTAAACACATTCATAAAACGGCAGGAACTACTTTCTAAGAAAAAACTTCTTTTATCTCAGGTCTCAGGTAAAAATCTTAGTGAAGAGTCTTATCAAACAGCAAATTACGGAAGCTATAATAATAATAATAATAATAATAATAATAATAATAATAATATTGTGTGTATATTTTATTTACGTAAGTATGACTGAGCTTGTGTGACGATCGCAATTAAGTACACACGCACACACACAGACACACACATATATATATATGCATATATATTTTATATATATATATATATATATATATATATATATATATATATATATATATATGTTGTGGTAGGATCCACCTAATTTGCATAGCAGAGTACCGACGATATAAATATGGTTGGTACCGGAAGACAGGGAGGCGAATCAAGAGATCCAACTAGAGACTCTGCCCGACTGCGACTTAGTCAACACATTCTCCAGGAACGGTCTTCCCAGAAATATACAAAAGACTATATGTAAATATTGTGTACACTTTCTTGTTTCAATACATTTTATTCTAACTACATTTTGTGTTTGCATTATTATTCCATGCATTAGTCAAGTTTCAACAATATATATATATATATATATATATATATATATATATATATATATATATGTTTGTATACATGCGTCTGTGTATGTGAGAAAACGCACACACGTGTATGAATAGTATTTATATACATAGATACGTGTAAAAATTCAGATATAAATAAAACATATCTGTAAAAATTCAGTATGATTAAATACAAAATCTTCTTCAGCGACGCGTTTCGTCACCCAGGGGACTTTACCGTCGGTAAAGAAATGTTTGTTTGTTTGTTTTTTTCTCTTTAATGATACATATGTATTGTGTTTATTTGGGCATGAATTTTTCGCTCATACCAACAAAATCATTTAAAATTAACAAAAGTTCTTCATTCAAAACTAAATAAACATATGCCATATTTATTAAGCATAGATTAGATGTCGAAAAAACCCGTGTGTATGGAATATTTTGTGATATTATCGGTTTTATCATTTTCAAATATCGTGTCATTGCGTCTTCACGTAAACTGTAAGAAACACATGCAAATATTAAGCATGGCAAACAAAGTTAAGAACTAACATGTTACATTTTTCCGTTTGGTGGGAGTAAGAGGGTTCCAAAGATTGTCCGTATTGTCTATTTTCCCAAGGGCTTTCGGCAGCTTATTTAGCCATTTTTAAGGGGGTGTGTTTTAGGTGTTGTTAATTTGTCTTCATCTTTTGACTGTTTAAGATGTGTATTTTGAATACTAGAAGAAGTGTTTATTCCGAACTTCGCGTGTTGAATTGGAGTGGGGAACTTTCAATTATTTGAAAAACTTTCAACAAATATATATATATATATATATATATATATATATATATATGTGTGTGTGTGTGTGTGTGTGTGTGTGTGTGTGTTTTATAACAGTGAGCATAGTATTTATAACACCTGAGATAGAAATATATACATATTTAATCCTACCCATATATATATATATATACATATATATATATATATATGCATAATAGATATACACATATATATATATATATATATATGTATGTATGTATATTATATAGTATATATATGTATAATATATATATATGTATATATATGTGTGTGTGTGTGTGTAATTTCTATACATATTATTTATATATGTCCGGTACTTATTGGAAACAGCTCAATATCAGTGATAGAGCTAACATACATCGTTGTATTGATATGAGTTTGTGACCCTGGGTTTCACGCCCTTGCAATGGTCACACAAACTGAGTTTGTCTGACGATCGCAAGTATATATATATATATATATATATATATATATATATATATATATATATATATATACACTTAGTTGTGATATATATATATATATATATATATATATATATATATATATATATATATATATATATATACAGGGTGTCCAAAAATAATGTATACACTCTTTAAATATTAATAGTTAATAATACATTACCGTCATGTGAGAACTTATGGATGAAAATTTGAAAAACAAATAATTTTCTATGTTTTTTTGCATATTTTACTCTCAAATTCTTTAAATGTGTTTTCTTTCTCTTGTATTAATCCTATTCATAAGTCAAAATACATAAATTGAATAAGTCATAACTATTCAGAGTGTATACATTATTTTGAGACACCCTGTATATATAATTGTGATATATATATATATATATATATATACATATATATATATCAAAACTAAGTATATATATATATATATATATATATATATATATATATATATATATATATATATATATATATATATATAAAGGATTTTTTTATTCATTTTTATTTTGTATCATTGTTATATTTTAATGTATCCCGTGTTTGAAAAGTTACTTTGTTTTGTTTCCCTTTTTTTTCCTTTTAATTTTTTTTATTTTGTTAGTTTGTCCTTATTTAATTTTTCTGTTTTCCTTTCTTTTTTTTTAATCAGTGCGAATTACATCTTCTGGTTTGTGCATTCGAGAATCGGAAATGCCGGAATGCCTATCTTCTTCATTAAGATTGTTGAGTGCACAGGCCGGTAGATTAAATTTAGACTTAAAAAAGATCAAGGTGTCAACTCGAATATTTGCATTCACTACAATATAACGTTCAAATTACGTTTCTTAAATCCGAATGTAAATAGACGGACAGACAGACAGACAAGCAGAGAGATGACTATGCCAACAGTTCTTCTATGTGTCGTGTTCTTTCATATCATAGTTTTCCACAACTTCCTGTCTCTTGAAGTGCTTATCAAATTTTGTTTTGTTTTTTATTTTCTCGCTTAATCCCTGTTCTACCAAACATTTAGATAACCCACTTTCCTCATGTGCCCTAGAAATTTCAGCAGACTCTTTCTGATGTTAGGTATTGTTGTGGTAGGATCCACCTAATCTGCATAGGTGACTACTGACTATATAAATAATGGTTGGCACCGGAAGACGAGAGGAGCGAATACAGAGATCCAGCTAGAGACTCTGCCCGACTGCGACTTAGTCAACACATTCTCCAGGAACGTCTTCCCAGAAATATACAGAAATACTATATGTAAATATTGTGTACATTTTCTTGTTATAATACATTCTTGTTCTAAGTACATTTTGTGTTGCATTATTATTCCATGCATTAGTCAAGATTCAACAATGAGTCAAGACTCAACAGGTATAAGCATCGTTTTTGTTTCTATTTTCTCTAAAAAAAATTCGTAATTACTCACATAGGATTCTCAGCATCCTTCTGTAAAACCACATTTCACTGCCATATAGGAAAACCGATTTACATAACAGTCCATTGTTCCTTTTTCGTTTCTATGAACGAGAGGCTATGCTGATGACATAGGTATACATACTTGGGATAAGAATGGTCGTGAACAGAAAATCAACATCCTCTGCCAAGTGTTCCAAGAAATAGAGCTCAAGATAAATCTTTCTAAATCAGAAAAAACTGAAATTGGAATGAAAGCAGTACATACCCTGAATCCATAATGAAAATTGATCAGGTAGAATTGGTAAATACTAAACATTTCAAATACCACGGTGTATAGATCAGTTACAACAAATTTACGATAGGTGATGAGAAAAATGAATCCTACATGGCGCCAAATCCGTTCAGAAATATCTAAACTGTCAGCTTTAGACAACAGCTTTCTAAGATCAATGGTTAAAAATGGCTTTGAGCGAGTGAAGCCTGAGGTTCTTGATGAAGATCATCATTCTTCGAACATTATGGACTGACGCTACAGAATCACAAACAAGGAACTATACCAAATAGCAGAAACCGCATCAGTTGATACCTTTCAACAGTACCATCAGCTAAAATAGGGAATATTGACATAATCAAGATGTTCACTTTCCACACTATTTCAAACAAAAGGTTAGGAATGAAGCCTCCATCAATACTGGAGTTTAGAAACTTTTTTTCCTGGAAAATTGTTTCAAGAAAAAGGTTTTATGAATTATAACCTACAGTAGTACAGGGTGTTTCGTCAATGAATGATGAATCTTTCCTTATAAGGAAACAGCTAATATTACCATTACCATTATATTAGGTATAATTTTTAGTTCTTTTATGGTATTTCTTTTATGGTATTTCTCGTTGACAGGGTCTATACACAAACACACAGACACACACACACACACACACACACACACACATATATATATATATATATATATATATATATATATATATATATAAGAAATATAGTTTTAAGGTGTGCTATATTTATGGGATAAAGTGCTCAATATCAGAGATAGAGCGTATGTAAATATAAAAGTGAACATTGAAGTCAACACTCAGAGGCGACAGGCTGTTTCATGCTAGACACAGTCGTCAGGCCTAGAGGCGGCCTGACGATTGCGTCTAGCATGAAATAGCCTGTCGCCTCTGAATGTTAACATCAATGTTCACTTTATACATATATATATATATATATATATATACATATACATATATATATATATATATATATACATATATATATATATATATATATATATATATATACATATATATATATATATATATATATATATATATACATATATATATATATATATATATATATATATATATATATATATATATATATATATATATAAAGATAAAGGTTAATAGTCATGGTTGAATCAGATCAGGGAATCAAGGAACAGTAGTATTAAAAAATGCTCAATACACGTGAGAAAAAGTATAAATAAAAATAACATGTAGAATTTTTAAAAATCAGGAGGTCAATTAAAATACGCGACCACGCTTCCGACCTGACGGTCTATTCGGGCGATACCGGTATCGTCAGGTCGGATGCGTGGTCACGTATTTTAATTGATCTACTGATTTTTAAGCCATAAGTTTGAATATAAACTAAATAACGAGATATTATATGCTGCATATGCGTGCGATAGCGTGCATACGTATATAAGAAAATAAATATTTATTTAATATAATTTATGGTGCAAACAAAACAGTAATCAATGTAATTAAATAAACAGAGTTATGAAGTATATATTTATAAATACATACAAGGTTACCAAAAAAGTTATGTCCGTTTTTTGATTAGTCATTGAATGAAGTTGAAATATATAAGAAATGCGTGTAGCAATTGTTTTCAAATTCGGACAGCCGGAAGTAGGAACATCAGACGTTATAAAAAACACGCGCACCGTGCCCGGTCATCAGTTATAAGCCGGACAGCTGTGAGAAGGATGGAAGTGTCTAGAGATCTCGTTCGGGGCTGTTTGCTTTACGACTTCAAAGTGGGCTTATCAGCAGCTGCATCAAGTCGCCGCATATGTCAAGCGTTTGGGGATAGTGCTGTGGATGAACGTACTGCAAGACATTGGTTTCGAAAATTCAAGTCGGGAAATTTGTCTCCCGATGATGAGTCTCGCAGTGGACGACCACAGGTCTTGAATGACGGAGTCCTGAAGGCGGCAATTGAAGAGGACAGTAGTCTAACGTGTGGTGAACTTGCAAGACAGTTCAACGTTTCCGATGAGACAGTTAGACTTCACCTGCACCGCCTAGGTAAGAGACTTTGTGTCATCCACCTTATTCACCTGACCTTGCGCCATCCAATTACCACCTCTTCCACTCCCTGGATAATCATCTTCGTGCGAAATCCTTCACCAATGAAGCAGACTTGCGCAAAGCCCTCACGGACTTCTTTGCGTCAAAACCCCCCGAGTTCTACCGCAAGGGCATTGAACAGCTGGAGACACGTTGGCAGAAGGTGCTGGATGCCGATAGCGATTACTTCGAAGACTAAATATAAGTTACACATACTGTGAAGCGTTTTCTTTTTTTCCTTTAAAAACGGACAGAACTTTTTGGTTACCTTGTATATACCTACGATTATAGCGCAACTTAGTTTATTGGTTTCCCAAGTCGTCAGGCACATATGGCAATTGAGCTGCTTATTACAGTTGTTGTTGATTTTTTTAATACTGTGTCTCATGGGAGGAACGTTAAATTATACGCAGATTCAAAGCTCAAAGTTAATATAAACCGAATATATTATTGGGGTGTAAATTCAAAATGTAAAGTGCATATAGGGAGATATTGGGAAAAACAAAGCAAGAAAAAATGATGAAAGCTTAAAGTCTTGCTACTGGTGAAGAAAAACGTACATATATAAATATATATATATATATATATATATATATATATATTAATAAACACGTACATATATATATAAATATATATATATATATATGCACACATATATACACATATATATATTAATAAATATATATCTATATATTAATATATATATATATATATATATATATATATATATATATATATATACACATACACACACACACGCATCTTGTGACGCGTTTCGTACTTTAGGACTTCATCGGACGAAACGCTTCTCAAGAAAACTTTATCCGCTTTGTTATATATGTTTCCCCAATATTCTTCTTGATATATAAATATATATATATATATATATATAGAGAGAGAGAGAGAGAGAGAGGGCGAGAGAAAGAGAGAGCGAGAGGGTGAGAAAGAGATAGGTTGAGAGACTGAGAAAAAAAAACTATTATATATAAAATACAAAGTTTTCAAATGTTTAATCTTAGAAAGATAATCTTTTCTCTTGGTTTACAGTATTTATTCAGTTTAGTTTAGCGTGGCATAGTGTGACGCATCCACTGATAATCGAATCACACTATAAATAGTATAAATCTACTAAACTGTATAGAAACCTTTATTTCACCCTGAGCAATATTTTAAAGCTAGTGTTGACGGGGCCTGTAATTAAGGAATGGTTCACACAGCTTCGAATCCTAATGATTTCAACAGCTGAGCTAAGAATTTTACAAGCACACCATCAATTTTAAAGACCAGACGGTCGACAGATCTTTTCAATGAATATCTTTTGACGGGAAACGTTTATACATATCTCTTTCATTTATTCTAGTATGTAACACTTTTTCTAATGACTTATTTAATTTTAACATATTTTTCAAATGTTCTTCAGAGAAATGTAAGAATGTAAGAAACACTTAACTCCAAAAGCGGACAAATTATAATTGAGGTATTATTTTTGGAGCCTATGTGAATTGCTATCTTAATGAACACTCGAAGAAAGGTACAAATACCGCTAAATAAGATAATGACGGAAGGCGAGAAGGAAGGACTACATATTTGCAAAAACACAGAATGCATGCTTGCTAGCAAAAGGAACAGCCCGACATGCAAATTTCAAAATGGACATAACAAAATCAAACAAGTATAATTTAAATATTTGGGAAATGTTTTAAAAGAGGACAGATAATGCAACACTTATATCCGAATGCTCACTGGGGCTACGAAAGTTGCCTTCCAAAAGTTAAGCAAAGTATTAAGAAACAGAATGTACTGAACAGTTACGTAATATCAGTCCTCCTATATGGCAGTGAATGCTGGACAATCTCCTCGCAAATGAAGAAGAGGCTTGAAGCAACAGAAATGTGGTTCTCCAGAAGTAGAATATCATAGAGCGAGCATGTGAGCAATGATGAAGTTTCAGAGAAAATGGAAACAAAATGGACAGTTATACTTAACATCAGGAAGAGACAGTTGAAATTTCTAGGGTGCATAATGAGGAAATAAAGCTTGGAAAATTTGATACTCACAGGCTGTTTAAAGGCAAGAGAGGCAGAGGAAAACAACACAAACTACTTATGAGCTTGAATAAATAAGGTTTAGGAGAGATAACAGAAAGACAAAATTTATTAAGAGCTACAAATGACCGGATATTGTGGAGATCCATGATCGCCAACGTCCTGAAAGGTAACAGGTAATGTCACATAGACGAAATAGATCCACCAGACGTGTCTTTACAGTTCGCAGTTCATAATCTGTAGTTATTGCAGTGCTTAATACATTCCTCGCATTTATGGCCTCTAGTTGTACGACAACAGAAGAGAAAGTCTCCCGGAGGTCATGGGACGAGTTCGAAGCGAGTTATTGAAGCGAGTTAGATCCTTAACGTGGGCCCCAAATTTTGCGGCATATCATTGGGTTCTGATGTTAATAAAGAAGTGCTCAATGTATAATAATCGTAGTGCACCAGGTCTCTGTATGCGGCCCTTCAAAAAGTGTGGATGGTCCTGCACGAAACCTTCAGCACGATAATCAAATCTCATGTGATGTTGTCGGGCTGTCGGTTTCTTAGGAACTGATCTGCTTGACCTATATACGTCGAATTCGACGGCAGAGTCGAGTATATATATATATATATATATATATATATATATATATATATATATATATATATATATATATATATAGTCATCCACAGACATTGTTTCGCTGTATATCAGTGTGACTAGACATCCGATTGCTTCAAACCGTGATCGGAAACCGACCGATTTGGCATCATTCAGAAATTCTACACCATATATATATATATATATATATTCATCAAACTTGAAGTTCGCGTTCAAGAATGATTGTCTCCATTTGGTGTTGACCTCAGTATCCACTTTTATATTTTCACACCCTCTGTCCTTAATATTGTGCACTTTACCTTAAAATTATTTTCATCATAAGGGATCTCCTCTTTTCACACAGATGGACTCGCCCGAGGTATACATATACTAATATACTAATACCAGTGAATACCCGGAGTCTGTATGAGAGTAGTATTAGAGGAGGGTAGCACAAGAGTCACCGTCACGAGCACCTAGACTCAGTAAGGAGTCATACCGCGATACTTCAATACCAAGACTGTATACATATTATTGTACTAACCCGTATTCCTGGATCTACTAACCCGTATTACCAATTTGCATTATTACGTTAATACATTTATTTTCCTTATCCATTCCTGGCGTTTGTTATTCATTGATATTGGATTCATCTCGGAATCCGCAACAATATATATATATATATATATATATATATATATATATATATATATATATGTATATATATGTGTGTGTGTGTGTGTGTGTGTGTGTGTGTGTGTGTGTGTGTGTACAGGGATTGGACAAAATAATTGGAACAGGTGAAAATTCCACTCCTATATTTCAAAACCTATTATATTAAGAAATTTAACTAAAACTTCGCAGGTTAGATCTATTGTAAATACGTTTATTTATCTAATTTACTGTCTTTGTCTTATTTATTTTTAGAATTTAGTAAAATTTAAGCTGAATGCGTGGCCTCTCCGAGTTCAAAAAAGGGCAAATTGTTGGAGCTTCCATGGCAGGAGCCTCGATCACTAAGGTTGCCGAACTGTTTGGTTTTACAAGAGCTACCATATCAAGAACTATGGCGCAATTTGAGAAACAGGGCAAAACCTCTAGCAACCGTAGCAATTCAGGCCGGACTTGCAAACTTACTGTTGTGCATTGAAATGCAATGTGGCAAAAAATCATCAGACTACTGCGGCCAAAGTGACTGCTGAGTTGAATAATCATCTGAATAGTCCAGTTTCTACTAAAATTGTTCGTCGTGAGCTCCATAAGGCTGGATATCATGGAAGAGCCACCGTAAGGAAACCTCTTCTCTCCACTCGCAACATTCAGAAGAGGTTGAAGTGGTGCAGAGATCACAATGCCTGGTCTGCAGACCAATGGAAGCAAGTCATATTCTCAGACGAGTCCAGTATTCCTCTTTTCCCAACTTCAGGGCGAGTGGAGGCAGCCCAAAGAAGCTTACAACCCTGACTGCCTTCTTCCAACAGTGAAGCATGGAGATGGATCAGTGATAGTTTGGGCCGCCATATCATGGAAATGTCTCGGTCCAATAGTTGCCCTGCATGATAGAATCAACAACAAAGATTACCTGAACATTTTGGGTGATCATGTTCATCCAATGTCCCAGACTTTATTCCCTAATTGTGACTGCATCTTCCAAGACGATAATGCTCCAATACAAACCGCTCGAGTGGTTAAGAATTGGTATGAAGAGCATGAAAGTGAGCTAGAACACATGGTGTTGCCTCCCCAATCTCCAGATATCAATATTATTGAACATCTGTTGTGCATTTTGGAGCCACAAGTGAGGAGCCACTATCCTCCACCATCGTGTCTTAAAGAGCTGGAGCAGGTATTAATGGAAGAATGGCTGAAAATTCCTCTGGATGAAGTCAGGAAGCTGTATGATTCCATTCCTAGACATATTAAAGCTGTATGTGAGGCTAAAGGAGGACCAACTCCATATTAAATAAATTTTCTTTCTGTGTTTCAGTTATTTTGTCCAACCCCTGTATATATATATATATATATATATATATATATATGTGTGTGTGTGTGTGTGTGTGTGTGTGTGTGTGTGTGTGTGTGTTTGTGTGTGTGTGTGTGTGTATGTAATTGCCAGAATTCGCTGGCAGATTCTCATTAGTGATGTTGAAGTCCTTGACAAGTGTAAATGTACACGCATTTAAAGCATCATCCTTCAACATCATTTTATTTCATAGAAATAAAAGATCTGCATTCTATCCTCCCTTCTCTATGCTTGTGAGACATGAGTAGCATTTAGGACACTTGAAGACATTAGAATGTTTTCACCAACAGTGTCTGAGAAAGATTGCTAGAATTTGCTGGCAAATTCTCATTAGTGATGTTGAAGTCCTTGACAAGTGTAAGTGCATGAGCATTGAACGCATCATCCTGCAACATAATCTTAGGTGGTGTGGTCCTGTGGTGAGAATGTCAAATCAGCGACCCCCGAAACATCTTTTCTATGGGGAGATGTCTGAGGGGAAGCATCCACAATTCAAGTCTAAAATTTGGTTCAAAGATTGCCTGAAGCAATCACTGACAAGTGTGTAAATTGCACTTGAGTACTTGGAGAATGCTGCTTTGGATTGTGGGAGCTGGAGACATTCCTTAAGAGTACCAAATATATTTGCACCAAATATGTTTGAAGATCCGGAGAAGAAGCATCAACAGTTGAAAAGAGATCTCGGAAAAGGCAAAAATATTGAGCTCTTAGCGTATGTTGGCATTGAATGTGATCTCGCATGTCATCAATGTGGTAAAAAAAATGACTAAGTAAAGCAGGCCTCAAAAATCACCAGAATTTATAGCAGTACATGCCATGGGTCTTTTCAGCTGTAACATTTGTGATAAACAATACCAGTCCCTTGATCAAGTGATGTCAATACTCGAGTACAAGTTTGTGGATATCACACTAGTATATTTTATGTTTATACATTATTTTTATAGATACAAATATTTAAGTAAATGCTCTGTTTATAAAAAAACAGTATTAACTACATTTACTGGCCTGAATATCCGAGAAATTTCATAGAAATAAAAAACCTACATTCTATCCTCCCTTCTCTATGCTTCTGGGACATGAGTAACATATAGGAGACGCCTGAAGACATTAGAATGTTTTCACCAACAGTATCTGAGAAAGATTGCTAGAATTTGCTGGCAGATTCTAGCATTAGTAATGTTGATGTCCTTGACAAGTGTAAGTGCATGAACATTGAAAGAATCATCTTGCAATATCGTCTTAGGTAGTGTCGTCATGTGGTGAGAAGGGAAGATCACTGACTTCCGAAACAGCTTTTCTATGGATAGGTGTTTGAGGGATAGCGTCCACAACACAGATCTAAAATGAGGTTCAAAGATTGCTTGAAGCAATCACTGACAAGTGCAAATATTGCACTTGGGGACTTGGATCGTGTCAGCTGGTGCGCTCCTTGAAAACAGGTGCAAGTGCATTTGAAGATCACAGGAAGAAGTATCAGTAGTTGAAAAGAGATCCCAGAAAAAGCAAAATGCTGAACTCCCAGCGTATATCGGCATTCAATATGATTTCACTTATCTTCAATGTGGTAAAAAATACCTATGTAAAGCAGGCCTCAAAAGTCACCAGCGTCGTCACATGAAACGCGACGTTTTTTAACTAAATTGAGGATGGTCTGAAAATATGTAGACATTGTGGAAAAGAGTGCGCTTCAATGGGAGGCCTATAGAGACACATGAAAATTCATAAAAATAAGCAGCAGCATCAGCATATACCTCAGGTCTTTTCAGCTTTAACATTTGTGGTAAACAATGACAGTCCTTGGCTGGCTTAAAGAGTCATAAAAAAAAGATATATATAGGTTTTTCAAGCGATGGCAATACTCGAGTGCAAATTAGTGGCCATCATGTATGTATATATATATATATATATATATATATATATATATATATATATATATATATATATATATATATATATATATGTATGCAGGTGTGCAGTGAAATAGGAAAGAACACGTTAGGTAGATAATCCGGTGTTCCTTAATATTTAGCTTTATTTTCAAAAGGACAGTGCTCCATACAGAAGTAGAGCTTATATTATAATAATATTTTTAGTTTTTAAAAATATGATTCCTCCGCTACATAAGAGTTCTCATGTTTCAAAAGCGAGAGCCGAGACCCCTAACATAATTTTTTAAGTTATGAAGAGTTAAGGCGTCTGGACATTGTAACTTGATACGCTTCTTTAGAAAGGGACTGGCCTGTAGATAAAAATTAATTCTTAATTCTTAGCCCCTTAAACCACCAAACTTCAACGGCCGAAACTAGCCGTTTCCATAGCAACAAATGTTCCAATGATACCGTAGTTATAAACACCAGCTAACCAAAAGATAGCTTATTCCCAAATTCTCGCTTGACAAGGAAGCGGGTCCAGACGCCTTAACTCTTCATAACTTAAAAAATTATGTTAGGGGTCTCGGCTCTCGCTTTTGAAACATGAGAACTCTTATGTAGCGGAGGAATCATATTTTAAAAACTAAAAATATTATTATATTATATATATATATATATATATATATATATATATATATATATATATATATATATAACGCATTTTTTTAAAAAAGGGGAAGTATTCTGCTTTTGAAGGTAAATTAATCGTTCACACGTCAGAATTTTACCATCGCCCGAGGAGACACATTTGCAGTGTCGATACATGACTGCTATTTTGTAGCGATTTTTAACATGTTTTTGTTTAAATCTCCTATAATAAATAATATTTACCTCTAGCTGTTACAGAGAATGGAATTTTACACCATTTGTTTTTATCTTACCTGGATATACATATATACATACATACATACATACATACATATATATATATATATATATATATGTATACATCTATGTCTGGGACTCTAAATACAACTTAATTTCAATGAAAATATAAATTAAATAGCATATATATCTTTTATTTTTATTTTTAGATTTTTTTTTTTTTTTTTTTTTTTTTTCTCCTTAGTAATTCTACAATTTAAAACTTAATAGAGATCTGATTTAGATTTCTAAATAGGTAATTTTAATTTTTTACTTTTAATTTTAATTTCAAATTTTATAAATCTTTTAATATCTAGATAGCCTTGCTTAGTTGTCAAATTTTTCGAATCATCCTATACTTGTTTTTTGATTGGCCACTCTGGCTTACGTAACAGCGTTTACTCTTAGCTAAGGATCGTTGATTAATTTGAAACTTTTAAAACCATTTATTCTATATTCTATATTATCACTTGACAAGACACAAAATGGCTACTTTTGTCGTGATTTTATAACATATTTATGTTGTAATATTCAAATAAATAATTATATATATATATATATATATATATATATATGTACCATGGTTGATTTGTCAGGAAGGAGACTTCCTGATGTTATCGGAATGATCAAGTTCGATCCCAGCGTGTGACACCTTTGGCAAGTGCCTGGAAACCATACCACGAGTTGACCCAAGCCTTCTGAGTGAAATTGCGTGCTGGCCTTGTTCAAATTGTTGATCTCGCTGGATAACACGCTCTCTCCCAGAAACTGTAACTAAGGTTTGCTCAACATAGTTGCAGTATAAACCACAGCTGGGCTCTGTGGGTGTTGAGCAAACGCAAATGCGCCTGAGCGAGCGTCTGCAATAGGGATTGGCTAGCCGCCCTAGTAGACAGGTATCCTCGAAGACGAGTGGCCAGCTGTTTACATATAATTAATGACAACTGCTCGTCTCATAAATTAAGATAATTTATTAACTGTTTTTGAAATTCACTCTTCTATCTTTCGTTTAATTACGTCATTTCTATGTCTGATGTATAAAATAGATCATTATAAAATAGATCATTATAAAATAGATCATTATCACGACAATCTTTAATCTTTTCATTCACTATTTTGAAAATCAATTACATTCTTATGCATCGCCGTCATTTATCAAAAATTATACAGGTTATTTTTTTCTCTTTTTTTTTTACAATACGTTTCACGCCGTACAAATTATACAGGTTATTTTTTCTCTTTTTTTTTACAATACGTTTCACGCCGTACAAAACCCGAGGGCAATCCGCGGTAGAGGGTTAAGATTAGAGTCACTTTCTACGGATACGGGAGAGAGATAACGGTTTATCCTAGACTAGATCAGGTTAAGACTGTAGTGATCGGGAAAAAAACATCCACTTGAGTTCGTTCCATAGAGCAGTGGTAGCTGTTCGAGTGGAACTTTCTTCTCGCCGATGAAATACAGAGAGAATATAAGTGGTTCTTTACAATGCAAGTGGCATGGCGGGTCCTAGCTGTGACGGTTAGACATGACGGAACCAAGGAATGTACCTTGTCCGACCACTTTCCATGGAAGTAGCGATAGAGCTGTGAGAGTCTTGCCACATCCCGGCTGTGAGAAAGAGAGTTAGGAGGGTGGAAAATAATTTGTCACCCAGATGGACTTGGGGGCTCTTTTAAACTCTATTAACGCTGAAAAGTGAGGACTCGCTTCGATCCGTTTTCTCTTTATATCCATTTTTGCCGCTAGACCGCAGTGGGGGTGGTTACAGGGAGTGAAATAGAATGAGATGACTTCAGTGGGGAGGATTGAGGAAAGTTCGAAATAGGAACAGGGTTCATAAAAACTGTAAATGGTGATTAACCTTGCATTTAGATTTTTGAAGATTGTATTTATCAGGGAAGCAAGAAAACCGGAAGGAAGTTCTATAGATGAGACATGCGAGAAAGGAAACTGTCAGAGTAGAAGTGAGAGTTGCATCTACCTAGTCCAGCAGTAAAATGTTGAGACCTAGTTAAGACCTAGTTGCCAGTCTAGTAACACTAACAATCTAGTAATGCTACAATCTAAATTCATGTAGTCAGGGCACCCGAGAAAAAAAGCTCCTTAGAACAGTTGCCATGAAAATATTTATAGAAAAGACAGAGGAAAAGAGTTTATCTATGTTTTTTTCTTTCAGCAAACTTGGAAATGTAATGTCGACTTCGTGTTTGATAGAAACGCTTGCAAATATTGCAAGTCTCACATATCCATTTTCATCCCTTTAGACAAATTTCAAAGCAATTATTTACGATGTGGAATTTATATGCCAAAATATTACCAAGTCTTGAATGCTATCAACTGTTATTTTTTTTCGTTCAAAATTGACATATTTACTTTGCACTTGAAATACAAAAGTCAAAATATATTACAAATTTACCAATGCTACCAGCTTTTTTTTTCACTCAATCAAAATTTGATAACTTGCAATAATTCTCCGTACGTTTTCCTGCTGTCTTTCTAAATATTTCTTAACCGCAGCTAAGTCTGGTACAAGGCCAACTACCAAGGTAATAGTTTGGAAGTGATTATTAGCTGCTTTCGCTGGTTCCCAGGCTTCATGAATTCAAGCGTCCTACGAGGCTGGCATCCCTCGCCCACCTTTTCACTGTTGAAACTGTTAAATGTAGACGTCTCTTCTACTCCAATAGCTTCATATCTCGCACCTCTCGCCTGTGGAACTCCCTTCCTTATTCCTGTTTCCCTGACAACTATAATCTCCAACTATTCAAATGCAACGTCAATCGACATCTCCAGTTGCCTTGATCTATCCACTATCCTTCTCCACATCCTTTCCTCTTTCACTCCTATCTGCTCTCGCTCCAAATCTTCTGTAACCCCTTGCCTTGATCTATCCACTATCCTTCTCCACATCCTTTCCTCTAACACTCCTATCTGCTCTCGCTCCAAAATTTCTGTAACCCCTTGCGTGCTAGTGGCTTCCAGCCTTGCTCGGGATGAAAAGTTTTTTAAAAAAAAGTTTAAACCTACGATTTTTTACTCTGAGATCTGACCACTGGTAAATGAAACAGGAGATAGGAGGTCATTGTCTACTTTTCTTCTGTAAAATCCTGTGAAAGAAAGTTTTTCTTTGCTGGTCAGTAGACCAGGAATTGTTAGAAATTAAACTTAGCGTTCGATTTTGGGGAGAGATCACAGGAAACATAATTTCCTACAGATTTATTTTCGAAATTGATGGCCACCGACTTAACTAAAATTTACTATGTTTATATTAAAAAGGTACAAATTTACGAATCCATGAGGATCGAACTCTCTACATAAGCCAATGGTTAGTTAAAATTCCTTGCAGACCGGGATGTTGCAAGCCTCACGCTGCTCTAGCGCTACTTTCACGGGAAGTGCTCGGACAAACTACATTCCTTGGTTCTGCCAGGCCTAACCTTCACGACAAGGGCCCGCCATGCCACTTACATTGTAGCAAACCACCCACATTCCTTCTGCATTCCATCAGTAAGAAGTAAGTTCCACTCGAACAGCTTCTTTCCGCGAACAATTCCTCTGTGGAACAGATTCCCAAAAGGATGTTTCCCGGATCACTACAATCTTAACCTGTTCATGTCTAGGGTTAACCTTTACCTTCCTCTCCTATCCGTACAAGCTACCTCCTAACGTAACCCGAGTGTCCCCCAGGCATTGTACTGGATGAACCTTACTGTAAAATAAATAAATAAATAAAAAGCTACAGCCGTAATTGAAAGGTTCTTTATTAAAGAAAATTAACACTGATATTTAAAAATTATTAAATATTGTTCGAATTATAAACCCAAAAGAGATCGAAACATCAAATTAAGAAAATATCTAATATATAGAAAAGGTTTACTGTTATTTAGTGTTGTTAAATAAACCTGGGGATCTTCGTTGCTTCACCCATCGCATGACAAAGAATCAAACATCCTATCTTTGGATCCAATACTATTAAGAGAATGTCATCCTCGGTCCTATCTATTGGGTTACTGATACCACACTTTGTAAACGACTTAATCATTATATCATTCCGTAGCTTTTTCCCATGAATATTTCACCCAAAGGCACACCTGGGTAAGTGTCGGTCTTGATACTATCGGATGCAAGTAGATTTTGGCAAGAAAAGTGCGTCTTATAAAGCGAAAATACATCATCTATCAAAAACGCATAGTCTGGTACAGAGTCAACTGACAAGTTAAAATAGACGTGCTTTTAACCACTCAGTCACGAGGACCTAACACGTGAACGGTTAAAACACATCTAGCGTAAAAGTGGCTATTTGCCGGGATAAAAGAGAACGCGG
The DNA here is from genome assembly GCA_964036315.1 of Acanthosepion esculentum. Taxonomy (NCBI): domain Eukaryota; kingdom Metazoa; phylum Mollusca; class Cephalopoda; order Sepiida; family Sepiidae; genus Acanthosepion; species Acanthosepion esculentum. The sequence continues at coordinate 60,308,189 of OZ038480.1, forward strand.
GTTCGATTCCTGTCGAGGCACATTTTTTTTATTACTAAATTCGATTGCTCAAGCAGATAGATGTCAATTTCATTGTTTAAAAAAATAAAATAGGAAGTTCCAATTAATCAAACACATTTACCCACGAGATATTATTATATATATATATATATATATATATATATATATATATATATATATATATATATATATATATATCTTATATTTCACTTTTGGCATAGATTGAATTCATAAAACCTTGCACCAAGGATAAGTGCATAAAAGGGAAAATAAAGAAATACGTGTAGTCAATTGCTGATACTCAAGAGTGGACGGACGGGTCCGTCTATGAAACTCTGAAGTCGGGATGCTGAAGGTAACATCAATCAGCTAAGTGACAAACTTTTACTTACATTACTTATTTTATATATATATATATATATATATATATATATATATATATATATATATATATATATATATATATATATATATATATATATATATAAACTGATGAAAAAGGCCTTCCTTTTATATTTTTTGTTTTTGATGTGGAAACACAATAAAGCTTTGGGAAATTACAAAATTTTCGGCGATTTCTATACCTTTCGGATATTTTTTTTTTCAGAGTACACACACGGATATATTGTTTTATATGCGTTCATGCGCATTATATGAAATTGATTAAAGATCACAGAAGAGCATTGTGAGGTGAGGCATAAGTGTGTTTTGTTTTTTTGGTTTTTGAATCCCGTCTCTCTAGGATTAGTTTTTTTTTGTTATCTGTGAATTGGCATGGATCTTTGAGAAAGGTAGTGAAATGGTTTCCCGTTGCCTTCTCCACGGTTTGGAATTCAAACTAGTTCTTCTCCTGGACTGGATGACAACCAAGGTGCCAGTCTACCCAGCTAGAAGAAAGATTCCCGACTTTCTCCAATATAATGTGAACACAAGGTACGAGGACGGAAACTTGAATCCATTTCACCGATTCCACTTTCAGTGCTAACAACCATTACGCCACGTGCACATCCGAGACATAACCTAGACTTTATGAATTTAAGCGACGGTGGAGTAATGGATAGCGGCTCGGATTGAGGAATCTGAGAGCCGAGTCTGTATTCCAGTCGAATCCATTACATTCACTTACGTGCTAATACCCTTGGGAAACGTATGAATCCTTCTCTCCTCCCCCAACTATGGGTAAATAGCAGGACAGACCGCGTTCTCTAGCCTTGGATGGCAACTGGTCTACCGCAGAAAGAAATAGCAACCTACTGCAGGAAAAAATCTGCCTCGTCAGTCATGTATCGAAAGATATATGATCGCCTAAGCGTGTATCACTATGGCACATAACTGACTGACTGACTAGATTGGCGGCAAGGTCTCATCATTTTACATTTGAAATAGCAAGATGTAACCGTAAGTTCTATGCTAACAGTTTCTTCTATCGCGCGTCTTGGTTGACGAACTCTCTCCCTGCATCTTGCTTCCCAATTAATTATGATCTTCAAAAATTTAAATACAATTTTAGTCATTAACTTCTTTTGTAATTCATGTTTTTTTATTGTCCTCTCTCCTTAACAGTACTTTTTTTTTCATATTCTCTAATACTCAGTAGCCACTTGCGTCTTAGTGGCTTTATTGCCTTGCACAGGATGAAATGGTTGACAAAAAAAACGAACAAAAAACAATATTAAATCGCTGTTATTGTTCTTGCGCGCATGCATTGTCGTGACGTAAACATTTAATGAGTCACCATTTAACAGAAATGAAGTCCACTCGGCTTTTTGATATTTTCACATCGACTTCAGCGCCAATCTATTGTCAGTTCAAGAATATCAGTGCGGAAGACAGACGGCCGCGACGAATTCCTTGCATTTTTAATAACTGCTAACACCACCCACCCACCAGTTCAATTGCACTCACAACTGCTATTACCAATGCTACTTTGACTATCATTATCCACTGCTTGAAGTACACGGCGAAAGGCAATGGACCCAGCTAACAAGGAACGTTATTGTAACGCTGCAATAACGTTCTATTTTTCCTGATTTGTTTTTACGGCTTATCAACATTTTGTAGGTTATTTAAAACCAGAAAATATTTTATAGAGTGTGAGAATTTTTTTGAGATGGTAATGGTTTAGTGATCAAAGTCTTACTAATTAACCCACAGCTGTGGAGAAGAGGCGTATTCATACTTTTTCCAAGGGTACTAATGCGTAAGTGAATAAAAAGAACCCAACCGGAATTGTAACACGGCTCTCCGATTAACAATTCCGGGTGCGACTACAGTATATCTACCGTCCATTTATTACTATAGTATACCTACTATTCATTTTTTTTTTACTATGGTATGATATTTACCGACTGTTGGAAGTATGAAATATGTTAGGGTTACGGTTAGATTTAGAACTTAGTTTTAGGGATAGGGTTAGGGTTTAGGTTTAAAGGCTGTGAACATTGAATTGTTTATGTATTAAAAACCATTAACAATTTTTTATACAAAATTATTTTTTTTTTAAATCATCAGATAGTGATTTTAATATTTGTAAACTCATTTGATGTCATGTAAAAAGTAACAAACAGGTCACCGTTTTTCCTGAGCAATAATGAGTGCATCGTCATTTACGGTAGGTCGCAAATACCTCGGTAGATATTATGCAATAGTAGCACCCAATGTCGAACCGTTATGCATCGCATCACCCACACATCCAAGCTTACAGCACCTAGTATTCCCAAGCGGTCACCCATTTACGTACTGACCAGGCTCGACGTCGGGAACCGGTGTTTTCCGGTTGATGTGATTGTAAGCCCTGTTGTATTTTGGTTGAGTGATATGGTGTGGCTATGCTACTGTAACGTGTCAATCATCTATTTTCCTGTCCCAAAACCGCTCATTTTTAACCTTCTTACATTGTAACGGTAACGACGCCAAGGGCTGAAGATGAAAATGGCATTTTGTTAGATGGCAGCTACTCATTGTTACTTAGCCCTATACAAGATCATTTAAAATTGGAAACATCCGAAAATAGCGTTTAAGTAATATATATATATATATATATATATATATATATATATATATATATATATACATATATATATATATAGACATTTTTATGTTTAACATTCTTTTTATAGATACAAGTATTTAAGTAAATGCTCTGTTTATAATAAACTATTAAATGACATTTACCGGCCTGAATGTCCGAGAAATTTTCATAGAAAATATTCGTCCTCGACAGGATTCGAACCTGTATCCTATACGGAACCGTCATATAACCTGACGTGCCTTAACCGTTTCGGCCACTAAGGATCGATCGGTTGGCAAGGTCGAATTTACTGCTTATAAACTTCAATCTTCCATGAATCTTTCACGTACATGCATAATTAAAAAGGCACGTCAAGCTATATGACGGTTCCGTATAGGATACAGGTTCGAATCCTGTCTGAGGACGAATATTTGCTATGAAAATTTCTCGGACATTCAGGCCGTTAAATGTTATTTAATAATGTTTATTATAAACAGAGCATTTACTTAAATACTTGTATCTATAAAAAGAATGTTAAACATAAAAATGTCTTTAAATAATAGTCGGACTTTGTCCATTTCATAATATATATATATATATATATATATATATATATATATATATATATATTTGCGTATTTAGGCAGCAATACTTCTTTCATGCACATTTCATTGAATACGACAGACAAGGTGCTTTGATTTATTTATTTATTTATTTATTTATGGAATTTCTCATGTGATCTAAGAATTTTTTTTCTTTTCAGATGATAAATTATATAAAAACTGTCCAATTGTTCTTTTTATCCGACCGCTTTCAGCTATACATTTCAAAATTGAAAATGGCTAAATGCATAGCCGAAAGCGCTCGGATAAAAAAAAACTGTCGGACAGTTTTATATAATTTATCATCTGAAAAGAAAAAAATATTAGATGACATGAGAAATTGTAAAAAAACTAAATCAAAGCACCTTGTCTGTCGTATTCAATGAATATATATATATATATATATATATATATATATATATATATATATATATATATATATATATAAATTAATTTCGCTTGAGCTCTGTGGGTGTGAGAGGTGCATTTGTAAACAGTGACTATTAAAGCTAATATAGCACGACTCTTCGGCAGAATTGAGTCACTGTCAGTCACTGTGTGTTTATCTAAATCTAAAAGATAAACACGCTAAAATTCACCTTCATCCCTGCCGATGGCTTACTGGTAGAAGTTCCGACTGACGCCAATTCAGTCGGGTTTCGATCCTAGCTAGAGGCAACTGGACGTCTAGCCACACTGATGAGCTGTGAAACAGCGAAACAGTCTGTCTGTGGATGACAAAAATATATATATATATATATATGGTCATGGTCAGAGTTAAATCAGACCATGGGACGGTAGTATTAAAAAGTGCTTAATACACGTGAGAAAAAATATAAGTAAAAATAATAACATGTAGAGCACTTAATTGATATATATACACACACACACATATATATATATATATATATATATATATATATATATATATATATATATATATATATATATGGAGAAATTGTATGACAAAGCCATAAATGTTAACTTGTGACGTGTTTCGTCTTTAAAACGAACTACATTTGTTATTTTTGCTATGTCGCAAAAAAAAGTTCTCAAAAATTCTAAAATCCCCAGCACCGAGTGCATGTGTAGTCGTACCAACATAACAAATTTAGTGGGGTGAAGTCCTGAAGGACGAAATGCGTCACAAGTAAACAATATATATCGTTGTCTCATATTTATATACATATATGCATGCATGCATACTTCAGTGTGTGCCTCTCCGCGCGCATGCGCAAACGTTTAGCGTCATATATACACATTAGCATAAATGGCATCAAAGTCTAGACCCAGTTGGTTACTGTGGCCCGATGAGTAAAACAGCTCATTTCGCATATCCGTCTTTTTTATTATAGCGACTTCGATTCTCACAGCTTTTCCCATGGTTCTAACTTTTTCTATCAAACTCGGTCGCGCTTAGCAAAGATACTTAAAGCTCTATCTATGTGCGCCTGCGTGACTTCTCGATGCCGCCCCCCCCCCTATTTTTTCAACTTCGCGATTTCCCCGCTTATTTTAACTTCAACATCTCGACCAAATGATAAATCTTTAGTTTCTTATATCTAATGTCAACTCACGGAGAATCTGATGATAACACATCTGGCCGTCATTGTTGGCGACCAACGGAGATGTGAACAAAAGTTATGAGAAGTGGGAGGTGGAGAAATTTAGAGCCCTTTCTAGCAGATTCAGTTGGAAATAAGGTCGTATGAAGAGAACTAAACCAGCAAAAACAAAAACATATACATAAAAACAAACAAACAAGCAAACATATCTCCCAGAAGAAATATCCTAGCGTCAAAAAATGTCTGCAGTTTATTTCGGAAAAATTCGGAACAGTACATCTGAGGAGCTCCGATTTCAGAGGGACGGGGAGGGTGCTAACTTTTGCAGATTTCTGATAGAAAAATTCTATTGATTAACGGTGTGTGACGCAATGGTCATTCTACTAAAACTGACAGGGATCCTGGGTTTTTTTTTATGAGCCGAGATTTTTATCTAGCTTTAAGATCATCTGTTAAACTCTCTGTCTGTTTTTTTAATCCATTCCTCCATCCATCTCTTTAAATAAATCTATCAGTGAATTTAAATGCACACATTCACCCTCTTTTTTACATCCATAAAGAAACAAATAAATAGACAAATAAATCTATTCATATCTATCCATCTATCTATCTATCTATCTATCTATCTATCTATCTATCTCTTGACCCAGATATCAGTATGTCCGAATCAACTTGTTCAAATAACTTTTACGATCTTCCACTATCTATCTATCTATCTATCTTTTTTTAAATTATATTAATGCATAGAGTATCAATAACTCTCGGTGTTACTGATATTCACGGAAAGCATCTCTACTGATATTTACCCTTTACGCTGATATGTACAGAGACTCTCATAGCCACTAAATAATATATATACACTTTTTTATTATTATTATTATTATTATTACTACTACTACTACTACTACTACTACTACTACTACTACACTATTTATCACATAGTTTAAGTTTTTGGATACGCCGGGTACGTTCAGTTAACTCTCACGTCAAACAAAGACCTCCGAAGGATAACGCCTACCTCAAAATATGCGTATTGCTCAAATTTAGGATGACGCTAATTTTAATTGGATTGATCCCAATGCTCCAGTCACCACTGGAACCACCTTGACATTCTCTTCCTTCATTCCAAACAATTTTACATCTCAACCTTCAAATCAGAGTAGCTTGTAAATTTATGAATCACCTTTTCATTTGCTATGGCAACATCAATAATGTGAAAGTTCATGGTGCCTTCGTCTCGCGCAATAGTATCCAGACGGCGATAGTGTATCACCTTGTCTGAAAATCAGAGTCCCAGAATATTGTGGGCTTTCCATATTCTTCAGTTGTTCTGCAAGATACTTGCTCGTACCAATTTTTTGCTACTTGGTATACATACTTTCGACAAAATAACCAATGTATATAAAAACATAGATTATAACAGCGCCTTTCGTATTCTATTTGAGTGAGCATTTTGCATCCACTGATCAGGTGAATCACATTCTCAGAGTGTTCACCACAGAGCCAACATTTTGGAGTGACTGATATCGTATTTTACGGCATTGGTAGCAAGGGCTTGGTTTTGTGCTGCAATTATCAAGCTTTCGGTTACACGTTTCAGGTCAACACGTCTCATCCATGTCAACGGAGCTTTATTATTATTGCTATTATGATTATTATGGTTATTATTTCTAGTTTTCCTGATTTGCTTTTGGGTATAGTCCTTTACAAAGTCTTTGAGACCTAACGTAAAGTAAAGTGATTTTCTTATCAAGATAACCGAAGTAAAGGGATGTTTTGCTAAACAGCTATTGGGCATACTACACTGAGAATTTTTTCTGAGTCATTGAATGTTGCTCTTGTGTACAATATTTCATATTTGCTAGGGGTTTTCTTAATGTATTTAGCCGTATTCTTTTTAATCATTCCAAACAGGGGAACTGGGAAACTCACGTGCAAATTAATTGAAACAAAACGAATAATTCTGTTATTAGTTACTTTTTTCGTATTTTTCCAATGAAACACGAACCAGTGCACATGTAATATTTCGTAAATCTGCCTTTATTTTTTAGAATTTCTTTGGTGTGATTTGGCATGGAATCCACCAATTTGGAGTAGTCCTCATTGATTTGGGGGTCACAGTACCACACATCTATAATGGCCGTCACGAGCTGCTCTATCGTCATACAGTCCGCGACCTCTCTGTAAGGCTTGGCAGTGTATTCGTGCAGCGTTACAATTTTCATACGCCTCCTTGGAGTAACGCCCATCGTAGACAATGGCCGTAGGACAACTAATCGACAGGTGGCACAACAATGTCTGGGCGTGATAAAAATCTGATGCAATCACGGATGACGCAATATTTTTCAAGGTCAAACGAATTTCATCCTACACTACGAAAACAGATTCATATAACTGCGCACCACTGCAAATGACCTAATCTGAGGAAAAAATAGAAATCGATTACACCCTGTCATTCCAGTGGGTCTGAGACTGACCGTATGATGAAAGGAATGGAAACTAAAGCGGTTGTTTCAATTAATTTGTCCAAGTGTATAGCTATCCCTAAAGATTAACACGAAGTCTCATTCTATCTATCTATCTATCTATCTATTGCAGTCTATTGATATCTATCTATCTATTGCAGTCTATTGATATATATATATATATATATTTATTAATATTTTTATTGCAATCTATCAATTTGTTTTACGTTATCTAAATCTATCAGTATATTTTTATTTTTACACTATTTACATTTTTCGGACTGTTGTTTTCATCTTCATTGTCATATTCACGACGTTTCGGTCGGAAGAAGGCCGGAGCGTACGACGGTGTAAATGTTGTGAATATGACAAAGAAAATGAGTTATATATAGTTATATATATAATAGTTACAATACCTCATCTCAGAAATGTAGACAGACCTTTACGGTGTAAATGTTGTGAATATGACAAAGAAAATGAGTTATATATAGTTATATATATAATAGTTACAATACCTCATCTCAGAAATGTAGACAGACCTTGAAGAAGGCCGGAGCGTACAACGGCTGAAACGTCGTGAATATAACCATGAAGATGAGGACAACATTCCGAACAATATAAATAGTTTAAATAGTTACAATACATCATCTCAGAAATATAGACAGATTTTTATTTTTATTATATTTATATGTGTGTGTGTGTGTGTGTGTGTGTGTGTGTGTGTGTGTGTGTGTGTGTGTGTGTGTGTGTGTGTGTGTGTGTGTGTGTGTGTGTGTGTGGAAAGGATTTTTATCCGATGTTATTTTTTATTACTATAAAAGTTATTTTTAGAGAGTATATGTTTTTGAGTAGCTTTCCCTGCTTTTTTTAATTTCATCACTATGATTCATGATTCCATTATAAAAAAAAATTAACGACAACATTTCATTTCTTTTCTTTATTAGACATTAAATTACGTGTCTTCGCATCCGCAATAATTTACCTAGACTTTTCACTTAACCTTGTTTATATTTATGAGCGTTCTTACATTTTAAAATTCTGAATAACTAACGACATTCTTATATTTGCCTTGATAAAGTTCATCAGAAGACGAAACGCGCCGGCTAAGTTAATTTTTACTATTTTCTTTATTCATATTCAAGTAGGTTTGGTTAAATAATTTAGATATATCATGTCGATTATTTTTCGTTGTGATCCTTTCAAGTTCACGGATTAATTTCTTGGTAACCTTAGAAAATTGATTAAGAAAAATGCCAAAATTTTCTTTCATATAGTTCTTATTTTCCCAAATACTTTCAATCTCATCTGAGACCATCTTTAGAGGGTTAATGTTGTCTGTGAGTATTCATATATGTTTTTGTGAATTAAAAACGTTTCAACACTTCGTTTTTACTGCTTATGCAGCGTCCTAGATTTCAAAGTTTGAAGTTCACGTGTTTTGGGGGATTTTTTCCCAGTATAAGGGAAGTAAATTTTCCATTTTTGCTCATACATATATATTTTTTTATAAACATTTAAGGACTTTGTTGCTATACTCGTAGTTGACTTTTTGAAATTTTGGGTTTTAATTCTCTTATACTTCAAGGATTTTTAGTTTTTGCTTATTATTGTTTTTATGCAATATAGATGTATTTTCAGCTAATATCCGTCTAATCTGTGAATGTGGGCATGAGTGTTCCTTTAAATGCTGAGTTATTGAGCTATGCTCAGCCAAATGAAATGTAAGCTTTTTTGTTAGTTTCGTTGAAGTAAAGCCAACATACGTATCGACATTTTTATCTGAGATACAATCTCCTAAAGGACAATTTAAATTGATATACAATGTTGGCCTTTTGCAAGATGCTAGTTGGCGGAGAAGAATTGTTTTGAATAACTAGGTTGGTTGTATTATAGATATTTAACCAAACGTGTTTGAATGAAAATGTGCTGCCTAAATATACACATAAAAAAATAATTTACTAATAATCTATTCTTTGAATAGATTATTCTATAAGGAGCTGAGCAACATTAAACAAACACTAATCAACAATAACTTCTGTAACCACCTAGTCGACGAACAAACAATATTAGCCTTAACGAAATTTAGAAAATATAGGTTGTTCTAATAACTTGGACCGATTTTAAATGTGAATTAAGTTTAAGCGTCTAATTTTTTTTTTCTTTTTCTTTCAGATTTAACAACTTAAGTATTTGGCAATTTCAACCAAGGAAAGATTAACAACGTGTTAAAGTTATCGAAGCCTATTACGAAAATGGACGTTCAAGCAGAAATGCATTTCGCGCACTTCGCGATGTTTTGGTCAACATAATCGACCAACCGAGAGTGCAGTTGGAAAAATTGTTCATAAATTCAAACAAACTGGGCCGATGGCAGATGTGAAAACACCATTGCGTGCTCATTTACGCCGTTCAGTTGAAAACAATGCTGCAGTGGACGAGAATGTGGCCGAAAATCCAGACACCTCTATTCGTCATCGCACGCAAGAATTGAACCTATCCACAACAATGTTACATTTATTTTGACAAAATATTTGTCTCTACACGCTTACAAAATTCAATTGACACAAGAACTGAAACCTGTTGACCATTTGGAGCGCTGTACATTCGTCAATTGGGTGCAGGGGCAAAGACAAGTCGATGAAGATTTTTCGCAAAAAATCTTCTTTAGTGATAAAGCCCATTTTGATCTTGGTGGATTCGTTAATAAGCATAAATGTTGAATTTGAACTGATGAAAATCCAAGGAAGATTGTTGAAAATCCCCTGCATCCACAAAAGATCACTGTTTGGTGTGCATTTTTTGCTAGCGGAATCATAGGGCCGTATATAATTTATAAATTTGAACGTCCATTTTCGTAATAGGCTTCGATAACTTTAATACGTTGTTTGATTGTTAATCTTTCCATGGTTGAAATTGCCAAAGACTTAAGTTGTTAAATCTGAAAGAAAAAGAAAAACATCATTAGACGCTTAAACTTAATTCACATTTAAAATTGGTCCAAGTTACTGGAACACCTTATATAATGCTAGAAACCTCCCTGATGCAAACAAAAATAAATACTCCATTAACTTATTCTATTGTAGCCAGATGCACTCTAATTATAAACAGGATGAAAAACAATTCAAAAGATAATTCGCTGATACAGATCACACAATGTTCCTAACAAACATCTAAGATTTATCATCTACTATAAAAAGTTTAAAACATCTAATCTAATTATTAGCGACAACACGAAACCTCAAAAATTACCCTATGTCAAGATAACGTTTGTTTTGCTATTCTTTGTTCTCAAGGAGATTGTATTTCCAACATTAATAATAAAAACAGCATTAAATTCTTACATTAGGCATACAGGCACCGCACTCTCTTGCTGGTTGAGCTGTCACCTGTTGTCACCAGCACATCCCGGCGACCAAAATACAACTACAAATATGAAACATACTTTAGTGGATAATACCAAATTACTCTACATCACTATTCCAAACTTCCAGCTTTCCAAAGAATACCAGCTTGTAGACATGGACTTATGCCTACCACACAGACGCCACACTGGTTATTGAAAATGACTGAGACGCTCGAAAGAGATTGAACAAAACAATGATACAACATGAACTTCGGACAGGTTCTCCACAACTTCGAACACAATACTCAATACCTTTTTCGAAAATTTGGAAAATACAATAAAAACGAAGCAAAACGACTTTGTTGGTTCTTTTATTGAAACTTGTTTGAATGAAAACTTGCTGCCTAAAGACACACACACACACACCCATATATATATATATATATATATATATATATATATATATATATATATATATATTTATTTATATACACACACACACACACATATATATATATATATATATATATATATATATATATATATATATATATAGTAAGGTCAAAAATCCGATTGTATATATAATCCAAGTGGGAATCCACAAAAAAGAGCTTCATGTATTTTTTATTTAATTTATACAGAGCAATATAATTAATAATCAAACAAATCCTGTCTCGTGCCTATCGTCTGACTGAAACATTGAAAAGTGTAAACTCTATATTAGGTGTTTTCGGCAAGTTAAAGTTTATGCTTCCAGTATAAATTCCTCGCAGTTAATTGCTACTTCCTCTAACTTTACAGACGGGGATGAAAAGACAAACAACCACTTTCGTCGTCTGTCGTAATAGCCTATTTCCCATATGAGGTAAAATTATTTGATCATATATATATATATATATATATATATATATATATATATATATATATATATATATATATATATATATTATAACCTAAATTTAATAATCTGTATCTGAAATAGCGAAACTTATAACCAGAAAAAAAATACGAAAGAAAAAAATACAGTACAAATAAATAAATTAAATATATAAATGAATAAAATAATAAAATGACCCATAAAAAATCATCAGTATAAATGACATGACCTTGGATAATCCAAAATATTAATCAGAAACAAAACTTGGGAGGTCCGGCTTCTTTGTTTCCCTCCTTCTTTTAATCCCCAGTAATTTATATAGACATTCCGATAAAAGAGTATGGACACATAGTTTGATTATTGCTTGAGGTATGTAACTGACAGTCAGCATGCAGCGTTGATTTCTGAGTGAACGGTCTTCATAGCTATAAACGCATTATCTCCACTACTGAGTACTTTGCCCCACAGTAAAATATACCAGTTTTTATACAGTTTATATACCCGGTGTAATGCAAAATTGTCCAAATCGTGTAACAGCATGGGATAATTGTCTATCCCACATAAATGCTTAATAACAAAAAAAAACACTAAACTAATTGAGTTTCTTTTTTCCGTGTTTTCAGATAAGACGTTTAACCATCTTGATATCATTTGTCGTAAGAATCATTGTAAAGCCCTTTGAGTTATTCAGTTACAAAGAGAACAGGTTAAAATAATTTTGTGTCAGCCCCATTATGCCTTTCCAACTGAGCAATGGTGAGAGGAAAAAGATCACTCAGGCCTTCAGTAATGGTGCCAACATTCATACTCTGACATCCATCTTCAAAGTTCATTCATGATCCATCAAGAGAACAGGGAATAAGTCTGAAAAACAGGGAACAACAGAGAGGGAAACTGGACCAGGAAAACACAACAGCAAGAGGGACCATCATTTCAACTTAGAGCTAAATACATTCTTATTGTTCAAAGGAGAGTTCAATACTGTTATAAAACCTCGGAAAATTCCAGTAAGTTATGTTTAATCATTTCTAAGATACAACGGTTCAAAGCTTAACCTAATTTAAAAATCGTACGACTCATACAGCAATCGCTATCACTTGACTTAAAATATTTTTGCACTTCTTTGCCTTTAAAGGAGTGTCCTTTGCTGTGCTGGTGTTGCTACATGCCTTACTTCTTGCCTATTTCACACTGCGAATTTTTTCTAAGCTCTATACTAAACATTAAATCTGTTACGAAAAAACTAAACAAAATGAACACAAAACGATCAGCTTTAAAAAAGGACTCGTAACTGGAAAAACCCAATGAAAAAAGAATGTTTACAACAAATACTTTTTCACACCCAACCCAATTCTGCGGAATCAGAATCAACGTTGAGTTTAAGCAAGCGAATGAGCCAATTGGAGTAAAGTGCCATGCAGATTTAAATTTTTCCCACTTGTGACGAATGCAGCTATCGATTTTTTTAGCATGCTAGTTAACATTCGTGTCAGTCAGCAGTTGGCTCTCACGCTGGCCAATAGAATCTTCCTGCCTATTCGTGGCAGCCAGCTATAGGATCTCACTCTGGCCAGTAGAATGGCCGCAAACTACATGAAAACTGTCGTAGAAGCATGAAAAAATCTATTATTTCCACTATCGATGGGAGTTGGGAAATGCAAAGTCGGTTTTGGCCTTCTCACTAACTTGGAGCATGTGCATGTAAATTTTGGCTCACTGTGTCGTGCTAGACAATTTATCTCTACAGAATCTATCTATAAGTCTACCATTACAATATTGCTGTCACATAGTCCGGTGCCCCTGTTATTTACCTTGAGCTCCTTGATAAAATCCAAAGAAGACTCAGCAATATTATTGCTCCTAATCTGGCGACTCGGCTTCAGTCTCTTACCCACCGCCGTAAAGTTGCGTCTCTCTGTGCCTTTTTCTATAAATACGTTCATAGTAATTGTTCGGACGAGCTCTACGCTAGGGTTTTTTAATTTAAGCGCAGTACTAGACTGGCATCGAGATTTCATCAATTTACAGTTAAGCTGGCTAGATGTAACCGTAAATTCTATGCTAACAGTTTCTTTTCTCGCACTTCTCGCTTGTGGAACTTCCTTCCGGTTCCATGCTTTCCAGCCAACTTTAATCTGCAAAAATTTAAATGCAATGCCAATCGCTATCTACTGTCCTCCTGATTACTCTTTTCTCCCCCTGCTCATTAATGTTTCTGTCCCTAATTCTTCCACACCCTGTAACCCCTTGTGTCTTAGTGGCCTTGCATGGGGTAATACCGATTTAAAAAAAATTGAAATTAGACTTGAAGGATGTTAAGATTGTAGTATCCTTGAGCCTTGTATTGGGTGAACATTTAGTAAAAATATTGCTTTTGGCGGAGTAACAGATAGCGTCTCGGATTTAGGATTCGGAGAGGCGAGTTCAAATTCCAGTCGGATTCATTATATTCACTTACTTGGCAAAGGTATGAATCCTCTTCTTCTAAGCTATAGGTAACTAGCAGGACAGACTGACTGGGTTCTATAGCCTTGGGTGACAACCGGTGTAGGAGAAGGTAACTCTGAATTCAAAACCAGCCTGAAGAGGATCGGGCGCCGTCTGGCTATCTTGCCCAAGTAGCACCACTTCTACTGTGGCTGCAGTACATGTAGTGCCCCTACGACCCTGATTGGTCACTGGATTCGCTATCGATTTTCCAATAAGTTCTTTGTCTTAATACTATTTTTCTTGTGTCTTCTTTTTGTTTCCTTCTTTTTCACTTTATGTTTCCTTCTCTTCCAATAGTGGCTCAGAAAGTGAAATCGAAGAGCCGAGTTCGAATTCCAGTCAAATTCGTTACAATCACTTACGCGCAAAATATTCATAGGAAAGGTATGAATTCATCTCTGGAAAATCATTGTTAATAGTAGGACTGGTATCTTGTTAATAATAGAACTTGGATGTGGGAAAATTATTGTTAATATTAGGACTTGTATTTTGTTAATAGTAGGACTTGTATCTGGGAAAATCATTTTTAATAATATGACTTGTATCTTGTTAATAGTAGGACTTGGATGTGGGAAAATCATTGTTAATAGTAGGTCTGGCATCTTGTTAATAGTAGTACTTGTATATAGGAAAATCATTCTTATTGCCCAAAAATTGTTTATATAATATTCACTTTCAAAAAGTAAGAATTACTCTTACAATCCAAAATATGTTTCGGCTTTCAATAAATCGCAAAAGGTTGTAAGCATTAAAAAGAAGAATCAAAATAAAAAAATATTCCTTTTTCCTTTGTTTTCTTTAGGAATTATGACTTATGTTTTCCTTTCTTCTTTTTTTACTTTCTTCCTTTCCTCGTTTTCTTTTCCGCTAGAATCTCTTGTTGCACATTATCACCGGAAAGACAAACATAGTACCGACAATAAATCTGATACAAAAACCTTTTCTAATAATAACAATAACCGTTAGAATTCCTCCTCCATCATTTACTTTCTAATTCTGGGTATGACGATAAACTACATCTAGCAGCAAGACCTCTGATCGGTAGATCGGAGGTTTTATGGAGCGTGGATCCACCTCCTAATTGCTTTTGTTCGCAGCCCTACCCTAACCCGGGGTTGTAGCAACTTTTACGGCCCCAGCTATGAATAAATAGCGAACACCCAAATAAAAACCAACAGTACATTTTTATACTAAAATGACAATCAATACAACATTAAAAAAGTATAAAATACATTTTTGTAGTGAAATTACCAGTAATACATTTTTTAAATTACCAACAATACGCTTTATCATCTACAAACTATATACTAAAAAAACATACGTTTACTCTGAAAGTATAAAATTATGTACAAAATACAGTGTAACCCGGATATAAGAGAGTTGTCGGGACCGGAGAAGAAGTATCTTATATCCGGGTTTCTATTATATCCGGGTTTGGTCTATTATATATACATTAACACAGGCTCGAATTTGGGACCAGATAAAATCTCTCTTATATCCGGGTTTCTCTTATATTCGGGTCTCTTATATCCGGGTTACACTGTATTTGTAATTGAAAGCATAAAATTGCGTAGAAAATATTTAGATTTTGGCATTAAATAATCCATAGACATTGATATGCTGCTAAATAAAATCAACATAACATTCTAATTATTTACTAATCTAAAGGGTTCTCTCCCTTTGTGAGATATACATTTTTGTTACTTTTCCGTATACATACGAAATCAGACTGAAAATGATCAATAGTTACCTCCATCTTGTCGCTGAAAAAAAAACCGCATAGCATGATGAAAAAAAGTTCCCAAAGTAAGACCTGAAGATTCAGGACATGGGCAACTGTCAATTTCCCATTAAAAAAAAAAACTGCCCAAGCCTGCGTGCTGGAGAGGGTATAACTCTTTGTTGCGCACATCCATAGTCTGTCCAGACCGACGGATGCCATAATACTATTACTGTTTTCACTGAATGCAAGTACTCACAGTTACTATGCCATCGAATTCACGAACCACTGCTTTAATCCACTAGGCCTCCTGGATGGGGAACTTTGAGACTTCAAAATAACCTGCCTTCGAGACTAAAAACTAACCTGCCTCTACAAAGCTAACTTTTGCCTACATTGCCAAATAAGCGTTCAAAGACAGCAAATTAAGAGAATAGCTCACAGCCTCTTCAGATATTAACCCGACAGTACATTTGGGGCAGGGAGGCATCATTAAAAGAGATGTCTGCAAGAATTGAAAATAATATTCCAGAAAAGAATACTGTTCAGAGAATAAGATCAGCTAGGTTTAATGTAATGTCAACACAGAAGAAAAGTTAACGAAAGCAATAAGCGAACGACTGATAAAGGATATAGAATATCAAGGAACTTCTGTTAACATGTAAAATTATAATTTCTTCATGGATATGAAATATTACTTTAATTAAATATATGTTCCTGTAACCTATATACTTCGAGTTTATTAAGAATTACAAACTTATCTTTCACTTTGTTTGTATAATAAAACTTGACATTCCCCAAAATTGTACTGCGTATGACGATAAACTACATTCGGGATCGGGAGTTTTAAAAAAAACTTGGAACCACATCTTAATTGCTGTTGTTCCCGACTTTAGGAAAATACAGAAACTGAAAATTCGGTAATTTTGACGAGGTAGGAAAATTCGGTAACTATGAAATGAAAGTCGATTGAAAATTGATTTTAGAACCGTTCTTGAGTAGTGATTTTGGGGCTAAGCCCTCCTCCCTTATATTTCTGAAAATCATGGGGTCCAGATAAAAACACCACGACAGCAATACCGGGGCCATGAATAGCCCTTCCTACTGGTTATAATGTTCACTTTCTGACCATGAGATCCCGGGTCGATTTGTCAGGAAAGTGACTTCATGATGTTATCGATCTGGAGAGGGCGACACACACCTTTAGAAAGTGCCCGAATGCCATACCACGAGTTGACCGAAGACTTGTAAATGAAATTGACTAGACGGAACCGTTTGGTGCCGTCGGTGATTGTGCTAGGACGAAGTCACTAGTCATCGAGCGTGCTGGCCTTGTTCAGACTGTTGATCACGCAAAATAGCACGCTCTCCCAGAAATTGTAACTAAGGTTCACTCAGCATAGTTGCAGTATAAACCACAGGTGGGATCTGAGGGTTTTGAACAAACACAAATGTACCTGAGAGGGGTCTGCAATGAGGATTAGCTAGCCACCCTACTAGAATGGCATCCTCGGATACGAGTGACTGCGCCTTATATATATATATATATATATATATATATATATATATATATATATATATATATATATATATAAAAGTGAACATAGAAATCAACACTTGGAGGCGACAGTCTGTTTCATGCTAGATGCAATCGTCAACCCCTCGGTGGCCTGACGATTGCATCTAGCATGAAACAGACTGTCGCCGCTAAGAGTTGACTTCTATGTTCACTTTTATATTTACACACGCTCTATATTGAGCACTTTATCCCATAAATATAGCACATTTTAAGACTATATTTCTTCATATATATATATATATATATATATATATAACACATGATAATAACACATGAGAACTGTCGTTCGGAGTTTCCGTGGCAAGTCTTTTGCACCGTTACTTCTTTATCGACAGATCCCAAAAGTGTGGATGGTCCGACACAAGCCTTCACCACTTGAAACAAATCATTGTGTTGGCTTTCTGACAACTGCATCTAATTAGTTATTCATATAACCGGCTACTGCGAAAAAATCTACGGAACAACATCAACTTCATCTTGGAATGTACGAACTCTCCAGGACAACAACTCAGCACCAGAAAGAAAAACAGCTCTGGTTGCATTGGAGCTAAAGAAGTACAACATTGATATAGCTGCACTGAGAAGTAACCATCAGTCGACTACATGAAACGAGAAAGCAAAATACGACATCTAACAGTGTTCCTGCTTCAGTTGGATACAATACCTTCTCCTGTACTGTTTGGAGTCTTTTCTGCAATTCTCGAGCCGGTTTCAAAAATCATGCCCGTCATAGACATGCAGATAATTAGTTCGTGGTCCACGGAACATCACACATCGAACTCGACAGGAGAATCCACCACACACACACACACACATATATATATATATATATATATATATATATATATATATATATATATATATATATATATTCAAACGGTGATGTTATTTACAAAAATCTGCTTGCATTTAAAGCCATTAATTGTACTCAACCAACCGAGAAATACCGAGATTTTTATTACCGAAAAAGTACATCTGGATATTGATTGAACCTGCATTCATTTCGGGGAACTACTTTGTAGCCAGGCGTGTTTTTACCGTCTCAGTCACGATGGTACATACAGTGTAGCAAGGCTTATTCTTTTTGAGTAACTAACATCTCTTGCTGTGATATTTTGAAGTCTATAACTACTAGCTTTGTTTTCGTGCCCGAAATGAAAACAATGTAATTTATAAGTAATTAAAAGATTTATATTTTTAAGCCGAGATTATTTCTTATTCATTAACCATTAATTACTTAGAGATTACTCACTAAAAATAACATTTATTGTAATAAGAAATAAGATTGGATTAGAAAAAATAATTACGTATAGAATATGCACATCCTCTATGTGTCCGTTGGTTAGTCGGTTGGCTGGCTGATTTTGTTTAGCGACATATAAACCTCTATGGCTTATTTAATGCCGAAATCTAAATATTTTGCACGCAATTTTATTTTATTTTTGGAGATAATAATGATCCAGTAATATAATTCTTACTAATTAACCCATAGCTGGGGGAGTAGAGGTAGATTCTTAGCTTTCCCAAAAGTATTTGCGCCTAAGTGAATATAACGAACTCGACTGGAATTTGAACTCGGCTCTCCATTCCAAGTAATTATCTGTCACAACACTCGCAAATCCAAGCGTACAACAGCTAGTATTCCCAAGCGGTTACCCATCTAGGTACGATCCAAGCTCGAAGTTGCTTTACTTTGATGATCGTACGAGAACCGGTGTTTCAACATGATATGACTTTAAGCCACGAGCTTAAGAGGAGAACATAAGACGTGCAGATTATGATATGTAGAACAGATAACAGAAGAGGTTGAGATCGTAGTCATCGAGGAAGCAATCACGCAGGAGTCTCTTCCACAAAGTAACAGTTCTGGAGAAAAAGGTCTCTTATTAAGCAAATACGAAAGCAATGAGAATCATACGACCCTGTGTACGTGACATGGCGAGTTTTAGTTGTAAAAGTCTGAACTGGTGGAACTGAGGAATGTTGCGCGTCCAAACATTTTCCATCAAAATAACGATAGGGTAGCGTTTTGTTTGTGCTAGAGGGGTTGTCGACAGGAAAATAATTCATCACCCAACAAGATTGTTTGATTTGCATATCAACACCTTATGGGTCATTTAATGCCGAAATTTAATTTTCTTGGAATCTTTGTAATACAAATATATGTTATTCTGCTTTCACATTTGAATACATGGCAGATGATTGGTTGGTTGTTGGTCGGTTGATTTATCGGCATATCAACCTCAATGCGTTATTTAATGCCGAAATCTAAATATTCTGAACGCAACTGTATGCCTTTTACTGTAAAAGTGTATTTTTATACTTTCATAGCGCTTTGCTTTTATTTTGGGGTTCACTATTTATCCATAGCTGGGACCCTGACAGATGTTAACACCCCGAGTCATGGTAAACCTGGAAACAAGAACAATTAAAAAGTGGTTCCACGCTCCTCAAAACCTCCAATATCTCAATCTGAGACCTTGCTTGCTGGATGGTAGATTGTTTGATTGGTCGGTGGATTTCGTTTTTCGGCACATCAACGTCTATGCGTTATTTAATGCCGAAATCTAAACATTTTGAACGCAGCTGTATACCTTCAACAACAGATAAAATCTATTGTTGGTCATTTTACAATAAATAGGTATTGTTGGTAATATTTTTTATAAAAAATGTATCGCTAGTAATTTTACTGTAAAAGTGTATTTTTATACTTTCATAGTGCTTTGCTTTTATTTTGGGGTTCAAATTTGTCCATAGCTTGGACCCTAACAGGTGATGACACCCCGGTCAGGGTGGACCTGAGAACAAGAACAATTAAGAGGTGGTTACACGATAGTTTATCGTCATACTCAGGACTACACGCCCGTTGGTGGCAACAGCATTATGGATAATAACTCTCTGGCGGCATTACTCATATCTACCGTAGTCTTGTTTAACAGTATATGCAAACCATTTCAGTTGGCTGGGTTTTGAATTCAGAGTTTCCCTTCTCTTAGACACGTGGCCAATCACGGCTAGAGAGCATAGTCTACCCTACTGTTTAACACATATATGGGGTTGGGGAAAAAACAAACTCAATCCCGCCTCGCCAAGATCTCGTTCCGAATTTCTAACGATTACACTAAATGCACGCCCACTAAAATGCATTGAAGAATACTAAAACTATTTCGTGCCATGGAAGCGTGCCATATATGACTCAAGGCCAATACCATCTGGGCTATTCAAGTCACTTATAATCGCGTCTAACACTATTGATTTGATTCCCACAAGATTAGTTTTGTCTAAGGTTACAGTTATACAACATTCTTGTTAAGCATCTGTTAAGTGTTATTTTTTTATGATATTCGAGTATTTAGATTAAATGTTTTTGTGTTTTTTACAAAAACCGCATCACTTGATGACTTGGTCAAGCCAGTATCTTTTAAGAATCGTCTCGTATGTGTTTGCGTGAGTGCTAAAACGTCCTCTGAATTATCAAATAACAGAAATCACATCATTCGGAAACTTCCAACAGCAGCAAGAAGTAAAAAGGACAGCACATGCAACAAAAAGGGTGAATTATGACATAATCAAGACGTTCACATTCCACGTCAATTTAAACGAAAAAGCTTGGAAGGAAACCCTCATCAATGCTAGGTAGAGCGAGAAAGAGTTAGCACAGTTAAGGCGCTTATTTTCCTGAAAACTGGAATGACCGGGTGGTGTAGATACCAATAGACTGCAGAAGATAGATAGATAGATAGATAGATAGATAGATAGATAGATAGATATTGATTCTCGGAATGAGAAAGCAAATAGCGGAGTTCAAATTCTAGCGGAGGTTATTACATTTTCTGGCGCAAATACCTTTGGGAAAAAAGTATGAATCTATCCCCCCTCCCGCTGGTATGGATTAAATAGTAGTCATTGCTATTCTCAAAAAATGCAATATTCACTCAGTATTTATTCTTACAATATAACATTTTCGGCTTTAAATAATCCATAGTGCCGATAAGCCTTAAAAAACGCAAATCCATCAATCAATCTGCATAAACTGCTTTAATAGAAAGATTTTATAAATTTAAATGACAGTAATGCTTTCTGTTCGGCCAGTTCATCCTGAATGCTTCCTTATCGCAAAACTGCTATTCTCACCATTATTATTAGCAGACATTTTCTTCATTTAGAAGTTTCATACTTTCTATTAGCAAAAATATTTTACAGCTGGCGTATTTTGGGACATTTTAATTTAGTTTAATGCGCATTGACATAGACTTGATATGATTGATTTGCTTATTAAACTAAATTGAATGATCAGATGGTCTTTCATCCTCTAAATTTCAAACGGTCAGTGTTGTGTTAATCGTCAGTAATATATTAACACAGCTTGAATAAACATTGCGTTTTCCAATCTTGCGATTAAATATAAAGTTTTATGTATTAGAAAAGAAGAAAGAAAAACAAATACACAAGACAAACGAGTAACGTAAAGCTAATGGTTCATTTAATTCTGGTCCACAGGGGTATAAAGCCCTGACTTAGATAATTACTCTAGTTTCGTGGATCATATATGAAGCAAATGAATCCCTTGAGTATACTTATATGAACAGACCGATCGCAAGACTCGATGGCGCAAGCAAAATTAACCAACACCCAGCATTGCAAGAGTCTAAATTCAAAATTACGGTCATTCATTACCACCAACGTGATATGGATACTAACTGAAATTCTCTTTCATATTGAGAAGTAGCGAACAAGAACGTCCTTTTTTCTCACACGCAAGCAAGGTATAATATATATTTTGTGGGTTATGCCGATAGCTTTGCCAAGATGTTATTAGGTGGCGTTGTCAAGCGCCTATAAAAACGTGGCACTCCCTGTCTTCATTATTTTATCCCTCTTTTCTTTCTGGCCAGCAGTAGAAGTGACAACGCCAATCTGGATCTTCCCTGGCATGGGGATATCTGTTCCTTTAGTAAATAAACTTTTATAACACACATATACACACATACGTATAGCTTCTCTCTTTTGCCTGCATACTGGTGTACTTTCGTATATTATGACAACCACAACGTGATTTCAACATGCATTTATTGTAACATTTGGTGCCCCCGACGCGCATATTACAACAATCTCATTCACAGCGTTCTTTTCTTCCATTTGCCACGCCCCTTCAAGACGTGGCTCTCCACAACTTCCTATCCGGTGTAACTCTTAGTAATGCTTGCCTTTTACTATGTCTTTCTGTCTTTGCACAAGCTCGTTAGGTAGGTTACTTTCTGTTTCTCTTTAACTCTCTTGACTTCAGTATGTCCTGTGATTGTTAAATTCTCCAAGCCTTCTTTTCGCATTACACGTCCTGAAAATTTCAGCTCTCTTTC
Source organism: Acanthosepion esculentum (assembly GCA_964036315.1). Classification (NCBI taxonomy): domain Eukaryota; kingdom Metazoa; phylum Mollusca; class Cephalopoda; order Sepiida; family Sepiidae; genus Acanthosepion; species Acanthosepion esculentum. The sequence continues at coordinate 60,331,200 of OZ038480.1, forward strand.
TGATTCTAAGTATAAGCGTCCTTTTTGTTTACATTTTTCTTAAAACTTCCTCGTTACTCACTTGCTCTGTACCTACGCGATCTGTCTGAAAAGTAACGGCACTTATTTCAATTCCAAACAACAAAATGCATGGTTTCCCCTTTAAATAACCCCTCTCGAGCCTAATGCATGTTTCCATCGATTTCTGCCACGTTTCTATGCACTGCTGGAAGGATTCTTCTTGGTTGCTCCTCAGCTCCGTCATTACAGCCATCTTGATGGCCTCCACGCCTCCAAAACGGGTCCCCTTGATGACCCCCACCCCCCTTGAGCTTGGAAAAAAGAAAAAGTCGCACGGAGCAAGATCAGGTGAATAGGGTGGTTGTTCCAGTATGGCGAGGTTTTTCTCGGCCAGAAATTGCCGGATGCTCAGGGTGTTGTGAGCAGGTGTATTGTCGTGGTGAAGAAGTCAAGATTTCTCTTACCACAGGTGAAAAAAATGAAAATGATTGCAGAAAGCTAAGATTACAGTTACATACACCCAAGATATCATATTATATGATAACACAATCCGCTTATCCCTCTTTCACCCATAGCTCACACATCACACCCAGTCCCGTTAATTTTCAGACAGACCTCGTAGTATTCTCAGTATCCTTCTGTAGAACCACATCTCTGTTTTATCACAGTTCACCGCTATTGATCACATATTGATCAGTTTTATAATTCCCTTTAACAGTGAACTTTGTATGGAATACTTATATTTACCAAGTCTAACTTAGTCTCGTAGAAGTCTAAATGTCGGTAGGATAGAAATAAATGCCAAAAGATTGTACTGCGCCAAGTTTCCAATTAGTTCAAACGAGCTTGTATTTAAAAACCAAGATTCGAAATCGTAGTTTTTACACAGACCCGAACACCAACCACTTGTGCCGACCTAAAATATTTAATATTTTCAACTACTCAGTAATCTTGTTTTGACCTGAATATAACGGATTTTCTGTTACATTTGCCGGGTACGAGACAGGGTTTTTTTTTTCCAAGGAAATTAAAAGTTTTGACGCCAATATTCCGTCATTGATCGGCGCTTACCATAGAGTAATTGTTAACCCGCTCTTCTTGCTATCTTTTCACGTGTAGTAAACTGTATCTTTTTTGGATGTTTCAACCGTATCGTTTCCATCAGAATCGACTAAACTTTAGAACTAGGGCGTTGCCTGTGGAGTAATGATTAACAGTCTAGTTTTGCAAGCCATAAATACCATGAGAACTTCGATCCTAGGTAAGAGGTCAACTAATATGGACTTATAGGCGACTAATAAACACTTAATAAATAGGACGTCTTAGGCACAGGTAACGTAACTGTTAACAGCGCAGAAAATGGAAGCAGCGTAGCAGGTTCAAATTCTGACCAAGTCTGTTGCTTTCATTTCGTATTAATGCTCTTCAGAAAGGTGGGAATCCATATCTTCACACTCCTGATAGTTAAATACCAGTACAAATGGTGCTCTCTAGCCTTGGGTAACAGCCAGTCTAGGAGAAAGACTACGCTGATTTTAAAACTGTGCAGAATGCAAAAGAGAAACACTCAATTATCTTTCCCAAGAAGTGATGGCACTGCACAGATATGAAAGAGAGGGAGGCTGTGGAGAGTCATGAGTGCCTAGATATTGAATGGATAATACATTAGAAATGTAGTGCAAAGGTTATCAGGTTAGTCTCCCAAAGCATTATTAATGTTTTATCTTCAATGAGTGCGTTATGAGATAGATAGATAGATAGATAGATAGATAGATAGATAGATAGATAGATAGATAGATAGATAGACAGGTAGATAGATAGATATCAATAGACAACAGTAGATAGATAGATAGATAGATAGATAGATAGATAGATAGATAGATAGATAAAAACCTCACTTGAGTGAGACAAACTTGAAGAAATGGAGATAATTTTGAACATATCTCAGAACGATAGACGAAAAAATAAATACAGAGTGCAGATGGTTCTCTCTAGCCTTGAATAGCAGCTCGTCTAGGAGAAAGACTACACTGACATTAAAACCGTGTAGGGTGCAAAGTGAAACCGTTCTCTTTCTTAATAAGTGATGGCAATTCACAGATATGAAACAGAGGTAAGCTGTGGAGAGTCGTGAGTATCTAGGTCTTGAATACATATTACATTAAAAATGTAGTGCCATCTTAGCAGGCTAAACTCAAATCATTCCTACTGTTTTATCTCTACTGAGTGCCTTATTAGATAGATAGATAGATAGATAGATAGATAGATAGTTAGATAGATAGATAGATATCAATAGACAACAGTAGATAGATAGATAGATCGATAGATAGATATCAATAGACAACAGTAGATAGATAGATAGATCGATAGATAGATAGATAGATAGATAGATATCAATAGACAACAGTAGATAGATAGATAGATAGATAGATATCAATAGACAACAGTAGATAGATAGATAGATAGATAGATATCAATAGACAACAGTAGATAGATAGATAGATAGATAGATAGATATCAATAGACAACAGTAGATAGATAGATAGATAGATAGATAGATAGATAGATAGATAGATAGATACCAATAGACAACAGAATAGATAGATAGATAGATAGATAGATAGACAGGTAGATAGATAGATATCAATAGACAACAGTAGATAGATAGATAGATAGATAGATAGATAGATAGATAGATAGATAGATAGATAGATAGATAACAACCTCACTGGAGTGAGACAGATTTGAAGAAATGGAAATAGTTTTAAACATATCTCAGAATGATAGACAGGCGAAAAAATATCCAGTTAAGCGTAAATAATCCTGAAAATTCTTCCAGAGAATTAATGAATACAAATTCGTTCATTTGTGAACTCCTGCCTACCTAACATTCATCATCCATTTTGTTTTCCTCTCTTTTTTAAAGAATTACGCTGTGCCTTCAAGATCGATACCCTTCATTGGGGGTAAACAGTACATTAGGCTTTGTGGGTGGATAATGAGTCGTAGCGTTGATGCGTTGCCAAACCACGTGGGGTGGAGCAAAAAAAAATCTCAAAATATCTAAACATACATTCCCACACTCTGATGAAGGTAAAGCCCGAACAATAATATGTATCAATCAAAACAAACGGTCATTTTCATACTGGTTAATCGCTAAAATAAGGTTTTTGATTATATTAAATGATTACTGAAGCTTGGCTCTATAAATTGTTCAGAAATATTTTAGGCAAATTCCAATGTCTTTCGGAAAATGTAACAAATAATTTTTTTTTAATCGTGATCATTCCAAGTAAGGCAGTAAAACCACTACGACACAGGATGTTACTGAGTTTGAAAGAATAAGAAAAAAGAGAAACGTTATTAAGGAGAGAGAACAGTAGAAGAAGAGTAATCAAAAAGACAGTAGATAGTGATTGATTTTGAATTTAAATTTATGAAGATCAATGTTGAATGGGAAGTAAGAAACCGTAACAGAGTTACAAAAGCGAGAAATAAGATAGAAGAGAAAGTGTTAGCATAGAACATACGATTACATGTAGCCAACTCAACTGTAAATTAACTGGAAAGTATGGAGCCAAAAGAGAGCTCCATAAGCAAGAATATTACGTAACGACCACGCATGCGCGCGATAACAAGAATGAGGTTTTTTTTCAGTCATTTTCCCCAAGCAAGACAATAAAGCCACGAAGATGCAAATAGGTTACTGAGTCTTATAGAATATGAGAAAAATTTACTGTTAAGAAGAGAGGACAATAAAAGAATAGGAATTAAGAAAAACAGAAGATAACGGCTGACATTGCATTTAAATTTTTGAAGATCAAATTTGACTGGGAGGCAAGAAGCCGGAATAGAATTCCGCAAGCGAGAAGTGCGATAGAAGAAACCGTTAGCGTAGAACTTACGGTTACATCTAGACAACTCAACTGCAAATCGATGAGACCTCGTTGCCATTCTGCACTGATATTCATTAAGTCTAGGTACCATAACGAAAAGCTCATTCGGATAATTACCATGAAATAATTTATAGAAAAGGCACAGGGAGGCACCTTTATGGCGTTGGGAAAGTGGCTGAAGCCGAGACGTCAGATTAAGAATAATAACATTGCTGATTCTTCTTTGGATTTTATCAAGGATCTCTAGATATATAGCAGTAGCACCTGACCATATGCGACATCAATATTCTAAGCATGAACAAATGGTAGACTTATAAATATATAATGAAATGCATTAAGTCCGACAATTATTTAAGATTTTTTCTGTTTATACGTTATTTTGATACATACAATTTATTTAAGTTAAATGCTCGGTTTTTAATTAACAGATCGCGACATCTATCAGAGAATTTAAATTTAAATTTTTATTATTTTTATTATTGCATTATTCCAAAATTTTAACACATCATCATATCGATATTAATGTCAACAACTGAGCACAAATATTTATTAATTAAAAAAATTAGTAATTAATGTATAATATTGTCCATTACTACATGTACAAGAATATCGTTTTTGATAAAAGTTAAAAAAAATAACGATAAATACGTAAAAAATATGTAATTTCCTTTTCCACAATATAACTATTTGTGCTATGTTATAATGCTTATTACCTAAACAATAATAATATTGAATAATTATTTTTAATCATCAAAGTATATTTAATCACATCTCCTAAATAGCTGTCGCCATCTGTAAACGGTATTAATTACATTTACCGGCTTGAATGTTTGAGAAATTTCGTAGAAAATATGCATTCTCCGACATGAATCGATCGTGTATTCCTAAACTGAAAACGCCATTTAATGTGACATGCTATACCATTTAGCTACAGAGAAGCGTCTGGTTAACAAGGCCACATCAAATGACGGTTTCGGTATAGGTTCGATTCCTGTCGGAGAACGCATATTTTCTTTGAAATTTCTCGAACATTCAGGTCGGTAAATGTAATTAATACGGCTTAATTAAAAACAGAGCATTTACCTAAATAAAGTGTATCTATAAAAAGTAACGTATAAACAGAAAACTTATAGATATGTAAGATAGCTTCTGGGGAGAAACATTGTCTAGCCCGAAACAGCCAACCAACTTTCTTAACAGCTGACCTAGCAATAGATTCAATATAATCTTTCCACTTCATGTAAGCCGTGAACGTTTGCCCGAAAAGGCACAACGAATCACTCTCCCGAAGGTTAGCATCAGCCATACTGATGGAACACAGAAAAAGATCTATCAGATGATTAATAGAGAGAAGTTTAGTTTTGGTGGCGTTAAAATTAAAAAGCCAGCATTTGCCCAAATTAACAACATACTGAAAATAGCTTTTGACATCAGACGCGAATTTGAACATATCGAGTTTATCGGACTTACTATCGAGACAGGAGTAAATGAAATACCGACTAGGTATTTACTCTATCTCCCCACTAAGACGAGTTGTGACACAAGGTCAGTTTTTAAGGTGAGGGCCGGGCTAGGAACAAAAATTGCCCGCAGCCCCTGCAACTGTCGGTTGCGCTGGCCTCATGCGAGAACCGATCTCTCTCTCTCTCTCTCTCTCTCTCTCTCTCTCTCTCTCTCTCTCTCTCTCTCTCTAGTGCAGTGAGAGGTTTCACAGGGCTGGGCTCCTCTCAGTAGAATTTTGCGACTCTGTCCTTTGACGGAGCCCCCCCCCCCCCGAGCGCAATTTGCCCAAAGATAGAGACGCAACTGAGCGATGATAAATAATGAATGTGCTACAAACAACTTGAAAGAGCGGTTTACACACTTAATGTTGATAATATAACTCTGGAAATGGTCATAACAGAAAAAAATTAAAATCAACAGCGGTTGTCAAAATGATCTAAATAATATATTTTTTAAAATGATGCATTTTCAATGTTAATGTTGTTGTTGTTATTATTATTATTATTATTATTATTATTATTATTATTATTATTATTATTATTATTTCCTTTGATATCTGTTGTATACACATTTCCTTCCGGCTCCCAACCAGAGACCTAAGTTCAGAAATGCCTTCATCACATTTTCTACTGATCATTATTATTATTATTATTATTTGTTTACCAGTACAGCAAAAATAGTTAATATTTTAGTTATATGTAAATGACTACTTAATTAGTATAGCTAAGACGTAAACTCAAGGAGGAGGTTTATACTTAACATCGGGAAGAGACAGCTGAAGTTTCTGGGACACAATGAGAGTCTGGAGAATCTGATACTCATGGTTCGAGTAGAGGGAAAGAGAGACAAGAGAAAACAAGACATACCTAGAGGGCTTAAGCAAGTGGCTGACAGAATGTGGTCTAGGGGAGGTGGCAGAGGGAAGGAATTTGTTGAGAGCTGGAAGGGTTAGAGGGAGGTGGAGAGCCATGATCGCCTACGTCCTGAAAGGACATGGCAGATAAAAAGAAAGGAAAACGTAGACTATATAAATGCCCATGTAGTAAGGGAAGACCATCACTCGGGATGCGGGTATCGTGTGCTAACTGGCAAAAGGGGTTCGCTCCTCTGCCAATAATATTCGCTCAATCTCCTGGGTACCTCACCCACGCAGTACATCATCATTAGGAGAGGTCTGTGTTTATTGCACAGCGTCTGAAGCGTCCCCAAAATGGAAATGTACCGAAGTGGCTTGAGAAATTTTTTTCTATGGGATTGCCGTTAAACCTAATTTAAACTGAATTTGTGTCACATTCGGTTGCGATGTAGGCGCACTGACAATTCAAGCACTCCGTATGCGAGATAAACGACTACCGCTGAATTGACAAAATACGGAGGAAAATTTGATGACAAATAAGTTTCTTCTCACCGGACTTTGAGGTTATCCTAAGGGAATTAAAAGTCCTACAAGAATTCATTACTGCCGGCCACAATCTTAACAACATGACATATGCAGATGACAGTGTTGATAGCATATACAGAAGAGAAACTGCAGGACCTCCAACAGAAGGTAGCAAAGAAAATCGAGAATAAATAAATAAACAACATTTCTAAGAAGACAGAACTTTTGATTAACGGCAAAACGAACAGCACAAGAGGCGAACTACGAACTGGAGACACCAAAAAGTAAGAAAATTTAAATATCTAGTAAGTGTTTTAATAAATAAAAAAAAAGGAAAATGTTACACCGAAATCCGAAGGTGAATTGGATTAATGAAAGATGACTTCCAAAAGCTAAGCAAAGTATTATAAAACAAGAATTTTTTTTAGAAACAAAGAAAGTAGCGTTGAATTGTTATGTACTGCCGATTTTCCTATATGGCATGCTGGGAAATCTCCTCGCAGTGGAAGAAGAGGTTTGACGCAACAGAGATGTGGTTCGACAAAAAGATGCTGGGAATACCATGGGCTGAACATGTGAGCACCGACGAAGTTTTAAGGAAGATGGAAACAAAAAGGACATATGCAAGTAGAAAGAGTCCGTTGAAATTTAGGGACGCATAATAAGGGAAGACACCTTGTAGAATTTGACACTTGCAGGGTATATTGAATGCAAGAGGGCCAGTGGAAAGCAGCGAACAACCTACTTAACGAGCTTCTGCAAATAGTTGGTAGAATACGGATTAGAAAAAACACAAAAACTTATTAAGCGCTACAAAGGAAAGGTAACTGTAAAGAGCTATGATCACCCACGTCCTGAAGGCACATGGCACAGAAGAAGAAGAAGAAGAAGAAGAAGAAGAAGAAGAAGAAGAAGAAGAAGAAGAAGAAGAAGAAGAAGAAGAAGAAGAAGAGATTGTGCAAATGTTTGACAACACAGGGAACAGGAGAAATGTCAAAAAGACACAATTTACTAAGAGCTACAAAGGACGGTAAGTTGTGGAGAGCTACGATTACCCACGCCCTAAAGGGACACGGCCCAAAGAAGATGCATACTTCATGAATTTAAGTAATAGTACTAGATTGATAACTATATTTTTACTGTTAAAATGCGAAAACCGATAGTATGTTTCATATCTTCAGGTCATGTCTACTGTGTTTTGCCCCGATTATTTATATAAGCTGGCTAATGGTGCATTATGGGTAGCAAGGTCTATTGTATTATCGTAACGGCTATTATGTAGTCGGGAACGGTTATATTTCAAATTATCCTTAGGCTATTGATTAGAAATAATTGTGGATTTGAATGGGGTTATGTGTAGCTATTGTATAGTGCGCTGTTTCTTAACTTTATACTTCTTATTTATTATTGATTGCTTAATTCTTTTTAGTTGATTATTGCTGTTAAATTTACTCGTGTGCATTCGTAGGTTATTAATTTTATTTATTATTTAATTAATTCATTTAGATTTGCTTATTTTATTTAGTCTATCTTTCAGGGGTTGGTTTTCGGGGATTTAAAGACAATACAAAACAAATTCTTATTTACAGTATTTACATTAGTCGGACTATTGTCCTCATCTTTGTCGCCATCTTTGTCACAACGTTTCGGCCGTTGTACGCTCCGGCCTTCGTCAGGTGGTTGAAATTTCGAACTGAACCCTTTATTTATAAACTTTCAGTGGGAAAATTAGCAGGAGATAACTGATAACTGACATCCATCAAACATGGCACGTGGAACTAGAACAGTCTACCCCAGTAGTATAAATAAAGGGTTCAGTTCGAAATTCCAACCACCTGAAGAAGGCCGGAGCGTACAACGGCCGAAACGTTGTGACAAATATGGCGACAGAGACGAGGACAATAGTCCGACTAATGTAAATACTGTACATAATATCTCATCTCAGAAATATAGACAAATTCTTATTTGCTTCGTTCTAAGTATTGGTTTTGTCTAAAGTATATTACATTATCTGCTTTGTATATAGTGCCTATAATTGCATTTTTCATAGTGGTATTTTAAAAAGTATTCGTTTTACTTTTCGATTCATAAGTAACGTCGTAAAAAATTGTTTTCTTGTTTGCATATAGAGATAATTTCTGATCGTTTATTTACTAATTTATGTTTGGGGTCTGGGAAGGTGATTATAGCTATTTTCTCCTCTAGATAGAGTTTATCATTTTTGAATTTATTGCTGTGGACTGATACTGTTATCCTTATTTTCCATTATATTTTTGGTTTAATTTGGTTTTTGTTTGTAATTACCCATATATATTTAGAAAGGGCTGTACTGTTCGCGTATTTACTATTAGTAAAGGGTGTTTTGTGCACGAAGTTTCTTTTTCCAAGATCCTTCTGTTACTCCTATGAATATATTTCTTCGTTATCTACTGATGTGGCTTACAAAACAATATAAGACCTTGTAAACGAATGACCTGTAAAATGTCACATAAAAAATGCAACTATATACACTATAGAGGGAACGATGAGTAAATTGTTGCCATTTTATATTTTTAATTGCGCGCATGCGCATTTTTTGTTTTTGATTTTATCGACTGTATTGTATATTAGGGCTAGTTTTGCACCGTCTCTGAGAAAAAGTGCAAAATGACGCAATTCAATCCGCCAGAAATTTAGAAACGATATACTGTACTGCTTGGCATTGACTCCGGAAGCTCTAATACGAACATTTCAGAATGTTTGAGTGTCAATCAGAGGACAGTGAAGATGATTCGGAAAGAGTTAAATGATATGTCCAGTCAATATCATGGTGTTTGGAGTGATCACTGGTCATGGCGACGTTATGCCTCCATTTATCTTATCACAGGGCCTCAGACTCGCAGAGGCTTATATCACGTGCCTTGAGGAGGTAGTGCTGCCCGGAATAAAAAGAGTGACTTCTGGAATCCCTATATCTGGCAACAGGATTCTGCACCATGTTACACAAGCAGGAGAACACAGTCATGGTTGTCAGACAATTTCTGCGGCCACATCACCCACATCTGGCTATCTAACTCCCCAGACTTCAACCCGCTTGATTATTATAAGTGGGGTACAGTTGTGCGAGAGACCAACATAACTCCTTTTAACACCAAAGATTAACTAACGGTAAGGATTATGGCAGCATCCATCAACTTAAAGAAGGAGACCGTCCAGAAGAGTTGCAGGAGATTCCGAAGTCGTCTGGAGGCCGTGGTTGAAATCAATGGCGATTATATTGAATAAATTTACTCTTTCGTATTTCATGATATTTTTCTGTAATGATGATAAATATAACTATGAAAATGAGATGTCACTCTTATTTTTATTTTTGCGTAATTTAGACGACAGTTTTTCCATCTCACCCTGTAAACAACGCAGATAATGTAACATACTTTAAACAAAGCTAATACTTTAAACTACACAAATAAGATAACCACCCCCGATAAAAAAATAGAATAAATAAAATAAACAAAAATTCTAAATAAACAAATTAAGCAAATAAAAGACAAACTACGGATACACATATAAACACAAATAGGTTTAACCGCAATAATCAGCATCAGATAATTATGTAATAAATAATGAATTATGAGTAAAAAGTTAACAAACAATACTATAAAATAAATACAAATAACCTCATCCAGACCCACAATAGTTTCTACTCGATAGCTTCTAGAATTATTTAAAATATAACCGTTAGCGACTACACAATAACCATTAGGATAATAGACTTTGATACCCATAATGCACCACAAACCAGCATATATAAGTAATCAAGTCAACACACAATACATAGTCTGAAAATTGCCTTTAAGCATTAAATGGACTGTCGCTACTATATATATATATATATATATATATATATATATATATATGTGTGTGTGTGTGTGTGTGTGTGTGTGTGTGTGTGTGTGTGTGTGTGTGTGTGTGTGTGTGTGTGTGTCCGACAGATTTTTATTAATTTATTTGTTTATACGTTATTTTTAGTGGATACTCATATTTGATTAGATGCTCAGTTTTTATTTATTTATCAAAGAGTGCATGTACCGACCTGAATATTGGAGAAATCTTGTTAAAAAAAATATGCGCGTCAGTGCCATTTTCATGAATTCCGAGCATCTGACTTTTACTTTCTTGTTTTTTTTTAATGTATTTCTATCGTAAAATAACAAAATATTCGAATCGTGATTGGCTGAATAAGAAATTCGTATAAGAATCAAACTGCCAGTTTTTTTGAATTTCATCGAATGGAATCATTCAAATAATAATAATAATAATAATAATAATGTCGGAATGGAGTCATTCAAATAATAGTAAAATATAATGAAAGAAAGAATTATTTATGTTGACTCAACTGTATCAAAGAGAATAATAGAAATTCGTATGAGAATCGAAACGGACAATTTCTGAATTTCACCCAGTGGAATGGATAGTTTATATCTGTTTATATCTGTTTATAACAGTTTATATCTGTTTAACAGAATCCTACCGATGGTATCAGAGATTATGTACATGGTTAAAAAGAAAACTAAGAAAAGAAAACGAGAATTCCCTCAAACATATTGAGAGAAAAAAAGAAAAGAAAGGAAAAATAATTTCGAATAAGTGGGGAAGATGGTTTCTAATTAGCGGTGTAATGTTTTATTGTCACATGTCGACATGCATGGACACGTTACAGCAAAACAACCACAATAATAATTCGAGCAAGAATATTGTCCGAACTGTAACGATTGTTACGGTTTGCGACGTTACTGAGAAAGTTGCTGCAGATATTTAAAGACTTCTTACCAGTCAGTCTCCAGTAGTTATCCTCGGATAACCTGTATGAACGTGCATATTCTTGGACTGTGACGCAGGAATCTACTGCATTGGGAACAGTCACGAAGAGCCAATGAAAAGAGACGAATTCAACTTGAAATTCATGGGGGAGTCAAGTTCATCTAGAAAACAGTACACTGTCGAATGCTAGATTACTGTGGAGACATGCTGCCACTTGATTCCCACTAGATATTACTGGTGTAGAAACTCAATGATTCTAAATAATAATAATAATAATAAATATTTAGGAAGGTCCTGGAGTACTGGGGAAACTTGTTATCACTTAATTCTCACCAGTTACTACTGACTTGAAAATTATAAGTACAAATACTACTAATAATAACACAAACAACAAAATAATGATAATAGCGATAATAATAATAATTATTATT
>OZ038480.1:60348210-60378210 GCA_964036315.1 Acanthosepion esculentum
ATGCAGATTTGGACACGGTGCAAAACGTTCAAAGACGAAGGCTAGTCTAACCCTAACCTCTGCGCAGGACAATAAGATCTGAACGCCCACCAATATATCGGAAGAGATGGTCGAGCAGATTCGGGAAATAATTTTTGCAAAACGCCAGGAAGATTCGTATACTTGTTGATTCCAACATAAATTTCCATTTACTTCTTTTGTCATAATCGCTTTTCCATATCTAGGTTTTTGTTTTTCTCTTGCGAAATTGTTTTATTTAAATCAAATCTAGATTTCTCCATTATTCATCCGAGCCTAGGAAATATACTTTCTTTTCCCTGTCTTAGGAATCATTTCTCCTGTTAATATCTCTTTACATTTAGTTGATTCATTCGCGTTTTTTTTCTCTGGCTTATCATACTTTGTCCCCGCCTTCTTTCGACTGCCCCCTTTCTGACCATCATTCCCCGACTTTCAGCCATATTCTTGTATTACATACCATTCTCAACTTAATATACAAGGTGTTTCAGAAAAAAATGATATACCTTCGCATTCGAAAAACTTGACCAATTCTAGTTCAAATGATCTCAAATTTTAACAGCCTGTGTAGAAGCAAATTAAAATGGCAAAAGGATCTGGACGGCCACCAGTATATCGGAAGAGATGGTCGAGCGGGTTCGGGAAACATTTTTGCGAAACGCCAGAAAGATTCGTATTCTTGTTGATTCCAACATAAATTTTCATTTACTTCTTTCGTCATAATCGCTTTTTCCATCTGTCGGTTTTTGTTTTTGTTCTTTAAATCAAATCTAGATTTCTCCATTATTCGTCCAAGCCGAGGAAATCTCCTTTCTTTTCCCTGGCTTGGCAACCATTTCTCCTGTTAATATCTCTTTACATTTAGTTGATTCATTCGCGTTTTTTCCCCTAGCTTATCATACTTTAGTCCCCGCCTTCTTTCGATTCCCCCTCCTTTCTGACCATCATTCCCCGACTTTCAGCCATATTCTCGTATTACATACCATTCCCAACTTCTTAATATTCACCTTGTATATTAAGAAGTTTCAGGAAGAATTATATAATTTCGCATTCGAAAAACCTTGACCAATTCTCGTTCAAATGATCTCAGATTTTAACAGCCTGTGTAGAATCGGCCGAAACGTTTATGTTTCAAATTTCATGTTTGTTTCTTTTCGGCTATAGAAATGACATTCACTGGAAAAGAAATGGAGTTTTGTGTTTCTAGAGAATGTTTGCACACAGTTGATCAAGTGTGTGCATTTGTGAGAGAATTCGCTAAGTTAGCAACAAACTGTAATGCAAATCTGGACATGGCACAAAAAGTTCAAAGAGGAAGGTTGTCTGTGCAGGGCAAAAGGATCTGGACGGCCACAAATATATCGGAAGACATGGTCGAGCGAGAAATCCATAGGAAAAGAAAGTCTGGCAACCCAGCTTCCTCCAACGACATTTTTTGGGGTGTCGCAAGGAAACGCTTGCAGATGACGCCCTACAATATGAAGCTCGTTCAGTCCTTAAACGCAGATGGAAAGTGCTCGGACAGAATACATTCCTTGGTTCCTCAATTTCTATCCATCTCGGCCAGGACCCGCCATACCACTTACATTATATCAATGCACCCACATTTACCCCGTATTCCATTAGTAAAAAGTAAGTTCCTCTCGAAAAATCTCTTCTCGTGAAACATTGCTCTGTGGAACCGACTCCCAACGGGATGTTTCCCCGATCACTATAATCTTAACCTGTTCAAATCTAGGGCTAACCGTTATATTCCTCTCATATTCACAATGTCACCCTCTATCTTGAGTGGTCCCCGGGCCTTGTACAGGGTGAGCCTTACCGTAAAAAATATAAATGCTCCAATTGCAATGCAAATCTGGACATGGCACAAAAAGTTCAAAGAGGAAGGTTGTCTGTGCAGAGTAAAAGGATCTGGACGGCCACCACTATATCGGAAGAGATGGTCGAGCGAGAAATCCATAGGAAAAGAAATGCAGTTTTGTGTCGTAGAGAATGTCCGCACACAGTTCATGAAGTGTGTGCATTTGTGAGAGAAACGCTTGGAAATGACGCCCTAAAATATGAAACTTGCTCAGTCCTTAAAGTCAGATGACAAGCAAAAGCGCAAGAAATTCTGTACACTATTTACATTATTCGGACTATTGTCCTCATCTTTGTCGCCATATTTATTACAACATTTCGGCCGTTGTATGCTCCGGCCTTCTTGTAATAAATAAGGCGACAAAGATGAGGACAATAGTCCGAATAATGTAAATAGTGTACATAATACTTCATCTCAGAAATATAGACAGATACTGAAGAAATGCTGTGTTCCTTCTTGCTCCAAACCTAGAGGATGGACTGGAGACTGTTACCCAAGACATTCTGCAGCCTTTTTAGCAAGATCTTGACTATCATCTTGACGTGTGCCATGTCACAGGCGGTGCACATATTGAAAACTTTAAAATCCACATACCTTGGAATTTCTCATTTAAATTTTGATGCATAAATTTTAGCTTGCTCAACAATAGGCTTGTTTGGTTTAATTTGCCTACACCATGTATTTACTCAGATATTTACATCTCAAATTATATAATTTTTAAACACCCTGTATATCCAAGTTACTTATACTTGCATTAATGTACAACATCATCGTATTTACCATTCGAAATCGTCCAAACGATGGGTAAGTAATTCTTAAAGCTATCAAAAGGCGGGGAAGAATACTTAACCGTTTTTATTATTCATGAAAAATATAGGTGGGGCCAAGCGTGAAAACTGTGGCAACCTCCAACCGTGACGTCATATGTCAATCATTATTCCTTCCTACTAAAGACAGTTTTTGGCTGGCACCATCAAAGACACCAAAAGGCTGTTAAACACTCGCCGAAAAGCCAGTGAAATTTTAGAATTTTTGCTCAAAGCAGTGAATGATCCGACGAAAGTATGTGGTTGGTCGCTCACACGTATGTACTCCATAAATATATACATCAGAGTTAGATATTTGGGAGGGGTGATAGAGAGAGAAAGACATTACAAGATCTCGCCCGTTAATGTCAATTCACATATATATATATATATATATATATATATATATATATATGCGCGCTATGGGGTTTCATTATGACGGGTAGATCTGACGGTAGAAAACGTAGGGGCTTACTTGAAGTTTCCATTCAAACGAATCGACACCCTCTTTTAATCTTCTTGTTTTGTCCCCACAAGTCGGCTGTTTAGATCATTTTGAGAATATCTTTCCTCCCTGTTTCTAATTTCTCAAACTCCTACATAAAACTGCCCCATCTTTTAATTTTTCAATGAAGGGAATTAAAATTTTTGCTTATTCGTCAATTTTCTTTTCCTATTTCCCTTTCATTTTTTGTTTTTTGTTTTTCTTAATTTATATTTTTACTTTCTTTGTCTGATTTTCAAAAAATAGGACTCGAAATATAAAAAAATTTTCAGAACAGAAAAATATGAATTTGAATTGGAATTGTAAGAAAAGCAGAGACGACACCTTTCTTTTTTTAATAGAGTTCATCCCAAGTAAGGTTTGGTTCAGTTTGGTTTGTTTTACGGCATATCAACCTCAATGGATTATTTAATACCGGCAAAATTTTTATTGCTGATAATATTTTTTTTCAAAAATGCATTTCTAGTAATATTTTTCTTCAAAAATGCATAGCTGGTAATATCTTTTTTTTTTTTTTTTTTTTTTGACAAGGTATTTCTGGTATTAAAACATATTTTTATACTTTCATAGTGTTTTGACCCCAGTCTGGGGGGGGGTAATTATTTGCCCATAGCTAAGACCCTAACAGCGTGGACCTGGGAACACCAACAATTAAGAGGTGGTTCCACGCTCCTCAAAACCTCGCTCCTCAAAACCTCGCTCCTCAAAACCTCCTTGCTGTTGGACGTAGTTCATCGTCTTACCAAGCAAGGTAGTAAAGCCACTAAGACAAAGGGGGTTACTGGATGTAGAAGAATTAGAAAAGAGAAATATTACTAAGGAACGAGAACAACGGAAGAGTAATCAGGAGGACAGTAGAACACGATGGACTTTGCGTTTAAATGTTTGAAAATCAAAGTTAACTGGAAATCATGGAACCAGAAGAGCGTTCCGCAGGCAACAAGTTCGAGAAAAGAAACTGTTAACATAGAACTTATGGTTATATCTAGCCGGTTCAACTGTAAATCAACGAGACCTTGTTTCCAGTCTAGTACTGCGTATAAATTCATAAAGTCTATATATCACAGCGAATAGCTTTTTTAACCTACCATGAATCCATCATAAAATTCAGGATGTGGAATTTAGAAATACTAAACACTTCAAATATGTCGGCGTATGGGTGAGTTATAACATATTAAGTATAGAAGATAACGAAATTGAACGTAGGAAAAGTTTCGCCTAATATTACAAATTTCGACAAAACCAACACATTAACCTGAAAACTTGAGTCATATTCTTAAGTATTCTCGTCAGATCCAGACTTTCATCTGGATGCCATGCAAGGCGCCAAAATTGTTCAGAAATATCTGAACTGTCAGCTCTATACAATAGCTTTCTAAGATCAAGAGTTAAAAATAGCTTGAGCGAGTAAATAATAAATCTCTTTGCGAAGACTATCTTTTCCTGAACGTTTTGAACTGGTGCTACAGAATCACAGACAATATGATGTTCCAAATAAATCACATCATATTCAAAAACAGCAACAGCTAAAATAGAAATTACATGGAACTTAAAGGGAAAATAATGACATAATAAAAATGTTGACGTTCCACACTACTTCATAAAAAAGGTTAGAAAGAAAAACCACATCAATACTGGAAAGAGCTACAACTGTTTCAAGAGAAAGATTTTATAAATTTCAACCGACACGAGATCTGGCTGCCCTCTCAATGGATGTCAATTGATTTCTTATAAGGAAACGGCTAATATTAGCTTTACCTTTCTCATTAAAATACCAGTAATCCTTTTAAATTGTTTAAAGATTCTGAGATTCATTTTTCTTATGCATGAAAGTTTATCACTAAATATGTAACGTGATAGGGAGTTAATAGTAATGGCAAAATTAACTGTTTCCTTATAAGGAAACAGTTAACATTCATTGACCGAGCAGCTTGTGTTGAAATTTGTTAAATATTCTTTTCTTAAAACAGTTTTTCAGGAAATTGCACATTTCAAGTTCTCTTTTATTGCTCTTTCACATCATGATGGAAGTTTCCTTCCAAACCTTTTGTTTGTGTCATTGTGGAAAGTTAACAACTTGGTTATATCATTATTTTCTCTTCTAGTTACATGTGCTTCCCATTTTTGCTGTTGAAAGTGTTCAGATGATGCGGGTTTTTTTTATTGTTATTTGTTTGATATTTATGCTTTTGTAGCCTTACTCACTTGCGTCTGATCAAGGATTGTATTCTTTGATCTGAAATTTTTACTGTATAATATTCGAGCGATCTGGTTAACATTTACCACCGAGTTATGTGGTTATAATTTGTGTGTGTGTTTTTCTCGGAACATTAGTCTGCGGACTTATTTATGTAACTCTGTAAGTCAGTCGCTTTATGATAAAAACATTTTTTTTACAGATATACACATTTTTTATTATTAGTTTCATCAAATTTACTGATTTCGTTGTTTCTATCACAAAGTTCCCTAGTCGTTCCATTCTTTGACATTATCATCGAAGTTAAGCAACGTCGAGCTTTGTCAGTACCTAGATGGGTGATCACTTGGGAATACCAGATGCTGTAAGATTGGATGTGCGGTGGTGTAATGGATAATGGCTCGGAATTGTTAATCGGAGAGCCGTGTTTCAATTTCCATTGGATTCATTATATTCACTTACGCACAAATACCCTTGGAAAGGGTATGAATCTACCTCTTCTACCCTAGATATGGGTTAATTAGTAAGACTTCTGTCACTGACCCCCCCTCCAAATTCTTACAAGCTAAAAATATTTTCCGGCTTTAAATAACCTGCAAAGGGTTGATAAGCTTTAACATTAATTTCGTTCGTCTACAAACGTTGGTTATTTTTTAATTAAACAAAGAAAGCAATAAAATAGACAAAACTTGTAATAAAATATATTAGCAATAAAATTTATACTGATAAATGCCAACATCAATACAAGGCGTCCCTGTGTCGTGTCCCGTCAGGACGTGGACGGTCATGGCACTCGACAGCTTCCTGTCTTTTGTAGCACTTAGCAATAATTTTCTTTTTACTATCCTTCCCAATTATTGTTCTGCCTTCGCTTTAAAAAAAAAAAACACGTTAGCAGAGCCGGTGCTAGAGACTCAGAGGCCCCCTACTCGGAACTTTGATACGGGCCCTCTCTACAATATGTCGATTTCAAAATTTCCCAACATGGTGGCCACAAATCCCCAAAGGAAAATTGGAAGGGAAGGACATTGCTTTTTTTTTAAATTACCAAAAATCAAGAAATTATCCAATTTAAATTAAAATTTCAGTACATATTCATCAATTATTTACTTTTATAATGAATAGTTCGTTTTTTTTTATTTTAAAAATATCTGAGAACATGTTATTCTTTTTACAATAACTGTCAATATTTTCATAACTAAATTTTACTTTAAAAAAAATGTTTAAATCGCAAATTTTTACATTTCCTTAAAAATTAATCGCCGCGCATCTCCGGCTGAAAGAAGTTTTACAAAGATTCCAACATAACAGATGAAAAAACATCCCCGACAAACAAAATGTAATGATTTGACTTTATATGGTTCCGAGAGTATTTTTCATTTTTCACAAAAGAGAACAAACAGGATTGTCTTAAAAATTTGTTTTAAAAACAGTATTTCAGTTTTCGGGAAAATTTTTCATGTCTTGAAATAGGGACTAGAAAATTTTTATTTTAATTACTAGATGTGAACTTTTGGTTAGTATTACTATTAGTAAAAAAAATCCTTCTTAATGGATTATCTTGGAATAAAAATGATTTTACCGAGATATATTACCCTCTTAGCTGATTTAAAAGAACTGTTGAGAAAGAAAATTACAATTTAAAAAATAAGCCCTACTGAAATTACCACTTCTGTGCCCACTCCCGAGTAGGCATGGATCCCCCACGCGGTTCGGGGTAGTAAGCACCGGCCCTGTCGATAAATCATAGTTGATGATTGACAATATAACTTAGGTAAAAAAAAAAGTAAAAAGTACAAAAAACGCTACTGAAACTAGCCCTTTTGGGGCTTCAACCTCGTCGGGGGTTCCTGCGTAGCACGCACCGCACCGGCCATGCAGATACACGATGGATATTATTAGTTGGCGACTGACAATGTAACGTTAGTTTCAAAATTATTTCAAAAATGGCGGATGGCCATAAAACAGTGCTGAAAAAGTGGCAGAGGTCTCAACTGGGAAAAAAAAAATGCTCCCTCCCGGTCAGGGGTTACGCGCCAGTCATACACGTTAGATAAGTTACTCGCTGTTTCCCACTGTCTCTCTTACACTCAATATATTAGATGAGTTTCAAATTTTAAGCCTTCTTTCTTCATTGTCTTAGAAATGTCAAGCATCTCTTTCTGATTTTAAGCATAAATGTCCTTTCTTTTATAGTTGTTATCAGCATCTTTCAATAGAATCACATCCGTCCTGGGTACGACGTTAAACTGCATCCAACAGCAAGGCCTCTGATCAGGAGGTTTTGAGGAAGCGTGGAACCACCTCTTAATTGCTGGTGTTCCCAGCTCCACCCTGACCCGGGGTGGTAGCACCTGTTGGGGTCCCAGCTATGGGAAAATAGTGAACTTCCAGGTCTTTTCCAGCACACTGAAACAATGATGTTGCCAACTACACTTTTTTGAAACAATGATGTTGCCAGTTTTTGAAACAATGATGTTGCCAGTTTTTGAAACAATGATGTTGCCAGCTGAACATTTTTGAAACAATGATGTTGCCAGCTATACGTTTTTGAAACAATGATGTTGCCAGTTTTTGAAACAATGATGTTGCCAGCTGTACGTTTTTGAAACAATGTTGTTGTCAGCTATACGTTTTTGAAACAATAATGTTTCCAGCTATACGTTTTTGAAACAATGATGTTGCCAGCTATACGTTTTTGAAACAATGATGTTGCCAGCTATACGTTTTTGATATATTTAGTAAATACTGGATCTGGCATTAAATAACCCATAGAGGTTGATATGCCATAAAACCCCAAACAACCAACCAATAGAATCACATTTCTATTAAGACTTCTCTTCATCTGTGAAAAAATACCCAGTATTCACTGCCATATAGGAGGATGGATTGATATTACATAACAGTTCAGCGCTCATTTCTTTGTTTCTAAAGAAATTATCGCGTTTCTTAATACTTTGTTTGGTATTTGGAATGCATCGGTGTGCGTTAGGATTCCGGTTTCGTATTGTCCGTCCTCTGTTAAAACGCTTCCAATATACTTAAACTTCTGTACATGCTTGATTTTGAGGTCACCAATTCCTAGTTCGCACCTTGAGCTGTTCCTCACCCCGCCAGCCAGACATTCTGTCCCCTTACAATCGCTGGTTAGTCTTTTATTCTCGCTTATCTTTAACACCTTGTCTGGGCGTTGCTGCAGTCGTTTGTACCTGCCATCAAAAAGGGGTCATCTACGAAGCTTATATTGTTAAGATTATGTACACCGATAAGAAATCCTGCTATGATTCACAGCTCCTTTAAGATAGCCTCACTGTACAAGTTGAATAAATTCGGTGAGAAAATACAGCCTTGTTTTACGCACCTTTTTGTGTATACAAGTGCAAGTCCAATAAACCGATTATTTGCTTCTACTTTAAGCCAGCTTAATCATTTGATCAGAATATAGGATATTATGCCAGGGAGGGGCTCGATTTAAGATTATTCTGAAAAAAAAGACTTCTGATATTTCTAACCCACTTATTATACACCTACCCCGCCGGTTATATACGTTTTACTATTTTTATCGATTTCACCGCAAACACATGGGGTTACTAGATGTAGAAGAACTACGAACAGAAGGCAGATTTTTTTCCCGCAGTAGGTTGCCAATTCTCTCTGCGGTAGACCAGTTGCCATCCAAAGCCAAGAGGATTCATGCCTTTCCCGTAAGTGAATGTAATGGATTCGATTGGAATTCGAACTCGGCTACAACTATTTAATAAGCACGAAATGGGAACTGCCGAAACAGAAAGATCATGTTCCGTCAGTAATCAAAATGGGGAGGTCCACTAGACTTGAAAGTCATTATTCAAAATCCTAGTTCGAAATCTAGGTTCGCACACTAGCCGATGAGAAATACACAGTATCTGGGTTGGAATCAAAATTGGATATAACTCTTTTCGTAGGTAAATTTCCCCCATGATTACGGCGAATTATTGTTTGTTGTTAATATTTTCTCATCTCTCAAACGTTGGGATCATTTTGTTGTGTTGATTTGAACCAGCTCGTATTTTTGTTGTAAATACGGGTGCATTTTTTAAGCTATACTTATTGGAATTTAATGTGTAAATTTCATCAACAGGAACAAAATAATCATGCTACGAAGGAAATTATCTGAAAAATAATAAGCGCGCCGTGCCACTCGTTATTGAACATCGAATCAGAAGACCAAGCAATGTATTTAAAGATATTTGATAAAATATAAAGAACCTGTAATGTTATTGGTCTTGACCTGGCATCTCGGCTTCATTCCCTTTCCCGCGGTTTCTAAAAATATTTTCATGGCAATTGTTCTGATGAGCTATCCTCTTTGGTACCTAGACTTTATGAGTTTAAGCGTACTACTAGATTGGTCGCAAGTTATCATAATTTAACAGTTAAAATGGCCAGATGTAACCGTAAGTTCTATGCTAACAGTTTCTTCTCTCGCATTCCTCGCCTGAGGAATTCTGTTCCGGCTTTTTCCTTTCCGGTCAACTTTGATTTTCAAAAAATTTAAAGGCATTGTCAATCGTTATATTCTATCTTTTTAATTCGTCTTTCATTATTTTGTCTCTTTAATAATTTGTTTGTTTTTTTGTTGTTGTTGTTTTTCTTTCTTTTCTTTTTTCATATTTTATCCCACTCAGTAACTTAGGGGGAAATGTCGCCAGGGACCTTAAATGTTCGTTTCTTCTTGAGCATTGCTATTTTTAAACCACAGAATATATCTAATCATTCATTTTTGCCAGCAGTAAGCGCAAATATAGCCATCAAAAAATATATAATTCATATTCATTGTTTACGCGGGAAAATTAGAACGAAAAGTCTCAATTGAAAAATGAGAAGGGTTGTTTGCACACTTCATGGCACACCATTACACTGTCATTAAAAGATATGGTAGGTTCGAAATAAGCTTTCCCTTCTATAATCAAATCCTTAAAGATTTAATTAGCGATACAGAATTTAATTATGTCGTGGAAAACGGACATTTTTAAAATATGAAGTTATAATCCTGTTTGAAAAGAGGGATTGCTGCCCAAATACACAATTATTAAATTACATGACAGGGCAGCCAACAAGAAAAGTAGCACTACATCATTCAGAAAAAAAAATGTCTTACAACAAATAACAACAGCTAAAAATGAAATCCAATCTTTAAATAATGAAATCCAAAAAGATAATGAGATACTAAAAAGTACGAACACTATATATATATATATATATATATATATATATATATGATAAAATATAATATGAATGTATGCTATATTTATAGGTTAAAGTGCTCAATATTAGGGATAGAGCGTATGTAAATATAAAAGTAGACACTGAGGTCAAACCCGGCTGTGACAGTCTGTTTCATACTTAAACGTAATAGTCAGGCCTGCAGGTTGCGCTTAAGCATGAAACAGACTGTTTCCGCTGGTTATTGACCTCAGTGTCCACACATTCATATATATATATATATATATATATATATATATATTATCCTTCGACGATAGCACGACGACGCGGTGTTTCATGCACAAAGCAGTCTTCAGGTGGTGAGTATGGACCATACTCAGAACATGAAGATTGCGTTGTGCATGAAACGCCTTGTCGTGCTAGCTATGAGGAATAATATCCATATTTATTAATATATACTTAATTGTTCTGTTATATTACATCGAGCACTGCTTTATTAACACCAGCACTATATGTACGATATGTTATATATATAATGTATATATATATATATAATGTATATATATATAATGTATATATATATGTAATGTGTATATATATATAATGTATATATATATGTAATGTGTATATATATATATATATATATATATATATATATATATATATATATATATATATATATATGACTGTGTGTGTGTGTGTGTCTGTGTGCGTGAAGGAATCTCACTAGTTTTCAGCCTGGTTTGCGTCTTATCACTTACTGAGTTCAACTGTCACTTTTTATTACATGACACTGGTTTACTAATGGCAGGAAGTGCTCAAAAGCTTTCCGGACCTCCTTGCACTCAATTATCGATATATATATATATATATATATATATATATATATATATATATATATATATATATATATATGTATTAGTTTAAATGTTATTATAGTGGAGACTTCTTATTTGAAATAGACGCCCCATTTTTATTAAATATCAAATGTGTGTGTGTTATGTGTATTAGTCTGCGCCTTCCAGAAACCATTAAAGATTATGTGGACTCCGACAGGAATTGAACGTAAGTCCCTGTTATTAGAGGAAACTACCGTTGGATCCGGCATACTTTACTGCTCGGCCACGAAGGACCTCACACTACGCAAACTTCTTTTTACCCTATTTAAGGAAAGCACACCTACTTCCCTATGATTATTTTCCTCTTGAACCGATAACCGGTCTGTGTCACGGTAAACGAAGTCATTTCTAAGGAATTAATGGATTTACTTTTAACCTGACTTGTTTTATTACTTCAAACGTTATTGTGGTGGATACTTCTTATTTGAAATAGACGCTCCATCTACGCTAGGTTCTTAGCATCGTTTCATAATGAAACGGAACTTTGTATAAATTGAAGTTTCAGTTTTGAAACATGGGAATTTCGGTGTTGCGATGATTATATATTTAAAAAAACAATTATAATATTATGCTTTACTCTTGCATCGTGCACTGTTTTTTCAAAATAAAAATAAATGCTAAGAACTCTGAATTATAAATCTCATTGTTCTTTCATATATATATATATATATATATATATATATATATATATATATATATATATATATGAGGAAAGGACGTGTCTGCAGACAGAACCTATCAAAACTATCGCTACTTTATTGCTATTCCTATGGCAAATGTTTTGACAAGCGACATTCATTAGATCCACCAGTTCAGACCTTCATAGCAAAAATCCGTCATGCCACATACACTGGGAGAAATAATCGCCATTCCATTGATATTGAATTAGCAAGAAGAAATTTCCATTCGGACATCTTCTTCTCGAGAATCGATGCCTTTTGCAACAGACTCCCAAGAGGATGCTGCCATGAACATTATGATTTTAACCTCTTCAAGTCTAAGGTCAACAGCCATCTTTCTTACATGTCCTCAAGAATCACCCTTCTTTGCTCCTCCGCTTGCGTTCATACAACAACCTCATTCACTAACGCTCTACCTTGAGTAGCTCTTTGGCCTTATATTAGGTGAATAATTAGTAATAAAATAAAGAGTGAGTTACCGCTTTTTTTTTTCAGATAGATTATTTAGGTATTGCGTTATTTTCAGATACAAAAATAGACCCAACGTTAGAGAACAGCCTCTACCCCCACTCGTGTGTCTTTAATTTAATTTCAGTTTTTAAGAAAAGTTTTAACATTAGATTTAGAATATTATTAATATTCGGCATATTCCGAAACAGGCTTCATCTCCGCTATGTTCATAACGATAAACTACTTGTTGTAGTAATTTTTTGAGGGACGTGGAACCACCTCTTAATTGTTGTTGTTACCAGATCCACCATGACCTGGGGTGGTCGCAACTCTTAGGGTAAATACTATGGGTAAATAGTGAACTTCCAAAGCGGGGTCAAAACATGAAAGTGTAAAATACATTAGAAAAAATTAACAGCAATACATTTTCATAGTAAAAAAAATATAAAAAATTACTAGCAGTATATTATTGGAAAAAAAAAATACCAGCAATACATTTTTACAAAAACAAAATTACGAAAGCTCACAAGAAAATAAAATTTCGACCTTAAATGACCCATAAGTAGTTGATATGCCGTTAAACAAACAAATTAAACCAAACCGCTATGTTCAAGAATAGATGTACTACGAATATAATTATCTTGCTGAAAGGAACGCCTCGTGCAACAGAGGCGTTGCCTTGATTATATTTATATACAAAACAATGTTTGATATATATGTTTTGTTTATATACAAAACAATATAGCAATTAATATTACTCAGGAACAATTCGAGTCAGTGAAGTGTTTCAAAATTAGAATTCAGTTCGTCAATTTCGCCTATGATTCATTATCATAAAAATTAATTATCGTAATTGATTTAAGTTTTCACTCTCTCTCTCTCTCTCCTCGAATGGGATATATGCGGGAGATGGCGAGAAGCCGTGCCCGTCAGCATTTCATCGTATCTGATGAAATTCCCACTTGCTTTGTTTTTCCTTACTTGCCCACCTGAGACCATGTTTGCTGAATGAAATATAGCCATCAGCCTTTGCCAACAGGTAAAAATACAGTTGTACGTGAATGACTGTAGAGTTTGGGCGGCGAGCGTAATTATTTTAACAGGTAAACAAAAATGTTTTTGACAAGGAATTCAGCCGATTCATAAATACATGATCTGTGTCATATAATAACTAAAGTGTTTAAACTAGTGCGAATAATCACAGTAGTGTATCAAAAACAGTTTAGAGAGTACTAAAATTTTAACTACATTAGAAATGATGTCCGTGTGCATATTTTTATGACAACACCGTATGTAGTTCACAAGGATGCTACAAACAAAGAACAGAATATTTACATTCTGTCTTTCTTTTTATGTGCCGTGTCCTTTCAGGACGTAGGTGATCATGGCTCTCCACCTCCTTCCATCCCTTGCTGCTCTCAACACGTTCCTTTCCTCTGCTTCCTCCCCCAGACCACGTTCTGTCATCCATTTGCTTAAGTCCGCCAGGAATGTCACGCGTTGTTTTCCCTTGTCTCTCTATACCTCTATTCGACCCGTGAGTATCGGATTCTACAGGCCCTCCTTCCTCGTTATGTGTCCCAGAAACTTCAGCTACCTCTTCTTGATATTAAGTATAAGCCTCCTTGTTTGCAGCCTCTCTAAGACCTCATCGTCGCTCACACACTCAGTCCATGATATCCTTAGCATCCTTCTGTAGAACCACATCACCGTCGACTCGAGTCTCTACATCTTTGAGGAAATCGTCCAACATTCGCTGCCGTAAAGAAGGACAGATGTCATGTGACAGCTCAGTATTCTTTTCTTTGTCAGCAAAGAAATTCTCCTGTCTCGCAATATTCTGCTCAGATTTTGGAATGCGTCCTTGGCCGTCCCAATATGTCTACGGATCTCAGTGTCGCACTTACCAACCGCTGTCAAGACGCTTCACAGATATTTAAACTTTCGTGTCTGCTTGATTCTAGCGTTCCCAATCTTAAAAGAATCAGAAAAAGATGGGCAAGTTGAGCTGGAGTTAAGGCGCCTGTATTTACAGAATCATGACATTTCGGTTAGCGTACACTTTCTTAAAACGTTCCATTCTATTGACGAAAAATTCGTTGTGCATATTACACGCGCACACACATGTATATGTGTATGTGTATGTATGTATTAATTTACACCAGGCAATGCATTAAACCCACTCAGGCACAAATGTTTACTGGGTGTAAAATAATTAGAATGTGTCCGAAATTAAGGAGCACTCGGTTAGGATCGAACTCATAACTCAGTCGTAACTGATCTAGTGATGAAACAATAACCCTTGCACCACGAAGTGATCAAATGATTTTCTAAGCTTATCTTATGTGTGGCACAAGGCTAAAACTGTGGAGCACCAAGTGAGGATCAGACTAGCTACTCAGTCGTAACTGATCTAGCGACGTGTCCACCACACACACACACACACACACACATATATATATATATATGAAGAAATATAGTTTTAAGGTGTGCTATATTTAGGGGACAAAGTGCTCTTATATCAGAGATAGAGCGTATATAAATATAAATATAAAAGTAAACATTGAAGCCAACACTCAGAGGCGACAGGCTGTTTCATGCTAGGCGCAATCGTCATGGTTGCGAATTGAAAGAAAGAAATAGCATGAAACAGCCTGTCGCCTCCCAGTGTTGACTTCAATGTTCTCTTGTATATATATATATATATATATATATATATATATATATATATATATATATATATATATTAGAGAAAGTAGTGGATATTTAAACGCTATTTTTAGAGGATACTTGTAATGGAGTAGACGCCACGTTTAATTATTAAACAATATATTTATTTATTTCCTCTACCGACCTGAATGTTCGAGAAATCTTACTAAAGAAAGATTTACGCTCTCTGACAAGATTAATATTTTGTCCCTCACGAGAACCCGGATACGCTTTTTGGACTCTATCGAGACTGCAACGTGAAAACCACGCAGTTCCTGAACATGTATGATTATTATTTGATTTAACATCGAAATCTACTGTAAATAATGTTACTACTATTGATAATACAAATCAAAAATACCTATCTTGATTGACTGATTTGTTTTTTACAGCTTATCAACCTTTTGCAGGTTATTTAAAGCCAGAAAATATTTTTAGAATATTCGGGAGATAATAATGATTTACAGATACATATCTTACTAATTAACCTATAGTTTGGGGGAGAAGAGGCGGATTCATACCTTTCCCAAGAGTATTATTGCATAAGTGGATATAACGAACCCGACTGGAATTGGTAATCGAAGTGACAGATCCGAGGTGTTATCTGTTACAGCACCCGAACACCCAACCTTACAGCAACTGGTATTCCCAAATAGTTATTCATCTAGTTACTGACTAGGCTCGACGTTTCTTAACCGTAGTAATTTTTCTTGTCCGATCACTATCAAAATACGTAAAGATTACTAGAATTTAGCGTTTTTTAATAGCAGTATTTTTATGGCGGCAATGCTCATTAGATTACTAGAGCGACAATCGTCAATAAATTAATAAATATTGATTTGTCTTTTGACCGACTTCAGAGTTTCGCGTTAAATCGCTCATCAGGTTCAAACTGTTCGATAAATAAATGATTTTACAATAGCTACGCATTGCAATTAATTTTACTATAGAATGTCATTACTGGTCAATATCAAAGTGATGGGCATCGGTAAGGAATTAATAAAAAGCATTACTGAATGAATAGGGCAATTATATGCATGTTTTTTGCATAGCCGTGTATGCGTGAATGAGTGTGAAGGTATGCTAGATGGTACCACCATTCCGTTTTCAGTGATTGGTAGATACTGTCAAGAAGCCAACAACAATGAAAAAAAAGTAACAGCCGTTCTGATATTTTGACAGTGGAACGAACTGCAAATGTTTTCTGTGCCGCAAGCGTGATCACAAATAGAAAATCCACCCTTCTGTTCGCTGGGTGGTCTTCACTAATTTATTAGAAACGCACAATAATAAAGCTACGGTGAAGGAAACATGTTTGGCCCCGCATTTATTCGTGTATGCGTCGATTTTTGAAGATTCGAAATTTCTTAAGAAAAAACTAACTTAACAATCAACCAGCACAGAAGTAACTATTATCGTTCGTCTGTAACAGGCAGAGGCTTGCGGCCGCGCCACGTCGAAACACTGGTTTCCGTATGATCACCGAAATTAAGCAACATCAATCCAGGTCAGTCTCTAATTGGATGACAGCTTGGGAATACCAGTTGCTGTAAACTTAGATGTGCAGGTGGTGTAACGGATAATAGCTCGGAATTATTAATCGGAGAATCGAGTTCCAATTCCGGTTGGGTTCTTTATATTCACTTATGCGCAATTACCCTTGGGAAAGGCATGAATCCACTTCTTCTCCCCCACCCCATTAGTTATGGATTAATTAGTAAAAATTTTATCACTAAATTATTATTATCGCCCTCCACCAAATGTTTATAATCTAGAAATATTTTCTGGCTTTAAATAACCTGAAAAGGGTTGATAAGTCGTAAAAAACGAATCAATCAGTCATGTAACCGGTTGGAAGGAAAAGGACCAATGACTGGCTTAAGAAATTTAGCACTTATTATAAGTGATGTACTAAATATATTCACTTTTACCGTTACATTCACTTACGTGCTAATACCGTTGAGAAAGGTATGAATCTTCTCTCTCCAGCTATGGGTAAGTAGCAAGATAGAACGGATTCTATAGACCTGAATGGCATCTGGTCTACCACAGAAAGAAATGAAACCTACTGCGGAAAAAAACTGCCTCGTCAGTCATGTATCGAAAGATACATGATCGCCTAAGTGTGTATCACGTATGGCACATAAGTGACTGACTAAATATAACTGTAGATAAGTCGAGGGTTTTGACCAAATTTTAACTTTCGTTCGGTAGGGAATCCGGTAATCTAGTAAGGGAGAGGATCAACCCTAACCTTACTTAAAGAGATGCCGTGGATAAGTCGAGATCTTCAGAACAAATTTTAACTTTAGATTGAAATTAAAGCCGTAGTAAGAAAAACGTATTTTTACACTGTATTTATTCGTGAGATTTGAAGATTAAAATTTTATAGAAAATTAACTTATAATCGACTCGGACAATGTACACTGCTTACATTATTCGGACTATTGTCCTCATCTTTGTTGCCATATTTATCACAACGTTTCGGCCGTTGTCTGCTCCGGCCTTCTTCAGGTGGTTGGACTGTCGAACTGAACCCTTTATTTCGCTCACTGGGGTAGACTGTTCTAGTTCCACGTGCCATGTTTTAAAGGATGTCAGTTATCAGTTATCTCCTGTTATTTCCCGTCTCCAAGTTCTCCACTGCCTTAACCGAGTATTGAACTTACACTCTTTGGGTCCTGCCACTGGATCTAAGTAACGCCTTTATCCGCTGTGCCATGTGTCCTCAAGGACACATGGCACAGTGGATAGAGGGGAATTAACAGGAGATAACTACCCCAGTCTACCCCAGTGAGCGAAATAAAGGGTTCAGGGCCCAAAGATGAGGACAATAGTCCGAATAATGTAAATGATCTGCATAATACCTCATCTCAGAAATATAGACAGATACTGACTCGAAAATGGTTTCTCTTCTTATGAAACTGAAATCTGTGACCTTTTGGGAGAGCTAGGAGCCACTTTCGGCTTCAGACATTCACCAGTCATCTTTTATATTATTCATTTGCCACGGCGCTCACGTCGCAACAAGGTCGACGTTTAAAATGGGTTTAACAGATATACTACGGAAAAATTGCCTCTCCGGACAATAAACCTAGCCCTCTTCCAGGAGAGTTACTGCCTGTGGAGAAGGCTCCCTGGGGATTGGGCTTAATATCAGAATAATATGAATCCTATCCAAAGGCCGGGATTTCATCATTTATAAATTTATGCAAAGCTAAATTTTATCTGTGTGTCCCCTATTTTACATCAGTAGACAAAACACCCCGTGTCGTTAACACGTAAACGATATTTACCCGTTACCTCTCCACAATGCCGTTTTTCACGTGGGGTTTTCCCAGCACAAATTCCCCGTATGCACGGGGTCGGGTAGCTGTCTACGTCCCAATAGCCTCGTCTGGGTTCTCTCTGCAAAGAGGTCGGCAATCCATCTCCCCAAACCCAGAGGTTTGGCCAAAAAAATCACCTAAACAAATCCTTTATTATTTTGTTATTATATTATAAACAAATTACCTTTACAACAGGAGCGGTGGCATTTAATTTAAATAGCAGTTTTTTAAAAGCATATTTTAAGAAATATTTCGGCTATTTTATTTAATTTTAATTCTAATTTTTAAAAAAAAACTATTATGTATAAGTAATATTTCTATTGACAAGGTTTTTGTTTTTAATTCTTGTTTCTATAGAAGGAATTTATATCCGCCAATAACAGTCGTAATATAGAAAATGTATTTATGAATTTACATTTAAAGAAAACATAAAATAAACGTAATCTTGTAGTCCAAAAATAACTTTCCTTTTTCACAAGCAGATATAAAATAAATATGTTAAAAGAATATTAATATTTTTATAGAATGCTGTAATTTTGGACCCTTTAATCCTATTTCATGAAGGGAAACAAGTCAGGGGCACTTCGACGTTGTGTAATGGTTCGCAAGCTTGTCTCGCTAAACTAGATAGTGAGTTCGATCCTGCCCCACAGTTTCGGCCTTGTGCCACATTAAAGCTACGCTTAGAAAATCATTTGGGTCCCTCGACATGTTGCAATGGTTAGCAAACCTGTTTCGCTAGAACAATTACAACTGAGTAGTGAGTTCGATCATCACTGGGTGCCCAATAGTCTAGGCCTTATGCCATATCAAATCTACGCTTAGAAAATCATTTGGGCACCTCGACTTGATGTAATGGTTAGCAAAATTGTTTCGCTAGTAAAATTACGACTGAACTGTGAGTTTCTCACTGGTTGCCCCATACTTTTCGGCTAGCTATGAATTGGAGATAACGAAATCGAGCAAGTACTGAAATTTAAATAAATGGGATTTAAAACAGACAACGGAAAATATGACACAGAAATTCGAAGGCGCATTGTCATAGCGTAAGATGCCTTCCAAAAGCTAGACAAAGACTGGAAATTTTCATTAGAAACAAGGAAAACGTGTTGAACCACTTTGTAAATATCAGTCCTCCTACATGGTAGTGAATGCTGGACAGTTTCCTCCCATATGAAGTGTATTATTGAGATGTAGTTCTGCAGAAAATGCTGAGAATACCATGGATGGAGCATGTGATCAAAGAGGAAGTTTTAAGGAAAATGGAAACAAACAGGAAACAAGAGACGCAACGGGAAACAGTGAGTAAGCTACCAAACCAGTTTATGTGAAGGAAAAACAAAACAGGGGATATTAAAAAGACAAACATTGCTAATAGCTATAAACAATAGAAAGTTGTGGAGAGCCACATACTGCAAAACGATATGTGTGTGTGTGTGTGTGTGTGTGTGTGTGTGTGTGTGTGAGTGTGTGTGTGTCTATTATACGTTGATTTTTACAATGATTAGAAAGTTCGTCTCGCAGACTTTTATTAGCACAATGAGTTCAATTCTTACTTGGTAATAACTTCTGACACCTTATGTTCATGATCCCGACAAGTAACTTTATCCCGTAAAACCTTACTTGGGCCACTCGACGTGGTATAATGGTTAGTAAGTTTGTCTCGCTAGAACAATTGCAACTGAGTAGAGAGTTCGATCCTCACTGGGTGCCTCATACTTTCGGCCTTGTGCCACATCTAAGCTATGCTTAGAATATTACCCTTAAAACCTTACTTGCTATGACAACAGCAGCAACGCCCCGTGTGGGGTCGCATATTACTCAGTGGAGTCTGTGAGACTAATGGAAGGGGAGGAGTATGTAGAAAAATGTATGGAAGGCTGAAATTAATTAAAGGAAGGGTAGGAGCATGTAAAAAATGTATGGAAGCCTGAAATTAATTCATTTCAGCAGAATTAAATTAATACGCTGCATCGTATCATTACGTGATGAAAAATTAGTAAAAGGAAATGATTTGCATAATGTCTGTATGTGGGTGGGAAGCCAAAACATCAATCAAAATCTCACTATGTCCCTGAAAGGTAATGCCAAGCATTTGATGGAAGAGAAGTGGTTTGATACGAGGGTGTACTGAAAACTTGAAGGGTTTCCAGCTCCCACCCCCATTGAACTTTTGGTTAGATTTTGAAAAGTGGGTCGGACTAAGAAAATTTCAGCAATCGTCCATACATAATAGCGTTCTGTAGACCCCTCTGGCGAGTATAGAGTCACTACTTTCAGTCGAGGCATTGCAACTGTGGTTTGCATAGCAAGTAATAGGTTTTTATGGAATTGAGTGGCTAGGCCTATGCCCAGACGGTTTTGAATTCAGAGTTGTCCTTCTAGACTGGTGACTGACAACAAATAAAGAGACCAGTCTGTTTTACTATTTAACCCATAGCTAGAGGGAGATGGATTCATACCCTTCACAAAGGTATTTGCGCGTAAATGGAATTCAAACTCGTCTCTCCAATTTTCTGTTCCGATTCGCACATCCATACCGCCTCGTGTAATATTTGGCGAGCGAATTATCTTTTTCTACAGCTGTGTTCAACCCCCACCCCACAAAAGGCTCTACATTTTTTATAGACTACAATGAATAAATATTTATGTCGACCAGTCTATGGCTGGCCACCTGTATCTTAGTTTGTTAGAGTGAGGAGCCAATCCGCCTTCTGTGGCATTTTTGTGTTTCTTCAAAACCCTTCTTTTTATGTGCGTGTCTATCCAGGACGTATGTGATCATGGCCCTCTACATCTTCCCGGCCCTTGTAGCTCTTAATAAACGTTGCCTTTTTGCTATTGCTCCCAAACCCTGTTCTACCCTCCATTTACTCAAGGCCATCAAGTATGTTGTGCGCTATTTACTCTTTCCCTCAATCTGTCCTGTGAGTATCAGATTTTCCAAGACCTCTTACATGTCCCAGAAATATCAAGTGCCTCTTCTTGATGTTAAGTATAAGTTTCCTTTTTGTTTCCACTTTCTAAAACTTCATCGTTGCTCACATGCTCAGCATCTTTCTGTAGAACCGCATTTCTTCTGCTTCAAGTCTCTTCTTGATCTTTGAGGAGATTATCCAGCATTTCCTGCCATATAAGTGGATAGATATCACGTAGCAGTTCAGTACTATTTTCTTTGTTTCTAACGAAGCTTTTCTGTCACTTAATACACTGCTTAGCTTTTGGAATACATCTTTGGCCATCCCAATGCGTCTTCGGATCTCAGTGTCGCACTTTCCGTCTTCTGTTAGAACAATTCCCAGATATTTACATTTTAGTATTTGTCCGATTTTAGTATCCCCGATTTGTAATTTGCATTTTGGGCTCACCCTTTTACTGAAAACCATGAATTCTGTTTTCTTGCAGTTTATATTTCGTCCTTTGGTCTCGCTTTCCTTCGATACCTTCGCTAGGAGCTTTTGTAGTTTTTTTCCGTGTCTGATCTCAAACTGTGTCATCTGCATATCTTAAGTTGTTCAGATTGCGGCTGCCAATAACAAATCCCAAGCTTCTAATTCTCTCAGAATTGCCTCGCTGTGTAGTTGAACAAGTCCGGTGAAACGACACATCCTTGTCTTACACCCTTTCAAAACCCACAGAGTCAATTTATGATCGAACTATGCTGAGCGGACTTTAGTTTTTCGGAGGGGGATCGTGTAATCTAGCATAATCAAGAACATTTTGAATAAGAGCAATACGCTCAAACTCTTGATAGATTTATGCTAGCACATTCATCGAACAGTTTCGTCTCTCCAATTTCGCTCACAATATTTAGGTCGACCCAGCGCACTGCTCGCTGAGATAATTTCCCAAGACTGAAATTATTAAGGCCGTCTCCTTGTCAAATCATCCATGCACGTGTTTTAGCAGAGGACGGAAAATGTGCTACAGATATCAGAAGGCGATTTGGAACAGCGAAAGATGCCTTCCAAAAACCAAGCAATGTATTAAGAGGTCACGGTGGAGTAATGGATAAGTGACTCGAATTGAGGAATCGGAGAGCCGAGTTCGAATTCCAGTTGAATCTATTACAATTCTTTGAGAAAGTTATGAATCCTCTTCTTCTTCCCCCAGCTATGGGTAAATAGCAGGACAGATTGGGTTCTGTAACCTTGGGTGACAACCGGTCTAGGATAAAGTAACCCTGAATTCAAAACTGTATGTGGCGTTGGCGTAGCTCATACTATACAACTAAAGAAAGGATTGTTTGCATTCGCTCGATTATCCCGACTACGACAAATGACGATGATGATGATTAACAAACAGAAAAGACAACTGACATGCAACCTTTCTATATGGCAGTGAATGGTAGACAAGAAAAAACTTGAGACAACAGAAATGGGGTTCTACAGAAGGATGCTAAGAATTCCGGTAACCGAACATGTGAGTGGAGAGGGAATATCTTGGAAATTGGAAACAAAGGAACACTTAGAATTACAAGGAGACAAATGAAATTTCTAGAACACATAATGAGGAATGAGGGCCTGGAGAATTTGAAACTCACAGGACAAAAAGAAAGCAAGAGAGACAATAACCTACCAAGTGAGCGTGTGTAAAAGTGTTGTAGATCAGGGATTATGAGAGATAGCAAAAAGACAGACCTTACTAAAAGCCACAAAGAACAGGAATTTGTGGAGAGCCATGATCGACAACGTCCTGAACGGACACGGCACGTAGTAGAAAAATAGTAGTGTCTTGTAACTATTAAAAGTCGGGTGATTTTTCTTTTTTAATTTTAGTAAATTTACACTATAAAAGTTAATGTATTTCTTTAAGTAAAGAATAAGTAATGTCCAGTATAATTGTCGCGTCTTAAAAGACAGTCTCTAACACAAAAGAATCGAATGTTGGAAAAAAA
Organism: Acanthosepion esculentum; assembly: GCA_964036315.1. Classification (NCBI taxonomy): domain Eukaryota; kingdom Metazoa; phylum Mollusca; class Cephalopoda; order Sepiida; family Sepiidae; genus Acanthosepion; species Acanthosepion esculentum. The sequence goes on from OZ038480.1 coordinate 60,371,770, forward strand.
TATCTCCGCTTTTTGATTTACGAAACTGGATAGACCAAAAATAACTAAAAAAAAAAAAAAACAGAAAACTAAAAAGTTCTATTGAATACAAAACGAAACTAACAAGTCGTAAGGAAATCTAATCAGGTGATATTACTAACATTTTTTCGAGAAACGCAACTGATGCACAAAAAAATAACAAAACGCAGAACAAAATAAAGTAGTGAAAATGGCAGGAAAAGATGTAACAAAAATAACAGAGCAATAATAATTGGCCATCGTCTTTGTTTTGGAATCTTTTGCTTTCTTGGCGGGAAGAACTTTTGTTATAATAATTTTACATTTAATTCGATTCTTTTTTTAAAAGTTTTTTGTCTTTTCCTAAAGAAACAGAAACCAGATGCTAATAATCAATGTAAAAACTTTATATTCTTTGTTCACCGTTTTTTCATTTTCATGAACTGAGCATAGCAATAACAGTAATTGCTACCTAATCCTTCTCATGATATACTGACTTTCTACGCGTAGCTCAGATGTGGCACGAGGCCGAAAGTATTGAGCACCGAGTAAGGATCGAACACACTTTTCTGTCGTAATTGATCTAGCGAGACAAACTTGCTAACCATTACACCACGTCGGGGTGCCCTATCCTTCTTATGATATAACTCAGTCGTTAGTGGATCAAACTGAAAGCCGCATAGTCGCAGAGTCCAGTAAGCGTGTCATCAAGAAAAAGATATTAACACCCGAGTATACAGATCTATGGTTCGAGTATAAGATCACAGGCTGAGTAGTTTTACACGAAGTTTCTGAACATAAGTCAGTAGTTTTGTTATAGAGTTTCTGGTAGACCACAAATATATATAATTGATCTATGATAACGTTAACATGCGTGTTAAAAATATTATTAATTAATATTAATCATGATTCTGCATGTCAAATCCTTAGTTAGCACGACCGTTACGCCCTGCCAATACCTCATAAATAATGAACTATTCCGCTTTGATCACATGAAAAGATGGAAAAAAAACATATCTGAGATGCTACTTGCTTTCAGTGAGTAAAAGAAAGAAAGAAGCGTTTAACGTCTCCTACCAATTCCTCATAAATAATAGTTTATTCCGTTTTGAGCGGGTGGAAAAACGGAAAAGACATATCAGAGACGCTACTCGGTTTCAGTGAGATAAAGAAAGAAGTGTTTAACGACTACTTCAGTGAAATTGGAAACTTTGACAGATCTTTTCATTTGTACCCACTTACTTCTTAAAATAATGACCAGCATTCATATTTATGATTGTTATTGTAAAATTTTGTTAAAGTTATTAAGCTCACATATTTAGTGATGTGATAGGGGAATTCCTACGGATATTTTATTGTCGTAGAACTCGCCATGAGCTTATTCAATAATTAACTTAAGAATTAAGATTCATCAGAAAATTAAAAAAGGAAAACCTGGAAATTTTCACGGATACTTCTAGTTAATCAGAACTGTGTTCTTATTGACCCTGTTTCTTCTTGAAAATGGGTAACGCATTTTACTCTTACTCCAGGTTGTGCGGGACGCGGTAGGTAGCAGAGTGTGGAGGGCTGTTTCTGTGGTTTGGGGAGATGTCTATGAAATAACAATCCACTCACTGAAAATGGTTTCGAATAGAATTATTTATTAGTACCCGTACATTAATTAGTTGCCTGTACTCAAAGTCTGTCTTTTTATGTGCGAGTCACTTAATTTACCTTTGGGTTGGTTACACTCATTATCTATGTGTAGTATGGCATGAAAGGCTGAATCTGTTCGCCGCCAGATCATATCAGAGAATCTGCTTTATACTCCGGCATTATTATTCGATGGCGTCCAACAGGATAAGAGAAAGATTTCTCACAATTGACTTGGATCTCGAACATTCATAGGTTCTCTTATAAAGGCGGTGATTGGTTCATCTTAACCAATTAACATCTTTGCTCCATGACCGTCTACATGAAAGAAGTATTCCAAAGGCTAAGCAAAGTACTAAAAAAAAAGATAGATTTCGTTAGAAGCAAAGAAAAAGTACTTAATTGCTATAATCACCCTTTTACATGAAAGCGAATCACTCCACAGAGTAAACTGGTTATCCCTTCAGATTGGTTTGAGTGATTCGTTTTTTATGGTTTATCAACATTTTTCAGGTTATTTAAAGCCAGAAAATATTTTCAGATTATAAGAATTTGGGGGATATAATAATTATTTAGCCATACTGATTAGCCCATAGCTGGGGGAGAATAGGTGGATTCATACCTTTCCCAAGGGTACTTGCGCGTAAGTGAATATAGCGAATCCAACAGGAACTGGAACATGGTTCTCCGATTAACTATTATGTGTCATTATCCATTACACCACCCGCACACCCAAACATACATAACCCGATATTCCCAACCGGTTGCTTATCTAATACCTTCATGTTCGATAATTCAATTCACTCAGATGGTCTACACTAGATGAATCAAAACATTTAGACGTGACTTCCAAGTTGCCTTGGCTGCCTCGTCCTTTACACATCCCCTCGACACCCGATCATAATGTTCCCACACTCCTCCTGCTCATGTACACCCTCCGCTCCCCAGAAGACATGTTCGGCTGGTGAAAGTCAGGCACCTCGGTAAAGTTTTTTATTAATGCCTCGTGACTTTCTTCAAACAGATCTTTGCGCAGATCAGATAGCTATAGCAATGTGCTTTTTCTCGCTTCTCCGTTAACCATCGTGACATGCTAGGGATGAGAACATTCTTGTCAAGATATCTAACAATGGAACTGAGAAAATTTCATTTATCTGCGAAATAAATAAACGGGGCCACAGCTGGAATCCGAACACGATTCGCCGATTTTGCATTCGTAAGCGATATCGCACCTTGCACCGCCATCATCTGTTTAGAAGATGAAGTTTTTATTTATCTATTTTTTTCGTTTTTATCATTATTCTTAATAGTTATTTATTACTAGTAGCATATTAATGGTAGCATTAGTAGCATTAGTAGTAGTAGTATTAACATATTGTTAATATTAATAATTGCTACAAAACCAATGCATCAAGCTGAAAACTCTAGTCATGTTCTTAAATAGCTTCATCAGACCGAGACATTCATACGGATGTCATGCATAGCGCCAAAACCGTTCAGAAATATCTAAACTGTCAGCTGTATACAACTGCTTCCTAAGATTGATGATGAAAAAAGGTTTTGAGTAAGTGAAGCCTGAGTGTTTGGGCAAAGATCATTCCTTTGAATATTGTGGACTGGCGATAAAAATATCACAAACAAAGAATTGTACTTGATAACAAAAACTACATTACTTGAGGACTGTAGCAACAACTAAAATTGATAATACATTTAACTAGGAGAGAAAATAATGACATAACTAACTTTCCCCACTACTTCAAATAAAAAATTAAGGAAACCTCCCTTAATACTCCGTCCTGGGTATGACGATAAACTACATCCGCGTCCAGGAAAAGACGATAAACTACGTCCAACAGCAAGGCCTCTGATCATGAGGTTTTGTGGAGCGTGGAACCACCTCTTAATTGCTGGTGTTCCCAGGTCCACCCTGACCCGGGGTGGTAGCACCTGTTAGAGTCCCAACTGTGGGCGAATGGTTAACCCCAAAACTGAGGTAAAAAGCATTATGAACGTGTAAAAATAGGTTTTAATACCAGAAATACTTTGTAAAAAATTATTACCAGAAATAAAGTTTTGAAGAAAAAAAAACTATTACCTGCAATATATTTTTGAAAAAAAATATTACAAGCAATCCATTTTTTTAAATAATATTACCAGCTATACAATACATTTTTGAGGGAGAGATATTAACAGAAATAGATTTTTTACAAAACAAAATATTAGCAGGAAAAAAAAGTTTGTCGGTATTAAATAGCCCATTGAGGTTGATATGCCGTAAAACAAAACAAACGAAACCAAACCAAACTCCCTCTATACTGAAAAGAGCTATAATAGTTACTGGACTTGAAAAGTTTTTTTACACTCTTAACACCAAGCAGGGTGCTGACATTATCGCGCGACACAAGCGGATATCTACTACTAATACTACTACTATGATGTTATTTATATTAATAACTATTACTAACTACTATCCCAATAGTAGTAGTAGTAGTATTAGTAGTAGTAGTAGTAGTATATGTTATGCATTTGCATGTTAACAAAAGTCTCTTCCAGTTTCCAGCACCTTTCTGTATTGATTTGGACAGTCTCAACTCTTTCTCGATTTTCCTGAGTTACCGCTTTTTTCATTTGAGCAGCGTTTCTAGTGTTCCTACTGTTATGGGCACGACCCTAATCTTTATGTATCATACTTTTCTCAGGTCTGGTGATTTTAGGCTTCTTTTATTTTTATCCTTCGGCCTGGAGGCAGAGTCTTGTTTACGATTTGGTAAGTCTACCTTTCATTGTTCACGACTATTAATAGCAAAATCAGTCTTCTTTCTAAAATTCTAGTGCTGATGTCATTTGTTTACATGATTGAACTAAAATCGATTTAACAGTTCCCAGTAAATCGCAGTCTTTCATCTACCGTGCATGTTGCCTCTTGATTTCTGTTGTATACACATTTCCTTCCGTGTCCAAACCAGAGACCTAAGTTTAGAAATGGTTTCATGACATTTCCACCGATCACTTTTGTACAAAGAAAAAACAGCCTAGGATCAGATATTTTACATAGATAAATTATTATTACTATTATTATTATTACTATTATTATTATTTATTATTTCCCTTGATTTCTGTTCGATACACATTTCCTTCCGGGTCCCAGTCAGATGGCTAAGGTCAGAAATGGCTTCATGACATTTTCCATTGATCATTTTGTAAAAAGAATAGTCGAGGATCACCCATATTTTACATAGATAAAACCCTTTGCAAATTATGATCTGCACTTGTGAGTGTAATTTTTTGTATTTCTTTAAGGAAGGAGCTACCTGGAATTCCTTCAATGGGACTACCAGAACTTTTCCCAATCAACCCGAAGACTCCAGCTATAACTGGAATTATGGATGTCCTCATATGCCACATTTTTGATATTTCTAGTTAAAGTTCCTTGTATTTTTATAGATCTTTTTTTTAAAGATCTTCAAAGATACATTACAATCTACAGGGACTGCCATGTCAATAAGAATGCACATTCTATTCTTGTGTTCTTTGATCACGATGTCTGGGCAATGGGCTTTCATTTTTCTGTCTGTGTGTATTGTAAAGTCTTATTATTATTATTATTATTATTATTATTATTATTTCATGTTTACACAAGATGTTTTTTGTCGTCACTCAGGATTATGACAAGTTTACTCAAATCTCCAGCACCTTTCTCAGTATCTTCACAGATCCTCAGCAACACCGTGTTCTGTACAATCGCAATCATTTCATCTTTCTATTTCATCTAATCTTGATTCCAGTGTTTTGGCTACTGTTCCAAATGTGCCTACTATAATAGATAGAACTAGACCTGAATTTATGACTGGCGCTACACTAAATGTTTACCCTGCTTTACCAGAGGTTGATGAATTAAGAAACGCTCTTAAAAAGGGAAAACTCCGTATAATTAATTAAATAGTCGACATGGGGAAAACACCCGACAAAAGAATATAATAAAATAGCGAAAAGTAATCAGTCATAAGAACCAGCGAAACCATTAAGAATGGAAACGCTGATTAGGAATCCATTTGTTTGTTCTCGGTTTGCTTAAATTGGATATTTCACTTGTGCTGTCATCATATGATGTATTGGCTTGATATCTACAACAGGCGATTTTGAACGTGAATCGAAGCGCCCGCGAGGATGACGGCGAACTGCAATGTTTCGGATCAAGGCGGACGGATTATATGAAATCAGCATGTGAATGCCATTAGCCAAAAAAAAGCCGAAAAAAAGAGAAACGTAAGCAAATACGTAAGCAAAAGTTATATACACACACACACACACATACATATATATATATATATATGTGTGTGTGTGTGCGTGGGTGTGTGTGTGTGCGTGTGAGAGAGAGAGAGGGAGAGAAAGAGAGAGGAAATGCTAAAAGATTATTGGTCCGACCAAGAAGCTCTTCTCAATGAAAAAGCTGCTGTTTGGTCATTTGGCCAGACTTTGTGAAATGGGTTGGACAAAGAATATTTCAGCACACCCTCGTGTGTGTGTATATATATATATATATATATATATATATATATATATATATATATATATATATATATATATATATATATATATTAGTGTGTGTGTGTATGTATTTATATATGCATGAGTGCGTATATTTATATATGAATGCATGTGTTGCTATATTTGAGCATTTACATATATGTGTATATGTTCATATATGTGGATATATTCCTAAATGAACATACACACACATATATGTGTGTGTGTGTGTATTTGTGTGTGTTTACATAAATGCGTGAGTGCGTATATTTATATATGAAT
>OZ038480.1:60383210-60418210 GCA_964036315.1 Acanthosepion esculentum
AAGTGATCTGAATTTACGTCAATATTCTTAAGATTCCAACTCCTGGGATTACCTTCCGGGAGGTTTTAATAATTTAGTAATTCCCCGTCCTTGTAGAGGTCTAGAGACCTATTCGGTAACATTCCTAAAGTAGATGCCTCAATAAAAGCATACAGCCATCTGTGCTGTGAACAGATTAATAGGAGTAGATAGGTTCGCCTATCACGCGGGTAGTATTCCTTCCATGTTTATCGAGCAGAAGCAGGGATTTATCTATTGTTTCTTGTTTAGGATATGGTTTACCGGTACCTTTCTTCCATAACGTTAATGATCTAACCTTTTGATAATCTGACTGTTCAGCCGCTGTGACTTTTCTTTATGAGGGTACCGGTTCAGCAGTTCCCTGATTTTTGCATTCCAACTAGTAATAAGGAGCCCGAACATGACATTCATTAGCCGAGTCGTCAGTACTACTAATGGTAGAAATTTATACTCTTTTTCTTGAAACAGTTTTTCAGCAAAATAGATTTCCTCCTTCCATTATTGATGGGGGTTTTCTTCCTAACTTTATATTTGAAGTAGCGTGGAATGCCAAGATCTATATTATGTCATTATTTTCTCTTCGAGTTGCCTGTGCTATCCATTTTAGTTGTTGCTGCTGCTGGGAATTAATATCAGTTTTGCTTACAAAACTGAGTTATTTATACGCATAGTTATAGTTCTATAGCCATAGTTTACGATAGAAATGCATTGCAGATCATTTTACTCTACAATATGATTTACTGTAGAAATAAATTACGGAAATTAAAAGGAAAAGCCAGCATTTTGGAATTAATATAAACGCTGCTGACAATTATATAATTATTATTTTATGGTAATGTTTTACTACATAAATTACAAATAATTTTATTATTAAATACATTATAAATTATTGTAGCACAGGAAGCACTAAAAGTTATTTTACTGCAGAAGGAACTAGAATTGAGGAAAAAAGTTATTGTTACTGGTTAGAAATTGATGTATGCGTTACTTATTTTTATTTAGTTGTAATGTTTTACTATGATATTGCCTAAATGTTTTTACTGTAGAATTCTATAGGAGTTTGCTAATTGATTTGTTTAACGGCATATCAACAGCTTATGAGTCACTTAATGCCGAAATTTAATTTTCTTGGGAAATTTGAAATAATAAAACTGTATGTTATTCTGCTTTCACAATTGAATACATGGTAGATAATACTCAGCTTTTGTGCGTATACATGTTTGTATGGGCATCATTACTAGAGGCGGTGATATGTGTTGTAGTCTTTTTTTAAGTTATATTTTGGAATACAGTTTGATTAAAGAAATTGTAGAATATTATATGGATTAATGTTACGAAAGCGTTCTTTCATGTTGGTTGTTTGGTTAGTTGATTGATTTTGTTTAGCAACGTATCAAACACTATGGGTTATTTAATTCCGAAATCTAAATAATTTGAACACATTTTTATGGCTTCAACTAAATATATTTTGCACGCAATTGTATGCTTTCAACTACAGAAAATGTATTGTTGGTCATGTACAGTCAGTCTTTTTTATATAAAAATGTATTGCTGGTAATTTACTATTAAAATCAGTTGCATCAGCCACCGCAAGAAAAGTTGGTTCTCTGTGTCGAGCCAGGAAATTTTTCTCCCCGGAATCGATCCTCCAAGTCTATAAATCGACCATTCGCCCTTGCATGGAGTATTGCTGCCATATATGGTCTGGGGCCCCTGCTGTTTGCCTCAGGGTTCTTGATAAGATCCAGAGACGGATAGGCAACGTGATTGGCCCTGATCTGTCATCTCGTCTGCAGTCGCTCTCTCACAGACGCGATGTTGCCTCGCTTTGCCTTTTTTACAAGTACTTTCACGGTAATTGCTCCGAGGAGCTGCTTTCGCTTGTCCCTAGGCCTCGTGAATTTAAACGCCCCACGAGGCTGGCATCCCGCTCCCACCCCTACACCGTGGAAACTGTTAGATGCAGACGTCTCTTCTACTCCAATAGCTTCATGTCTCGCACATCTCGCCTATGGAACCCCCTTCCCTATTACTGTTTCCCTGACAAATACAATCTCCAACGGTTTAAGTGTAGCGTCAATCGACATCTCCAGTTGCCTTGATCTATCCACTTCCCTTCTCCACATCCTTTCATTTTTCATTCCTATCTGCTCTCGCTCCAAATCTTCTGTAACCCCCTTGCCTTGATCGACCCACTGTCTTTCCCTTTCTCCACATCCTCTCCTTTACCACTCCTATCTGCTCTTCCTCCAACCTTTCTTTAACCCCTTGCGTGATAGTGGCTTCCAGCCTTGCTTGGGGTGATACGCTTAAAAAAAAATATATATATTTATAGTTTCATAGTGTTTTTATTAGTAGGGGTTAATATTTGCCCATAGCTGGGACCCTAACAGGTGCTACCATCTCTGCTTCGGGTGAACCTGCGTGCAACAGCAAATAAGAGTTAGATCCAGTCTCCTCAAAAACTCTAATCTCACGATCAGAGAGATTCCATAGCAAATTATTTTGCTGTAGAAGTGAAAAGAGAATATTGAGATTATTATTATTAGGAATTGATGTAAACATTACTGGCAATTATATGATAATTATTTTATTGCAATGTTTCACTATAGAAATAAATTTTTTAAAATTTCTTATAAATGTTTTTTTTTTACAGTAAACTTCGTCGTGTACAAGGCCAGGGGTCCACTCGAGGTAGAGGGTTACGTTAAGGGCTAGTTTATATAAAAAGGAAGGTAAGATAACGGTTAATTCTAGACTTGAACAGGTTAAGATTGTAGTGGTCGGGGAAACATCTTCTTTGGAGTCTGTTCCACAGAGCAGTAGTTCGCGGGAAGAAGCTGTTCGAGTGGAACGTACTTTTCGCCATTAAATACGGTGGGGGGATATAGGTGGTTTCTTACTATGTAAGTGACATGGTGAATCATGACCGTGAAGGTTAGACTTGTCGGTATGTAGTTCCTCCGAGCTCTATACATAGAAGTAGCGATACAGCCGTGAAAGGTTCTCACCGCGTGCCCCGCCTGTGAAAAAGAGGCTGGAAAATGGAAAGTCATTCTTCTCCAACAAGGACTCGGAAACGTTTTTGAACTCTATCAAGACTGGAAAGTGAGGACTGGGCAGCTCCCGCCCAAATATGGTAGCAGTACTCCATTTCCGTCCTGATCTGGTTCTTATAAAGGTAGAGGATAGCATGAGGGGTCAGGTACTTACGAGAACGGTGCCTGCATCTTTAGACATGGATCATATGTAAGAGTTCCACTTGAGGTCGGATGTGAGTTAGAGGGCCAATATTCTATCAAGGCACGGTGCCTCCTTGAGGGGACATCTGTTCATCGTGACTGGCGGTAGTTTGGGGACTGATTGGCGGTGATGGGTGGCCCGAAAGTCTTGCCAGCCCCTACGAAAAGTTAATGAGAACAATAGCAGAACAAGTGATATATTAATACAAAGCACATGTACTTGATTCAGTTTATTCACGTTCATTGATGCTGTCACACATCGAGAAGGTCTGTATGAACACCATAATTTTCATGGCACAAAATGATGCGGCGCCATGTTCTGTGTGATATTTTACGAAGCTGTGCTTTATTGATTGGTGCAAAGGCTCTTCGAACGGCGTCATTCGAGTGATGAGTATTCCTGTATCGTTCATGTAAAAATCTCTCCTTGATAATACCCCACAAAGCGCTGAAATAGGAAATTATATTATTTATGGGGTGACAAGTCTTTCGGACCACGCTGTGTATCATAATTATACGATAGTCTCAACTCAGAATTATTTTACATCAAAATAAATTACAAATGAGGAAAAAGGATATTGCCACTGGTTAGAGATTAATATAAGCATCACTTACAGAAAATGCATATTTTTATTTAGCTGTAATGTTTCACTATAGAATTGCATGATAAATACTTTTTACTATAGAATTGCATGGCAAATTATTTGAATGTAGAAGTGAATTACAAAGAGGAAAATAAAATGTTATTGGCTGGAATTGATATAAGCATTACTGACTCTGAATCTTTGATTATCCAAGGGACTTTTTACTTGCTCCATCATTTTAGTTTTATAAAAAATAGAGACATCTGTTTGAAGTGTCACAGTCTTTTTCGTTCTGTTTTCCTTGTCTCGCTCTGTTGAGGTTTTGCTGTCTTTGTCTTTTTCTGGGTACAATTTATGCCTTCTACAGTTTCTCCACCATTCCGATGATTTTTTTTCTTTCTTTCTCTTTCCTGGTTTTCCTATTCCTTTTCTTCTCTTCTTTTCTTTTCTTGTTTTCGATTCGCTCTTTCTCTCTTTATCTTCCGCTCTTATGTCAATAAATTAATGAGCCACTCCTTTGCAGGAATCATCAATTTCTCTCTCTCTCTCTCTCTCTCTCTCTCTCTCTCTCTCTCTCTCTCTCTCTCTCTCTCTCTCTCTCTCTCTCTCTCTCTCTCTCTCTCTCTCTCTCTCTTTCAATATCCTGTAATCTATTTGTTTCCTTTTTTCTCCTTTTTTTTTCTCTCCGTTCCTCTCTCGTTCTCTCCTTCAATCTTACACACACACACACACACACACACATGCACACACACCTCTTTAACGTACAAGAGGCTGAAGCTGCACATGTCCTAATGTAAACATTGACATAACATCAGCAGACCGAGAACCTGACATACACATATGACTTAAACTAGAAAACCAATGATACTAATATTTTGCTAAAGATGGCTTAGCGAAGTTAAACACTCAGAATGAGAAATACCATTAGTCATGGTGGAACAGATACCTTTAAAAACAATGCTCCAAGCAAATACATCCGCTTTTTTATAAAACATTAGGAAAGGAGAAACGTCTTTAAACTCAATTAGGCGGACAGACACAATATGGCCGATTCCCTCCACCAAAGCGCGTGTTAGGCTTTTGACGTTTCGCCACTGGCGCGAAAATGGTTCCTGGTTTCATATTCTATTTTGCTAACTTTGTTGTTTTATTATTATTATTATTATTAATTTATTTCTTTTGTCACTTGCGCGATAAATTACCGCTTCTTTAGCCTACGACAACAGCAGCTTTTGTCTTTTTAAATGTTCTGCTTGTTTAATATCTAAACCTCAGACAGGTATTTAGAAAAATGATATTATATTATACAGAAAAAGTATCTTCATAATAGGTCATAATCAAACGCCCCCATTAAACACACACACACACACACACACACACACACACATATATATATATATATATGACATGTTTCATTAAATAATTTAGGCAAGTTTTAATAGGATCCTCTCGTAAAAACTTGTCTAAATTATTTAAAGAAACGTCTTAATGAAAACATGCTGCCAATATATACGCAATTTATATATATATATATGTGTGTGGGTGTGTGTGTGTGTGTGTGTGTGCGTATGTGTGCGCGTGTTTCGTTAAAAACGACAGAAAAGGTACTGCGATTATTTTGTTTCTTGTGTCCGTAAAAGTTTTTTCTTTTTTGGGACGCAAAGTGTGTAAAAACTGTATAAATGTTCCGTATATTCGAGCGCTTTCGGCTCTTCTTTTAGCCATTATCAAGGGCAGTTTTGATTTTGATTTTTGATTTTTAACTGAATGTGTGTTTTTGATGTATGTGTCTGATGTTATAGGAATATTTTATTTTCCAAACACGGTCAGCGTATTGTGGCCGTGTTCGTAGTTAATATTATTGAATGTTGGCTTTTCCTTTTTTTATTATTAGGGCTTCCATTATTTTTAATCTTTTTTATATGTGGAAGAGGCTATTATACTTGTATTTTCTAAGAGTATATTTCGATTGGAGTTTAGTCGGTTTTCGTGTGTGTTTAAATGAGTCCTAATTGAACTATGATCGGGAATGTGTAACCTGGGTCGTCTAGATAGGCATGAAGTTTGGTTTGATCAGGAAAACAGTTCCTTAAGCGCATTTGAACTCGTAAATAATATTGATTCTTTGTAGTTTTGATTTTGAAGGTGTCTAGTTATTTTTTATGATAATTGTTATCTGTCTTAAATTTTTGTAATAGATAATTAATTTAATTTTCTTGTTCTGCTCGACTGGGTTTCGTATTTCTTTATGTTTCTAAGAGAAACTTCGTTTTGCTTATAGTTAACATGTATTTCGGTTTAGAAGAAAATATTAATGTTATTGTTTTTATCTGTATGTCCAGTAACGCTATTAGTTACTTTAGAAAGAAATAGTCTAATCTGGTGATCGATGAGGTAGTTAGGAAACCCATTGTTAACTAGCGTCTGTTTTACATTATTGAATTCTTTAAGGAAAATTGGACGAGCGGATAAATTCTCGCGTGTTCTGTTTAGGAAATTGAGCCGTGCAGTATTAGCTTAAATAGTCACTGTTTACAAATTCACACCTCAAACCAGAGAGCTCAACCGAAATTAATTTTTCAGGAGCTAATATTTTTGTCATCCACAGACAGACTGTTTCGCTGTTTCACAGCTCATCAGTGTGGCTAGACGTCCGGTTGCCTCTAGCTAGGATCGAAACCCGACTGAATTTGCGTCAGTCCATATTTATATATATATATATATATATATATATATATATATATATATATGACATGACCATTGTCTTCAAGCATGAAAGTACTGTCCACTTTTATATTTACACACGCTCTATTCCTGATATTGAGCACTTTTACCCATAAATATGTTCTACCTGAAAACTATATATATATATATATATATATATATATATATATATATATATATATATATATATATATATATATCGTTATTTAGTTTATTTTCACACTTATATATATATATATATATATATATATATATATATATATATACACACACAAATATAATGAGAAGGAAAAGAATATAAATTCGAACGTTCATAACATTAATCTAAAAAAGGGCTCAATACCAAGGGTAGGTCAATAGTTTATTATAAGTTTTTATATACGGACAAACAATTACTCACGACAAAGATGAATATTTGTTTCGATGCGTAAGCATCTCAGCAGGTGATTAACAAAGATGCTTACCATGGTAACCATCTTTGTTCTTCACATCGAAACATATATGCATATATATATGTATATATGTTGTGAGTACTTGTTTGTCAGTATGTAACCACTTATAATACATATACAAATTTTATACATATATATATATATATATATATATATATATATATATATATATATGTGTGTGTCTCTATAGACATGAAAACATCTCTAACATATGTTTCATTAAAAAAGCCTGACAAGATTTTGTTAAGATTTTATTGCCTTTTTCTTGCATGCGAACAAGAGATTTCTTTTAGGAACTGAAATGGTTGTTCGTTCCGGAGCGCTTTCGGTTAATCATTTTCATTTGAATGAGTCATGATTCGAAGCTTCTGCGCACTTCTGGAAAATCTCTGATGGCGTAATAAAAATCGACATCTAAAATGATTACAAATAGCCCCCAACACACACACCTAACACCACCACCAAAATAAATAAACAAATAAATATAACATTTCTACTAGTTGGTTAACTAAAAGGTCTCATTACTTTTAATGGCTTCCGCTAGTTCGCAAGTCCACAGAGAAGTGTTATTAGATATAAGTAAATACAGAAATAATGATTTTGGGAGATGCGAATTCTGTTTGGATAGAGTTTCTGTCAATACATTTATGGCTATCTTATGTGAGATAAAAAGACGGTCTTGTGTAGGCAAGCGAAAATAGTTGCCAGGATTCTTCATTACCTCTCATGGAGGTCATGGGTATGCCTCGTGGCTAAAATAATTGCGCGTCGCCAACATGGATAGTAGAAAATTCATGTTTGAGCCCTGAGAAATACCAGGATTTCGAATACTAACTTTTCAAAGTAATCTTTCTGTCCCTTATTCTGCTTTGCTTGTCCCTAGGCCTCATGAATTTAAACGTCCTACGAGGCTGGCATCCCGTTCCCACCCCTTCACCGTTGAAACTGTTAGATGTAGACGTCTCTTCTACTCCAATAGCTTCATGTCTCGCACATCTCGCCTCTGGAACTCCCTTCCCTATTACTGTTTCCCTGACAAATACAATCTCCAACGGTTTAAGTGTAGCGTCAATCGACATCTCCAGTTGCCTTGATCTATCCACTTCCCTTCTCCACATCCTTTCACCTTTCATTCCTATCTGCTCTCGCTCCAAATCTTCTGTAACCCCCTTGCCTTGATCGACCCACTGTCTTTCTCTTTCTCCACATCCTCTCCTTTACCACTCCTATCTGCTCTTCCTCCAACCCTCCTATAACCCCTTGCGTGATAGTGGCCTACAGCCTTGCTTGGGGTGATATGCTTAAAAAAAAAAAAAAAGATTAAGGTACGCTAAAGTATACGGATAGAACTAACAACTATACCCGAAAACAATCAAGAATATGAAAAGACGCACGTCGATGTAACGACACATGCGGACGGGGAGGGGACGTTGAAAGTTTACACTTTCAAATTTTTTTAAATTTTTCATATGTTTTTGGGTTTATATAACATGAATTACTACCCCAGTAGTTTCAAAATGCTATTAAGCTCAAGCCCCAAGGGGGCATCATCTTTCGAGAGGGGTCTGTGGGTCATTAAATTTTGCTATTAAACCCACTTTAAACTGACCTTGTGTCATATTCGGTAGCGACGTGTACCGCTGAAAAATACATATTTAATGTGAATGATATAGGTATGTATATGTACAATATATTGAAAATATGTGTACGAATTGTGCTAAAAATATATTACAAATTATATATACATATTCTAGGCATAAATTTATATATGCATATATGTATGTGTATAGGCATATATATATATATATATATATATATATATATATATATATATATATATACATATATATATATATATTTATATATACATATATATATATTTATATATACATATATATATATTTATATATACATATATATATATTTATATATACATATATATATATATATTTATATATACATATATATATATATATTTATATATACATATATATATATATTTATATATACATATATATATATATATTTATATATACATATATATATATATATTTATATATACATATATATATATATTTATATATACATATATATATATATTTATATATACATATATATATATATTTATATATACATATATATATATATTTATATATACATATATATATATATTTATATATACATATATATATATATTTATATATACATATATATATATATTTATATATACATATATATATATATTTATATATACATATATATATATATTTATATATACATATATATATATATTTATATATACATATATATATATATTTATATATACATATATATATATATTTATATATACATATATATATATATTTATATATACATATATATATATATTTATATATACATATATATATATATACATATATATATATATTTATATATACATATATATATATATTTATATATACATATATATATATATTTATATATACATATATATATATATATATTTATATATACATATATATATATATTTATATATACATATATATATATATTTATATATACATATATATATATATATTTATATATACATATATATATATATTTATATATACATATATATATATATTTATATATACATATATATATATATATACATATATATTTATTTATATATTTATTTATATTTATATATATATATATATATATATATTTATTTATATTTATATATATATATATATATATATATATATATATATATATTATTTTTTATACATATATATTAGTATGGGTGTATATATATATATATATATATATATATATATATATATATATATATATATATATATATATATATATATTGCTATTAAACCCACTTTAAACTGAATATATAACTTAAATATATATATACATTCTTTTATTAAACACAAAAATTTATCTCAACCTGCCCTGATAGTGGCTTAAAAATGCTTAAACCACATTACTTTCACATTTTTCCGAAATGAATATTGGACAAATCTTGACGTAATTTCCCTGTTGTTTGAGAAGGAATATTTGTCATTTGGAAAAGAAGATCATTAAAACTAATCGACATAAAATGTATGTCCTTTTTAATATATATATATATATATATATGTGTGTGTGTGTTTGTGTACATATGTATATATTTAACATATATATATATATATAAATTGGAAAAATAAAACATTCCTATAAATTCAGATACATACATAAAAAAAACTTCACATTCAGCTAAAAATAAAAATAAAAATCGCCTTTCCAATTGGCTAAAAGGATAGCCGAAAGCGCTCAAGTATGCAGAACTTTTGGACAGTTTTACACACTTTGTTTCCAGACAAGAAAACACTTGCACGAACACAAGAAAGATTAAATAAAAAGCTTAATCGCAGTACACTGTCAGTCGTCTTTAGTGAAACTTGTATAAAACAGCGATTAATTCCCAATATATATATATATATATATATATATATATATATATATATATATATATATATATATATATATATGTATGTATGTATGTATGTATGTATGTATCTATGTATGTAGGTATGTGTGTGTGTCTGTATGTGTATTGTGGATATGTGTAGCATATAAACTTATGTTAACTAAAACTCCGGAATTATTGAGTTTTAATTCAACAATAAGTAAGTCCTGAACAACAGTTTTTTTGTGTTTATACATATATATATATATATATATATATATATATATATATAATGCAATTGTGAAATTTACTAAATAAATCCATCATTCCTTTTACGGTACGGCTCAACTAGTATGAATATATGTACATAACTGCATATAAGATGTAAATCACACACACACACACACACATATATATATATATATATATATGTATATATATATATATATATATAATACTATATGAAAAGATTACTGATCATAACCCCACACGCAAAAGCACACAACATGCACACATAGTGACAAAATACAGTGATCAAGCCACTCATATACATGCACGCACGCTCACTTGCAAACCTCACACAACTTAGGAAGTACGTGTGTATGTATGTACGTATATATGTGTGTATGTGTATACTGGTTCTATGTAACTTGGGAAGTATGTGTATGTACGTATGTGGGTATGTGTGTGTGAATGTACTGATTCCTTGTGATGGGACGGTGTGTGTGTGTGTGTGTGTGCATGTATGTATGTGTACAAATGTGTTTACTAATTCCTCATAGTGAGACAGTGTGTATGTATGGAGAAGGAATATACACACGTATATATGCATGCATGCTGACAGAAACACACGAAAATGGAAATAGATCGAAGAACACACAGGGGTCATTAAAACATTAAAAGATAAGATACCGACAACTAATTCATCATTTCTCAAACCAACCTTAATTGTTTTATGACCCTTCGCACAGAACTCTTAACTGACAATTCAAGAAAGACATTCGGATTACTAACACAAAAACAGAGAATGTCTCATATCGAGAATATTTAACATTGAAAAACATAAAGGAGAAAAAAATTAATTATTTTTAATAATATGTGGAAATATCCACCCTTTACCTGAAGACGGTCGCGAGACCAGAGACACGTGTAGTAAAATTATGGAAAATAAAACATAATATTTATTTTTTAAAATCCACATTACAACCAAAAACGTTTGCGGTACCTCTCTTCTTTTTGATATACACACTTTTCTCTCGTTGGAACCACTATAACCTCTTCTTTTCATATATATATATATATATATATATATATATATATATATAATTGCATTTCGACCCAAAACAGTCGAACAAGATAATTCTGAGAGATAAAGTTTTTACGGCAAGTTACAGTGCTCGATATCAAGTGAGACAGCAATAAAAGTAATAATTCAAATGAAATATATCCCTTTATCTTGTCTGTATCCACTCTTCAAGAAGAATAGTTTGAAATTGAATTTATTATTAGAAATCATTTCAAGAAAAAATAATAAAAATAATAATAAATAAATCAGTTGTACAGAAAAGTGAACCTAATCCCGTGAATCATAGAGCAGATATTTATAAGTGAATATATTTAATTTTATTTATTTATTTATTATTATTATTATTATTATTATTATTATTATTATTATTATTATATTTAGGTGATTTTGAATAGTTTTCAACTTTAATCCCATCACCATATCTGTGGTAAAATTATTGCACATCAGATTTTTAAAGAGGTCGTACTTCTTGGTCCAGCCAGTATCTTTTCAGAATTGTCACGTATATGTTCGTGTGAGTGCAATAACGCTGTATATCCCACAAAAATTAACTTAGATACATAGTAGTTAATCACAAACAAAGGTAGTTAATCACAAACAAAGAACTTTATCAAATAAGAGAAATCACATGATTCCAAAACCTCCAACAGCTGCAACAGCTAAAATAGATAGCACATGAAACTCGAAGAAAAAGTAGTGACATAATGAAGATATTCTGGCATTCAATATTACTTTAACTAAAAAATGTTAGAAAGGAAATTCTTACCAATGATAGAAAGTGAGCTAACAATGGATTTAAGAATCCTATATTCCTGAAGAAGGCACGGTGGAGTAATTGAGAAATCAGGGTGCCGAGTTCGAATTCCAGTCAGATCCATTATATTCACTTATGTGCTAATATCCTTAGGAAAGGTATGAATCCTCCCCCCCCCCCCAGCTACGGGGAAATAGCAGGACAAACCGGGTTCTATAGCGTTTGATGACAACTGGTCTACTGCAGGAAGAAATGGCAACCTACTGCGGGAAAAAATCTGCCTCGTCAGTCATGTATTGAAAGATACATGATCACCTAAGCGTGTATCACGCATGGCACTTAACTGACTTCCCCCCATCTATGGGTAAATAGCAGGACAGACCGGGTTCTATAGCGTTGAATGGCAACTGGACTACCTCAGAAAAAAATGGCAACCTACTGCGGAGAAAAAATCTGCCTCGTCAGTCATGTATCGAAAGATACAAGATCGCCTAAGCGTGTATCACGCATGCCACATGACTGACTGATTTTCCTGAAAAGGTGTTATAAGAGAAAAGCTTTATAAACTTTAACCGACAGTAAGGCTAACTGTTCAGTCAATGAATGTGGAATGTTTCCTTATAAGGAAACGGCTATCTTATTATTCCATCCAGTGCTAGCTATCGGTATTTGCCAGGTTTCACATACTTATTTTCAAGATACACTGGCTATCCCCGTTTGGAAAAGGGGTTGTAAAACACCTGTCTATGCAAATTCACCGTGTCACTTACAAAGCCCTTCCTTATTTATTATTTATTAGCCATGAGTTAGATGGCAAAACAGGAAGTGGGAAGGATAATTAGAGGAAAAACGTTTCTTAGCGCTAAAAAGGATAGGTAGTTGTGGAGAGCAATGATCACCCACGTTCCGAAGCAACACGGCACATATAACAAGGAAAATCTTTTAAATTGGGCCCTCAGATGTCTCTCTTTCATCTGAGATTAAACAATGACGGGTAGCAAAATGTCTATTTCAATCAAGAAGCAGCGTAAAAGAAACTCGAAAATCGATCAGGTACAGCAATTTTAATATCTGTGAAGTGTTTTAACGGAGAACAGAAAGTGTGACACCTAAATCTGAAGGCGCATTAAGATAGCGAAAGATGCCTTTCAGATGCTAAGCAAAATATTAAGAAACAGAAAATTTCGTCAGAAACAAAGAAAATAATACTGAACCGTTATTTTAATATCAGTAGTTCCATTTGGCTGTGAATGTTGAACCATCTCCTCAAAGACAGAATGGACTTGAAGCAACAGAAATAGAGTTCTACAGAGGGATACTGAGAATACCAAGGGATGGATATGTGAGCAACGACCAAGTTTTAGAGCAAATGGAAACTCAAAGAACATCAGGAACTATATAGTCAAATTTTCTAATGTGCATAATTGTTGAAACTTGACTAATGCATGGAATAATAATGCAACACAAAATGTACTTAGAACAAAATGTATTGAAACAAGAAAGTGTACACAATATTTACATATAGTCTTTTGTATATTCCTGGGAAGACCGTTCCTGGAAAATGTGTTGACTGAGTCGCAGTCGGGCAGAGTCTCTGGTTAAATTTCTTGATTCGTTCTCTCTCTTCCCGGTACCAACCATATTTATATGGTCGGTACTCCACTATGCAAATTAGGTGGATCCTACCACAACAATAATGAAGAAAGAGGGTTCGGAAAAGTTGATACTCACAGGACAGATTAAAGGCAAGATGGACAAAGGAAGACAACGCAGAATCTACCTAGCGATCTTGACTAAATGGATGACGGAACAAGGTTTGGGAGTGATAACAAAAAAAAAATTATTAAGAGCTACAACGAACAGGAGAGCCATGATCACCAACGTCCTGAAGAGGCATGGCACACAGACAATTTAAAAACCCTCCACGCCGAGTAATCAGTACAGTTCTTCTAAAATCAGAGATAACCAAGAAGCTTAAGACAAGTCACTCGGTTAGTAAGCGTGTAGAAACACAAACTTACCTCTTTTTTAAGACATAGTTTCGCAACGTGTTCGTCCCGCGCAGCAGAAATCCGAGCCGCTCCCTTCTCATATATCTATTATTTTATTACATCCAGACCTTATTTGTTTCCCTGCTGGGTTTAACTTGTAAAAATCCGGGTCCCCAAGTTGTCAATACTGTAACAGAGTCAGTACAAAGAAACAGCACTCGTCTTTTGGGCATAAAACTTTTTTCTATCACGAAAAATTAGTGTCTAGTTTATGGCTGGAGGCGCAACGGCTGAATATTTCGACTCCTTCCCGATTATATATAGCATGTCAGGTTTCTTGGTGCTGACCTGACTTTACGATAAAAAAAATATTAATTTCAATTCGCGTATGTGGTGCTAACAACACAAGAATGGTCACAAAATTGTTTATGGCATTGTAGATTGTTAGGGTGTCGACATTAAACCCACGACAGACAGAGGGCAAAAAAATAATTATAAAAAAACACCCGTCACCACACTTTATCTTATTAAGCTTACCTACGTTATGCACAAAGTCACTCTTCGCTTACAGTACTGGATGCTCTAAAGCGGTCACCTGTTTCAGTAATATTGATTTACTAGATTAGTTGAGGCACAAGGCCGATATTAAGGAGCACCCAGTGAGGGTCAAACTCACTACTCAGTCGCAATCGATCTAGGGAGACAAGCTTGCTAACCATTACACCACGTCGAAAGGTCCTAATGGTGTTCTAAGCGTAGCTTAGACGTAGCACAAGGCCAAACCTTTAAAGCACCCAGTGAGGATCGAATCCACTACTTATTCGTAATCGATCTCGAGACAAGCAGGCTAACCATTACACCCCATCGAAGGCTTCTAATGGTTTTCTAAGCTTAGTTTTCTAAGCTTAGTTTTGGTTCAAGGCCGAAAGTTTGGAACATCCAGTGGGGATCGAACTCACAACTCCGTCGAGACAATCTTGCTAACCATTACATGACGTCGAAGTGCTCTAATGGCTTTCTAAGCGTAGCTTAGATGTGACACAAGGCCGAAAGTGTGGAGCACCCAATGCGGAACGAACTCACTATTCAGTTGTAACTGATCTCTCAAGACAAACTTGATAACCATTTCACCACATTGAAATTCCCTAATGGTTTTCTAAGAGTATCACAAAGCCGAAAGTGTGGATCGAACTCACTACTCCGTGACAAGCTAGTTAACCATTACACCTTGTAGAGGTTCCCAACCCATTTCAGTATTAATTGGGATCAACGTTGCTTAATATCGATAATCAGACAAGAACCAACGCTTTCAACTGAAGCAGGTATTTTCTCACCTCAAATTAGTCTGGCACAGGTGTCTGTGGGTCAACCAACGGTAGATCAAACCGACCACACAGTATTTATAGGTTATCTTAATTATTGGCACGGAATACAGGCTAATACAAACACGAGACTAAATCTGTCATACGTAAAATTATTGCTTATTTAACTCCAGAATTCGTTAAATAATCTCTGCTTATGGATGTGTACCACCAGCTTACATGTTGAGTGCCAGCCACCGACAGCCGGTGACACCTTACATTTCAAACAGCTGATGCACCTGATTTTTCTTAAGCTCTAATAAACACCAGAATATAAAGTATAATTCGGTATCATCTCGGATCAGTTCAGTACGTATTGAGAACATTGCAATTCAACTTCTCTTAGAACAGCGTCCTCGGTATGACGATAAACTACATCCGCGTCCGGGGTAAGACGATAAACTACGTCCAATAGCAAGACCTCTGATCAGGAGGATTTGAGGAACGTGGAACCAGCTCTTATTTGCTGATGTTCCCAGGTCCATCCTGACCCGGGGTGGTAGCACATGTTGGGGTCCCAGCTATGGGCAAATAGTTAACCCCGAAACTAGGATAAAAAACACTATGAAAGTGTAAAAATAGGTTTTAATACCAGAAATACTTTGTAAAAAATTATTATCAGCAATAAATTTTTGAAGAAAAAAGACTATTGCCAGCAATACATTTTTGAAAAAATATATTACCAACAATACGTTTTTGAAAAAAAAAATATTACCAGCAATACATTTTTGGAAAAAAAATATTACCAGCTATACATTTTTGAGGAAAAAAATTATTACCAAAAATAGATATTTGACAAAACAAAATGTTACCAGCAATAAAAATTTTGCCGGCATTAAATAACCCATTGAGGTTGATATGCCGTAAAACAAACCAAACCAAATTTCTTAGAACAAGGATTCCTTATTGACATTAAATTCTATTCAGACTATTTGGTATTTCCCGGCTTTACCCACATACTAACCAAATAGGGAACATTCGGTGAAGTTCGAACGTACTAAAATAAAAGTTAGATTAGCTAAGCATGATACAACGAAGTGGCGTGCTTTATATTAAGTCGAGCCAGATTGGTGTGAAACTAAGGCAATAGTGCATTTAGAAAGTTTGCTAAACATCGCACGACAGGAGGACATTTCATGGCATCTGGATTGATGTTGTATTGTTGACCATGTTATTATCATTCATTTCATATAAAAGTGGCAGTTGCTAAATTATGTAAGTGGATCAAGTTCTATCGTTTAACATTATATTAAAAATTAAGCGCAATTTATACAAGTAGGTTTGTGCATTCGAGTAGTTAGAACGTTTGCATTCCGACCATACTATCGGAGTTTCTTTATGTTTTTTTTAATCATTTCATCCCAAGCAAGGCAACAAAGCCACTAAGACACAGGGGGTACTGAGTGTTAAAGAATATGAGAAAAAAAACACTATTAAAGATCAAAAACAATAAAAGAACAAGAATTAAGAAGACTGAAGATAACGATTGATATTGCATTTAATTCTTTTGACAATCAAACTTGAATAGTAAGCAAAAGAAGAAAGTTCCACAAACAATAAATACGAGAAAAGAAACTGTCAGCATAGAACGTACAGTTATATCGAGCCGGTAAAAATAAGATATTGCTGCCAGTCTAGTACTACGCTTAAATTCATAAAGTTTAAGTACCATAGAGGACAGTAATATTTATTTTGAAAGTACAAAAATGTTGCAGAAAGACAAAACTGGGGATAGGGGATGGCTGGTCTTCACTCTATCTTATCTTAAACTTAGTTATCCACAATTACTGACCAAACATACCATAGTATTCCTTACACCAAAACAACACATTCTTATTTATCATTCTTACTGCAGTCACCATAATACCTCCGAGTCTCTATGAAATCCTAACTAGTTCCCATATGTACAATTTGTCTGTCGGGTGGGGAATAAAAATAACAACTTTTAAAAATGAAACCCCAATGAATATTTACAATGATTAAACTTTTATATACAAGAAACTAAAAAAAAATAGTGTTAGTAATAAAAAAAAAACAAGAAGAAAGTTCATCAGAACAATTATTATGAAAGTATTTATAGAAAAATCACAAGGAAGCTACATTACGGCGGTGGGAAAGTGACTGAAGCTGAGATATCGAATCATGATCAATGAAATTGCAGATTCTTCTTCAGATTTTATCAAATATATAGCAGGATCACTATTCTAGCAATATTCTAAAGATGAAACAATAGTAGACTTATAAATCTTCAAGATAGATTCGGACGAGAAACATTGTCTAGCACGAGAGTGAACCAACTTTCCTCGCAGCAGACCTAGCAGTTGATTCAATCGAAGCCCGATTTTTCAATAATATCGGCCTGAAGAGACAATTCCAACGTGAGGCACCGTTTAAACGTCCTGAAAACCATACCACGAGTTGATTTAAGACATACGAATAAAAAAATGGTTGACGGAACTATCCGGGATCAGTCGATGGCTGTGGCGGAGGGTTTGTTTGAGTGTACTGGCTTTGTTCAAACCTGCTGATCACGTTAGATTATGCGCTCTCACCTTGAAAGTTCAGTCAGAATAGCTGCAGTATTTAATTACAGGTTGGCACTGTAACTGTTGAAGAAATAGTCGGGGATACTAAAAAAATAAAATAAAATCAAGTATGTGCAGAAGATTAAATATCTGGGAAGGTACGACGCGGAGATCCGAAGACGGATTTGGATTGCCAAGGATGTATTCCAAAAGCTGGGCAGTGTACTGCGAGACAGGAGGATTTCTTTGGTAACAAAGAGTACTGGGCTGATACGTGACATCTGTCCTCCTATACGGCTGTGAATGTTTCACGGTCACCTCAGAGATGAAGAAGAGTCTCGAGCCACGAAGATGGCGTTTTACAGATGGATTCTAAGGATATCATGGACCGAGCGCGTGAGCAACGATGAGGTCTTGGAAAGGAAGCACACAAGGAGGAAGCTTATACTTAAAATAAGGAAGAGGCAGATGAAATTTCTGGGGCAGAAAGGAGGGCCTGAAGAATCTCATACTCACAGATCGAATAGAGGGAAAAAGAGACAAGGGGAAGGCAACGCATGACATCCTGGCGGGATTAAGCAAGGGAATGGCAGAACGTGGTCTGGAGGAGTTGGCAGAGGCCCGAAACTTATTGAGAACAACAAGGGATGGGGGAAAGTAGAGAGTCATGATCGCCTACGTCCTGAAAGGAGACGGCACATAAAAAGAAAAAAATGTACCTGAGCGGGCTTCGTTAGGGTGGGATTAGATAGCCGCCATAGCCGACGGAAACAAGCAGTCAGCCATGGACTTTTAATATATGCAGTGGCATACCTTCACAAAGACGTAACAAATAAAAAAGATTAAAGTACAATAAATACCATGCAAGTTGTGATAATGACCCTTGGGAACATAAGTTCAGGTGATAACCTTATAAATTAAAACATATTCCCGTTTGAGATTGACTTACGACCATATCACGTTGAATCTCATTCATTCACTGAAGTTAAGCAACGTTGAACCTTGGCAGTACATAGATGGGTGACCGCTCGAGAATACTAGGTGCTGTAAGCTTGGATGTTCGAATGGTGTAGCGGAATGAGAAATCGGAGAGACGAGTTCGAATTCCATTCAGGTTCGTTTTATTCACTTACGCACAAAATACTCTTGGGAAAGGTATGAATTCATCTCTTCTCCTCCTACCTATGGGTTAAATATTAAGACCTGTATAAAAAAAAATATCATTATCTCAAAAAATTCTTACAATCCCAAAATATATTTCAGCTTTAAATAAGACGTATTTTTACAAATCAATCAAAAGATCAATCGTTCTAAATTCTGCAGAATCGCTTTCGATATCACGGGCTTACATGTGCTATCTTTAATAGAATTTCAAGCAAAAAACATAAAATGAAGCTCAAAGTTAACCCTTAAACAACGGAAATTATCAACCGATGTTTCTGTGGAGGTCAACGAATTTCATCAGTTGTTGATTTTAATTGTTTTATTTTTTTTCCAAAGATATTAGCATTAGTTATTCATGATTAGCTTTGTTTGTTTGTTTGGCAGCATATCAGTTCCTTGGAGCATTTTCTTGGGAGCATTACTAATTTCTTTTACAAAAATTTCTTGCTGGTTATTTTTTTATTTTTTTTTTTTCAAAAATATATTGCTGTTAATTTTTTTGCGAAAATGTATTTCTGGTAATTTTCTTACTATAAAAACGTATTGCTGGTATTTTTGCTATAAAAAATTATTTTTATACTTTCATCGTGTTATGACCCTGGTTTGTGGGTAACTATTTATCCTTAGTTGATATCCTAACAGGTGCTACAATTAAGTAGGTTTTCCAGGCTTCTCAAAACCTTCAATCTCCCGATCAGAGGCCTTGCTGTAGTTTCTGCCCAGGATTATCATGATTAGCATCTAAATGACTAACTAGCAACGCTACGATTCATTGGATGATTTTTGTTTAATCAGTTCACTCCAAGTAAGGCGATAATGCCACTAAGACGCAAAAGGCCACTGGGAGTGAAAGAGAATGAGAAGACTTTAGAAGGAACCGGAAACCCAATCCTAAACAGGAAACAAGGGATAAGCCTCTACTTCTGTTCAAAAGACTGGGAATAAGTGTGAACTGGGCGATTCATAAATTTATGACATTGCCTGGTATAATTGCCTTCAGATCGTTTGACTGTATATTAATAGTTTTTTTTTCTTCTATGTGCCGCATCCATTCAGAACATATGGCTCTCCACAGCTTTCAGTCTCTTATGGTCCTTATCAATTTTTTCTGTCTCTCCTAAGACCTCGCTCCGTTCCGCCATCCTTTCACACAATCTCGTCAAGTGACTCACTGCCTTCCCCTATCTCTCTTGTTCCGTGATAGTTAAGTTGTCCTTTCTCATTATGTATCCAAGGAATTTCAGCTATCTTTTCCTGATTCTGAGTATAAGTGCCCTTTCTGTTGAAATTTTATTCCTTGTTACTCGCTCCGCCCATGGAACTCTCAGTATCCTTCTGTAGAAACACATTTCTGTTGCCTCCAGTTTTCTCTTCAACTGTGAGGAGACTGTCCAGCATCCACCGTCATATAAGTCAATGGATATCACATAGCAATCCAGCACATTTTCTTTGTTTCTAAAGAATTTTTTTCTGTTTCTCAGCATCTTGCTTAATTTTTGGAATGTTTCTTTCGCTAGTTCAGTTCGTGCTCGGATCTCGGTGTCACATTTTCCATCCTCGGTTAAAACACTTCCCAGATATCTAAACTTCTGCATCTGCCGAATGTTGACATCTGCAATTTTTAATTCGCATCTTGGGCTTTTTCTCTTAGCCAATGAGCATATTTTCTGTTTTCATGCAGTTGATGGTTCGCCCTTTTTTTTCTCGCTTTCATTTACTACCTTGTGAGCCATCAACACAATGTCATCTGCGTATCTTATAATGTTCAGATTACGCCCACCGATAAAAAATCCGAGTAGTGTCTCCAGTTCTAAATACCCAATGTACACAACGGTATATTCTTCACAAAAGCAAAGTGACAAATCAAAAAGCTTAAAGTTCCATAGACGCCATGTTGCAAGTTGCAAGAATTTCATATAAGTAACTTGAGACACCTTATAAAGTTCATACGATAATAAAACATCTTAAAATTTATATCTGTTTCTATATTTGAACGCTGCAATCACTTTAGTTCAAATTCTACATTTAGATATCAAAGCTGTTGTTCAAATTCTACGTTTGTATATATCAGATATCTACGTTGTTCTTCAAATTATATGTTTTGATATCAGATATCTACGTTGTTGTTCAAATTTCTACGTTTATATATCGGATAACTAAGTGGTTCTTCAAATTCTACGTTTAGATATTAGATATCTAATTTGTTATTCAAATTCTAGGTTTACTTACCAAATATGTACGTTGCTCTTTATATTCTATCTATAAATATCAAAGGCTTACCTACAAAAGTATATGAGCTATCTTTAATTAGATGTCAAAAAGAAGTTGTTAAGTACAACCAGACAAAACATGTAGATGAAGCTCAAAGTTATTCCTTAAACAGCGGGCATCATCGGTTGAGGTTTCACTGGAAATCAGCGAATATCATCAATTGATGGTTTGAAAATGATATGAGCGTCATTCATTTTTGGTTCGAGTCAAATTGAGTAATGACAACTGATGAGGTTACTCTTTACTACGATTCGAAGAGAAAAGAGGCGAAAATTAGTGACAACGTGAAGCAAAAAAATGCACAACTACATTGTGTATAACTGTATCATCTATATATAAAATTTTATGAGGTCCGTTAGCCCGTCCGTCTATCACACACTCTAAAATAGTCATATATTGACCGACCGAAACCAAATTTTGAGGAGAAGTACAAACAGGTAAGGGGTAAAAAGTACAATTGCTTTTACTAGGGTGCGTAGTTTAGCACAATAAATTTTCATTCATTTTTTTTTTGGAAAAAATTAAAAATTAACATACAAAACATACTCCGACTATTTTTTAAAAAGTTAATGATTAAAATAATACTTACTTAATAAAAATGCAATATTGTTTCTTGCATATCTTTTCTTTAAGTATTTATATATATTAAATTCTGGAAAAATATATTGTACAGTCATAGCACTGTAAATATAAACACAGTAGAGATAGTTTCAAATGGGCAGAGTTAAGCGATCCTTTCAATAATACCAAATACTATGGGGATTTCATCACGCATGCAAAATAATTCTAGTAGTTTTAACTACTAGTATTATCTTGCAATGCGTGATGAAATATCAAATTTAGGAATCGTACACTTGTTTTATTTACCTGTTTTCGTTTTTATCATCTGGAATAGTTCAAATATGTTTTTATAGTTTTTGTTCATAATTAAATTATTTTTCTTAATTTTTTTTCACCGGCTTGGTGCGAACGTTCTTGTAACATTTTCTCGCCGTTTCAGGGTTAAAGAAAAAACTAAAATAGCGTGACGCTGGATTCGTTTGGCTCATAATTTTCCCATCGATAAAAAATGGCCAATAAATTTGTGAAAAACATTATATTTTAAGGTAAATATGGTGTCATAGAAATAAAATATAGGACGTTGATTTTTTTTTTGTTGTAATTGCACACTTCGCATATACTGATTAAATCTAAAAAAAAAAATGAAAGCTTCTAATTGAAGAAACTGATGTGTTTTTAAGATTTATTCCGTTAACTTATCGAATTTCAATTATAAGACGGCCCTTAAAAAATGATGCCTTTTTTGTAATGAAGACTAACATTAGAATAAACCAAACATATACTGGGAGCAGTCCCCCCTGCATATACATATATATATATATATATATATATATATATATATATATATATATATATATATATATATATATATATATATATATATCGGTTTTGTAGTGCGTATTCAATTTAAAAAAATTAAAGTAAAAAAATAAAAAATAAAAAATAAAAAAAATTTTAAAAAATTTAAAAAAATAAAAAAATAAGAAATAAAAAAAAATCGCCATATAACTAGCTTCAGTATTTGTTTTTCGTTTGAATGATTTACGTTACATATATATATATAAAGAGAGAGAGAGAAAGAAAGAAAAAAGGAGAGAGAGAAAAATAGAGAAAGGGAGAGAGAGAGAGAGGAAAGTAACTTAATTCATAAAAAGGGGCGTAAGACAAGGATGTGTATTCTCAACGGATTTATTTAACCTATACAGCGAAGCGATCATACGTGAACTAGAAATCCTGCCAGGATTTATTATACGCAATCTTAAAAACATAAGCTACGAATATGACACGGTGTAAATGACAGAGAAGAGAGAAAACTGCAGGAACTTCTAGAAATTGTATTAATGGAAAGCTGGAAGAAAGGTCTATCTATTATAAGACAGAACGTGTTGTTGATCTTAAGAAGAAGAATACAAGATGCAAGCTAGGAAATGCCGGAGTCACCATCTCGTAAGTACAGTAATCTGAGTATTGATCATGTTTAACGTTGCTTAACTTCGATGATCGAACGAGAACCGGCGTTTCGACTGGACATGGCTTTAAAAGTTTGTTTTACTTCCCGGACGTATTCAACCTTTACAATGAGGGGATCCTAAGAGATTTAGAAGTCATAACGGGATTCATTATTGGCGGCCACAATCTTAACAATCTTAAATATTCAAATGACAAATTCTTAATAGTAGGCTCAGAAAGGAAGCCACAAACACTCCCAAAGAAGCTAGAAAAAGAAAGCAAGAGGAAAGGACAAACCTCAATTGTAAGAAGACGGAAGATATTGTTGTCAGATCCAAACTACAAATTGGTGACACCAAAATCAAGCAAGTATAAAATGTTAAATATCCTGGAAGTGTTTTAACAGGGGACGGAAAGTGCGACACCGAAATCTGCAGACGCACTGGGTTCTTTCCAAAAGATGCCTCCCACTGCAAAGAAACTAGAGGAACACAGCACATGAAACAAAGAAAGAATCTTTTTTAAGTTGGGCACTCAAAATTCTTGCTTTCATCTGAGATCGAACAATGACAGATAGCGAAATGCCTATTTCAGTTAAGAAGCAACGCAACAAAAAAAACTCGAAAACCGAACAATTTTAATATCTGAAAACTGTTCTAACAGAGGACACAAAGAGTGACATTAAAATCTGAAGGCGCATTGAGAGAGCAAAAGATGCCTTTCAAAAGCTTGGCAAAGTATTAAGAAACAGAAAAAAATCGTTAGAAACAAAGCAAAGAGTACGGAACTGATATGTAATATCAGTTATCCTTTATGGAAGTTATTGCTGGAGAATCTCCTCACAGATGAAGAAGAGATTTGTGACAAAAGAAATGTGGTTCTACAGAAGGATGCTGAGAATACAAATGGACTGAACATGTTAGCAATGACAATGTTTTAAGAAAATAGAAATAATAAAGACACTTATCCTTAGAATCAGAAAAAGACAGTTGTAATTTATAGGGTACATAATGAGGAAAGAAGGCTTAGAAAATAGGACATAATGAAGGCAAGGGGGCGTAGAGGAAAGTAGCGAATAACCTACAGGACGGGTAGAAGAGATAGCAAATAGAAAAACATTGCTAAGAGTCCAAAAGGACAGTAGGTTGATCGCCAATGTCCTGAAGTGACACAGAGCATAGAAGAAGAAGAAGAAGAAGAAGAAGAAGAAGAAGAAGAAGAAGAAGAAGAAGAAGAAAGAAAGAAGAAGAAGAAGAAGAAGAAGAAGAAGAAGAAGAAGAAGAAGAAGAAGAAGAAGAAGAAGAAGAAGAAAGAAGAAGAAGAAGAAGAAGAAGAAGAAGAAGAAGAAGAAGAAGAAGAAGAAGAAAGAAGAAGAAGAAGAAAGAAGAAGAAGAAGAAGAAGAAGAAGAAGAAGAAGAAGAAGAAGAAGAAGAAGAAGAAGAAGAAGAAGAAGAAGAAGAAGAAGAAGAAGAAGAAGAAGAAGAAGAAGAAGAAGAAGAAAAGAAGAAGAAGAAGAAGAAGAAGAAGAAGAAGAAGAAGAAGAAGAAGAAGAAGAAGAAGAAGAAGGAAGAAGAAGAAGAAGAAGAAGAAGAAGAAGAAGAAGAAGAAGAAGAAGAAGAAGAAGAAGAAGAAGAAGAAGAAGAAGAAGAAGAAGAAGAAGAAGAAGAAGAAGAAGAAGAAGAAGGAAGAAGAAGAAGAAGAAGAAGAAGAAGAAGAAGAAGAAGAAGAAGAAGAAGAAGAAGAAGAAGAAGAAGAAGAAGAAGAAGAAGAAGAAGAAGAAGAAGAAGAAGAAGAAGAAGAAGAAGAAGAAGAAGAAGAAGAAGAAGAAGAAGAAGAAGAAGAAGAAGAAGAAGAAGAAGAAGAAGAAGAAGAAGAAGAAGAAGAAGAAAGAAGAAGAAGAGAAGAAGAAGAAGAAGAAGAAGAAGAAGAAGAAGAAGAAGAAGAAGAAGAAGAAGAAGAAGAAGAAGAAGAAGAAGAAGAAGAAGAAGAAGAAAGGAAGAAGAAGAGAAGAAGAAGAAGAAGAAGAAGAAGAAGAAGAAGAAGAAGAAGAAGAAGAAGAAGAAGAAGAAGAAGAAGAAGAAGAAGAAGAAGAAGAAGAAGAAGAAGAAGAAGAAGAAGAAGAAGAAGAAGAAGAAGAAAAGAAGAAGAAGAAGAAGAAGAGAAGAAGAAGAAGAAGAAAGAAGAAGAAGAAGAAGAAGAAGAAGAAGAAGAAGAAGAAGAAGAAGAAGAAGAAAGAAGAAGAAGAGAAAGAAGAAGAAGAAGAAGAAGAAGAAAGAAGAAGAAGAAGAAGAAGAAGAAGAAGAAGAAGAAAAGAAGAAGAAGAAGAAGAAGAAGAAGAAGAAGAAGAAGAAGAAGAAGAAGAAGAAGCGTTTTTTATCTAAAATACTTATTATTATTATTTGATTTGTTTTTGACAGATATTAAATAAATATCTGAGAGTTTGGCAAACATGTTGGGAAGTGAAGTGAAGTAAATCCACCTTATGGATTCGTTCACGTCAATTAAAAACATTTATTTTTTCCCATAATTTATATGAAGCATTTTACCCAGTTCCCCCCGAAAACCGAAAGCTTCAGCCTCTGGAAAATGAAGTAAACGTTCTTATCACCTCAACGATAAGAATATAATTAATAAATGGTTTTTATTTACGTCGTAATGATCTTTACTATGCTTGCTCCTCTCTCCATACATATGATTTTAATATATGCTAGATTTATGGGTTAAAGTGCTCAATATCAGAGATAGAGCGTATGTAAATATAAAAGTGGACACCGAGATTAAGTGCGAGTGGCAACAGTTTAAACTTCATGCCTGAAGTATCAAAAATACTTTCACAAACTTTTCCATACACAAAAACAAATACAAATTCCATATAAACATATATCCGAAAATCCCTCGTTTTTGAGATAATTAAAGAGATTTACGTTAGATGGCACTGTGCTGTCTTGTAGACGAGGTTACATTTCTTTATATATTTCTGAGATGAGGTATTGTAATTATTTACTCTATTTACATTCTTCGGACTGTTGTCTTCATCTCTTTTGGCCATATTCACGACGTTGTGGCCGTTGTACCCTCAGGTCTTCTTTCGTACTGAATCCTTTGGTAAATTGTTCTAGTTCCACATGCCATGCCTCTTCCGGATGTCTCAGCGTCACCTTACACCATGGCTCTAATTTCACTTTTATATAAATTACATCTATCGGCTTCTGTATTCGAAACTCTTACTAAAGAAATAAATGTGTGCAGACCAGACATATTGATCATTTCTCACTGAAACTAGAGGTCTATGTTCGATTCCAGGTATAAGCCTTAATTTCAACTGCTGATTTTCAAGATATTCCTGGCACAAAACAATCTACTTGGCTTTATTCTTCCCTTTTTTGTTTAGTGAATATCTCTACATAATGTCGGGTTACTTGATTAGTCAATCCTTATTACAGACAACTGCTCAGGTACATTTCTGTCTGTTCAACACCCACAGGATCCATTTGTAGTTTATACTACAACTATACTCAGAGGACCCTTAGTTACAGTTTCTCAGTGAGCGCATATAATATGGCATATAATATGGTATGATCAATAGTTTTGAACAAGTCCAGTACACTCAAGCACTCGATCACGATGACTTGTGATTTCGCGCTAGCACAACCATCGACAGCTTTCGAGCAGCACTGTCTATCAAATTTTAATCACAGGGTTTGGGTCAATCCATGCTGTGGCTTTCAGTCACTTTCTAAAGGTGCCGCTCGTTAGGACCACACCCACTTGCCGATAATATCAAGAAATCACCTCACTGACAAATCGACTATGGCGAACGTTCTAACCTATTACGATATAATTTTCATGAAAGAAAAATTTAAAAGAAAATATTTTGGCAATCTTATTAGAAATATTTACGTAGATTTTCGTATGCTTGGAAGCCACAACTAACGGTAATCCAAGCCTACACAGTAATCTTCGTCGTGGGCCAATCGTTTGCATTCCCAGTAAGATGCTATTTCTTTCCGATCTGACTATATACACAACATCGTATGAAAGTTATTTCTGATCCGGTTAGAACAATTCATTTCACTTTATTTCACGATCGCCCACCGTTCAACTTTACGTCCACCATCATAAGTTGTTTCAAAAACGAAATATTTTCGTTACATTTCAGTTACGGATCGCATGCAGAAATATGCTCCAGTAAACTCTTTTTTTTTCTTTCACTTAATTTTCCCTATCTCTTAACTTTTTTTTTTCCTTTATTTTCTCCTTTCTCATAAATTTTTCCTTTCTCTTAATTTTGTTTCTTTCTCTTATATGTTTTCTTTCTGCGAATTTTTTTCTCTTTAATTATTTCCCCTTTCTTTTAATTTTTCCTTTGCCTTATTTTTTTCTTTTCTCTTACTTATTCGTTTTTTTTTTTCCTAACAAAAGCAAATAGATTCACCTATGGACCGGTTTATCCCTTGTTTCATGTTTGGGATTGGGTTTCTCATTCCTCCTAAAGTCTTCTCATTCGCTTTTCCTCCCAGTAACCTTCTTGCGTTTTATTGGCATTATCACCCTTGCTTGGAAAGAAATGACTAAAAGAAAATGATTTCCTCGTGTAGAAGTCACACAGCACATCGACTGGCATAAACCAACTGATGCACATGCAAATGCAAATAGCGTTTTATAACGTTGGTTATTCTCAATTATTGTCTTCATTTTGATCGTGTCAACCACAGCTGGTTTACCTGTCCGTGAAATAATAGTTGAGCGAGAGATTTCAAATACGTAACTTCACAAAACTCTTTTTACACGTTCGATCATTCCCCGTACTATTCTCCATAGACTGTATTATTTACATTCTGAGTAATGTCGCTATCTTTGTTGATGTTATTAGCCCAACGCTTCCGTCGTTGTTCTCTTCGGCCTTCTTCAGGTGTCTGTCGATCCGGGTAAACGTTAGAGAATTTCAAACTGAACGTACGGAAATAGATTGTTCTCATGCCGCTGGCCATATCTCGGGATATCGCGCCTGGTTCTCAGTATTCTTCAGTTACAGCTAGTCATAAAATTTCTGTTTGACTTTCTGGAAAGAGGAGATATCATTATTTAGAGTCGAACAAATGTCATCATCTTTGTTGTTATTATCAAAAGAGTTCGGCTATTGTACGCTTCGGGCAAACTTCAGGGAATTTAGAACTACATGCTTTAATTAATCTAAGGTAATAGATTGTAATCTCATTCGGCTGTCGAAGTCTAGGACAGACACCTGAAGAAGGCAAAAAAGTACAACGTCCGAAACGCCGTGATAATAAATATGGTGAAAGTCATGTAAATAATGATATTTGTCCATTCCGGAAATTCAGTCAGAATATATTATGCAAAGTTTTATGTTAACAGTTTCTTCTCTCGCACTTCTCGCTTGTGGAAATATCTTCTGACTTCTTGCTTTCCAGTCAAATTTAATCTTCAAAAATTTAAATGCAATGTCAATCGTTATTTTCTGTCTTCTTAATTCCTGTTCTTTTATTAACCTCTCTCCTTGATAATGTTTTATTTTTTTCATATTCTCTCACAATCAATAACCCCTTGCGTCTTAGTGGCGTTATTGCCTTGCTGGGGGTGAAATGATTAAAAACGAAAAATGCATAATATGCTAGAAATGTTGCTTATTTTCCCATCTTCTATCTCAGAAGCAATAAACAAAATTAAAATTTTAATAATGAAAAATAGATAAGAAAACTTGTTGCGACTGCTTTCGTAATACAATCAAAAACGATCTTCTGTATAAAGTTAGTTAAAATTAGCGACCTCCACACAAAACCCGATACCTAAGGTTTAAAATTAATTTTTTAAAAATGAAAAATCTTTCTTGAATCTTTTATTTTAGTTTTAATTTCAAGCTAATCGATTAAATTTAATATTTCTAATAAGTAAAATACTTTGCTGTATTTCAAAAATTAATTTAAATTAACTGGAAGGAGTTTTTTTTGGGGGGGGGGTTCTAAAAATAGCTGACTAGGGCCCTTTTTTAGTCATCTTTCATCGCAATGATTATTAAAAATCTTCCAAATATAAGTTTCTGAAACTTTCTTTACGGAATATTACCTAATTTAAGGTATAACTAATCTGATTTAAACAAATGTTATTTAATTTATGTTTAAAATATCGCAGAAATGCATTTTTAACCCAAAAGTAGCTGTGTTGAAATGTTTACAGCATGATGACAGATCTAAGGTTGTTCTTATGGAGATTTTATCTGTAAAACGTAATTGAAGAAAATAAAGTGAGCACCTTTTTTATATCATTTTAAGTACTCAGTAACCTTAAAAATTTAAGAAAATATTCTCCATAATTTAATGTTTTATTGAAATGTTTGCTTTAAGATTACTATAGTTATCGCACTTATTTTCTGATAATGCCTGTGTTTACAAAAATCGGCACGTTTATACCATACAAGAAAAATAATTTTTTTTTTTAAATATTTGTTTTTGTTGATTTGTATGAAGCTTTTCCATTTATGATTAGTAAATATGGTTTTCATTTAATAATAACATCATCTAAAAGGCTGAAATTAATAAAAAAAATTAAAAATAATTTTGAATCTTAATGTTTTCTCATTAAAAAATTTTCAAAATGAAAACAATTCTTGTAAAAATTCATTATTTATTGAAAAAAGTGTTTTCTTAAGACAACAGTGTATATAATATATGTTATTTATGAAATCAATTAAAAAATTTTTCTAATTAAATAATGTCTTAGTTTTATTGCATTTATAATTTTACGATTCAGGGCAGATTTTCGGTAGATGGTGTTTCTGTTTGACAAAAGAAATTCATGATTGTTATTCTCCACATAACTTTTAACTAATATAAATATGAAGAGGCTGAAATTTTAATTACTCGAAAATTCATAAAAGTGGTGGTAAGTGATGTAAAAAAACAAGGTTTTACCAAAATTTTCTCAAAACTAAAACTTTCAAAAATAATTTCATTCATTTGTGAATAAGTTCTGAAATTTTCATTAAATCCGACAATTATTTGATTTTGGCAAAGATTTCCAAAACAATCTGTTTTTAACGCCCAAAAAGATACACACACACTGATGCAAGAAAAACTTTTTTATTCAAAATCTCGAACGTGCTAGAAAGGATTAAAAAAATTTAATAAAATAATACAAAAATACTTTGGTCTTTCCTCTTAATAACAAAAAATTATCAAGTTTGCGGACTTTTTTCATGATGGTATACTCTTTTATAGAAAAGATTTCCAAAACAATGTGGATTAACGATTGTTAATCGCTAGTGCCTCCAAGCAATAAAATCAGAAATACATTATTGATCAATACAAGATGAACATATTAGACCATTGCCCATCATATGAGGATGATTTGGCAATGAAACATAATTTTACCATTGTCATTTTTTTCTCATCAATACTTCAGCTATCCCACGAGAAGTAAATTTAAATGGACTTCTATCATAGAAAGATTGGTATAGAAAGCTAACTCAATATTCACACGACGTTTTAATTGAATTGAGAGCTAACATGTATCCATTGTAAACAAATTTATTTTTATCATATTTTAACTTACATGTAACGTATATATCCGACAATAGGGCGAGTTTTTACGACCATTTTTACGCAAAAAAATAGAGGGTTACAGTATAAACAGGTAATTTATTTGAAGAGGTTAAGCATACTACAATTTCGTTCGTTGTATGTACTATACACAG
The DNA here is from genome assembly GCA_964036315.1 of Acanthosepion esculentum. Classification (NCBI taxonomy): domain Eukaryota; kingdom Metazoa; phylum Mollusca; class Cephalopoda; order Sepiida; family Sepiidae; genus Acanthosepion; species Acanthosepion esculentum. The sequence goes on from OZ038480.1 coordinate 60,414,769, forward strand.
AGGTAAATTTTTTGAAGAGCTTAAACATCATACATTTTTGATGGCTGGTAGCACTATACACAGGTAATTTTTTCTGGAGTTGTTAAAATTCATGCAAGAACAATCAAGGGTTGCAGTATACATGAAGTGAGTTATACATGAGTCTATACGGTAATCTTTTGCGAAATCCTTTAATCCTCGAATTAACTAATCTTTTATCAAATTCCATTGTTGAATTCATGGCTACTTTATTTTAGGAAGATTTATAATTACGGAGCTTAAATTATTCTGACGGCAGACATAAACCATGTTATTTCTATGTTCATTTTGGATGATAAAAATTCAAATGAAGAACAATTTTAAAACTTCAAAGTACATCCAAGCAAACTTCAAGCAAATTTTTTGAAGAGTTTAAACATGTTCCTTCCTAACATTTTATTTCTATTAGAGAGAAAAGAAACTTCGCTCACATTTTTGGCATAAACACGTTGAGGCTACGTTTTTCAATACTTTGTGAAATAACCATCAATTTAATCTGTTAATCCATCAATTTTTAATCTGTTAATCTTTTAATCCATCAATTTTTACAGTGGATGTTTTTTCTTTGCAGCTCAGTTAATATAAGAGTTTGTAAAGTGAAAATTGAAAATGAGTTTACATTTTGCATAATCACGTTGAGGTTACATTTTTCAATACTTACTGTGAAATAACCATCAGTTTAATTTGTTAATCCTTCAATTTTTAATCCATTAATTTGTTAATCCGTCAATTTTTAATCCATTAATTTGTTAATCCTTCAATTTTTAATCCATTAATTTGTTAATCCGTCAATTTTTAATCCATTAATTTGTTAATCCGTCAATTTTTAATCCATTAATTTGTTAATCCTTCAATTTTTAATCCATTAATTTGTTAATCCGTCAATTTTTACAGTTTATTTTATTCTTTGTAGCTTAGTATAAGAGTGGATAAATTTTGTACCGATTTCACCCTTTTAAAATGAGTTTACATCAAACCTCAAATAATTGCAATACCTTTTAAAAATGTTCATGATCATTAACGTAAATGCAATTTTTGGTACCCAAATATTTCAGATAATTTCGCTGTTACATTTTTATGTTATATATGCAAAATATGACAAGTAGATCTGGTATACATACTTAGTCATAAACGAAATCATAGCATGGCATGTTTTGTACGTTTACAAGGCAACGGGCACGAACATTTATATATGTAGATTTGGTTATACAAAATGTAATATTGTATACTTCAAGACGCAATTAAAAGATATTTAAATGTCGCATAAAAACTATTTATCCATAACATAATTATTAGTAAGGACAAAAGCTTGCTATTAAACAAATTTTTATTCCTTCCTGGAAAAATGTACGATCTTTTATTCTCTTCGATAACCGCTTCGTCTTTTCACACCATCTTTTATGTGCTGTCTCCCATCAGAATGTTGTTGATCATGGTCCTCTACACTCCCCGTCCTTTGCAGCCCTTACCAACATTTACCACTTTACTAAGTCTCCTACTATCCGTTCCGCTATCTATTCACAGAAGCTCATCTTGTAGGTCGACCGCTAACGCCCCTCGTCCCTTTTGCCGTTGATGTCCTGTGAGTGTCAAATTCTCCGAGCGCTCCCTACACGGTATATGTCCAAGAAATTTCAGGAGTCTCTTTCTGATTCTGAGTATGTCCTTTTTTTGTTGTTTACTCGCTCCCTCTATAGTATTCTCAACATCATTCTGTAGAACCAAATTTCTCTTATCACCAGTTTTCTTTTCATCTGTGTAACAGGAATAATGTGTAGCTACTGACACTTGACATTGAACATAGATCGCCAGTGAGCCAACACAAGCGATCCCATTATTGAATTAAGTGGACCACATGGCCATAGAAGAAACGTATAAGTAGACAGTTGAGTGGCGTCTAATTGATCGCTATTTCTATTCTATCCTCTATTACTATACGGACCGCTTTTCTCTATACTATATACTATACTATTTCTCTATTCGGATCACAATAAGGATTACTTGTCGAGCGAGTATTATCGACCAAGTACTATTAGTGTGAGTGATTATTCGAAGGCGTCTGACACCAGTCATTTTCAACGGTGTACTATAGTTGTATCAGCGATTATAAAGTCTCTACTTCAACGAGCATTACGAAAGTGACAACGAGTATTCATTGGCATCGCAAATATGGCAACGAGTGTTCATTGACATCACAAAAATCTGTGAGAAAATTGTCTAGAATTCTCTGCCATACAAGAGTATTCTACTATTATTAATATTCGAAATGAATAATACCAGGAAATTGTAATGATTATACTACCTGTTTCCTTATAAGGAAACATTTGACATTTGTTGGCCGAGCAGCCAATACTAATTTATTAATTTATTATTTCTCTTAAAACAGTTTTTTCAGGGAAATGAGTTTCTAAAGTTCAGTAGATGTTATTGTTCTTTCCAGTATTGATGGGAGTTTCCTTCCTAACCTTTTATTTGAAGTAGTCATCATCTTGATTATGTCATTACTTTCTCTTCGATTGATATGTGCTACTCATTTTAGTTGTTGCTGTTGTTTATGTAACTCAAGTGATGTGGTTTCTGTTATTTGGTACAATTCTTTTTATGTGATTGTGTAGCGTCATTCAACAATGTTCGAAGAAGGATGGTCTTCGCCAAGACCCAAAGATTTCCTTCGCTCAACCATGGATCTTTAAAAGCAGTTGTATAGAGCTGACAGTTTAGATATTTCTACACGGGTTTTGCGCAATTCATGACAATTATATAAAAGTCTTTATCTTACGAGACTATTTAAGAGCAGGACTCCAGTTTTTAGGTTAATGTAGATCTTGTAGCTATTTGCGGTGTTGGACGAAACTACATCTAACATCGTCTATACTATGTTCAATTTCAGTATTTCCTATACTAAATCTGTTATAACTGATCCATATATCGAGGTATTTGAACTGTTCAGTATTTCCTATACTAAATCTGTTATAACTGATCCATATATCGAGGTATTTGAACTGTTCAGTATTTCCTATACTAAATCGGTTATAACTGATCCATATATCGAGGTATTTGAACTGTTCAGTATTTCCTATACTAAATCTGTTATAACTGATCCATATATCGAGGTATTTGAACTGTTCAGTATTTACTAAATCTACACCCTGAATTTTTATGATGGATTCAGTGTATGTGCCATCACTGCTTCGTTCCAATTCCAGATCATTGTTTCTATTTTTGGAAAGGTTTATCTTGAGTCCTATTTCTTGGAACACTTGGTAGTGTATGTTGATTTTTTGGTCAAGATCATTCTTATTCCAACGCGATGAATACCTATGTCATCAGCATGATATCATTGGCCTATGGAGGAAAAGACACCAATTATCTGTCTTCTTTACAAGTTTTTTATATTTTAAGGTTCCCAGACATCATCCTTTTA
>OZ038480.1:60423210-60470710 GCA_964036315.1 Acanthosepion esculentum
TGTGATTGTTTTCATTGATTTTTTTACGTTTTACGTTATTTTTTGCGATGAATTGTTTTATACGATAACAATTTTTATAACTTAGAAATAAATTTGGGAATAATCGAAATTAATTGCGAGTCAACCATGAAATAAAAATAATTATTTGTACGGGAAGTAAGAATTGTCTTTAAATTAAGTGACGGCAGAAAAATTATCTTAGAACTTTTAAAAGTTAAGTAAATATTAATGCAATACTTAAATGCGGCGATCAGTTTTGAGTTCTGTAGTTTATTGTTGCCTATCGCATTTACTCCTTGTTACTTATTATGATGAAGGCTCAACCAATAGCTCTCCGCAGGACCTAGTTTAAATACTGCCCGATAGCTAGTACAGTGTAACCCGGATATAAGAGAGATGTCGGGGCCGGAGAAGTATCTTATATCCGTGTTTCTCTTATATCCGGGTTTGGTCTATTATATATACATTAACACAGGCTCTAATTTGGGACCAGAGAAAATCTGTCTTATATGCGGGTTTCTCTTATATCCGGGTCTCTTATATCCGGGTTACACTATATAAATTTAAGATATATGCAAAAGAACAATATGAATAAATATAAAAGGAAAAGGAACATTATCAATGTAAATGCAAGTATTTTATTTTGTAACAAGTATTTATATACAAAAACAAAAATGTAATTGGTTTTTCAAAATGTTTAAATTTAAGAACGCTCATCAGGTTTGTCAAAAGTCAGGCAAGCTATGGAGAATGCAAAGTGGCACAATTCAATGTCTACTAAACGAAAGTAAGTGATGCTCTTGAATTTAAATTTTTTTAGTTTTAGATTAATTTATGTGTTATAGATATTAAATAACGTTTTCTTTTAATTTTTTGGCATTTTTATAGTCATATATGTTGACTTGGGAAAATAGTAATTCTTTCAAGAATGGCAACACTGGAAAAAATTCGGGGCGCAGATTTATATTTTGATAATATTCGATAACAACACTCTCGAGAATTTTCCTTCTAAGGAAGTCACTTTCTCTTCTAATAAGTGTGGCATTATTTAGACCAATGTTGTGGTGGAACTTGTTTTTATTTATAACTAATGCATTTGATAATTTTTTGTTTATAAAATCACTGTGTACATAGATAAGTTTTATTTTTAATTCCTGCAACTTTCCCTAATGTATTGGAGTAAGCTGTTCTGGCAATTTTATCTATACCGGCTTCAGGGTTATTATTGTTATGGGTATTTTGGGCTCTGATCATATCCATAATAGTTTTGTATGTAGTTGTAATTATTTTGATGTTGCTTAAATTAGATAAATGTTTTTGGATAGGGGATGTTATGGAGTTAGTTGGTAGTATTATGTTTGTTTTTATCTAATTTATTGTTGTTACCAATGTTGTTATCTTTTTGGGGGTCGTTTATTTTAGTGGATGAAATAATAAGGATATTAGAGGTTTTTAAAAGAGTTTTCTATTCATATTTCTTCTTTGGGAAGTATTGGGAGGCTGCAGATTTTAGTGCTCTTAAATAGAATCCTATAAGGATTCCAGATTTGATCATGCTTCTGTGGTGAATATAAAAATCGATGAGATTATTCTTGTTGGTAACTTTTCTGTAAACATCAGACTGAAGTTCCTCATTATTTCTATGCAGTATGATATCCTAGGAAAGGTAAAGTTTTGTTGGACTCAGATTCAGTTATAAATCTATTGTGGGTTCGGCGTTATTAAGTTTGTTGACAAGATCAGTTAAAATTTTGTTTTGTGGATATATTAATGGAGAATTATCTATGTATCTGAAATAAGAAGAAATCTGTGGTAAAATATTTTTGAAAGAACCACTTTCCAGAAATTTCAAAAACAGACATGCCAAAACACCACTAATAGGAGACCCCTATCATTAAGCCCCAAAACCTGCTATCGAAGGTGAAAAAACATTGATTGGTCTATCATTCGTCCATGCTTTAAATATTGCTGGCAGATCTGGTCTGGTGCTTCTGCTAAGTAATTAGAAACAGTTGATAAAATCGAAAGAAGAATCAGCAATGTTATTAATCCTGACCTGGCACTTAGATATTATAAATTTAGGTGTAGTACTAAACTGGCAGCAAGGACTTGCCGCCCGTTTAGTTGTATTTTAGTACGATTTCTGTCGTCTGGATTCTTTTGTTTTTCTTCGATTTCCAATTCTTTCAACTTTTTAGGAAGACACATCGGGAATATTCCTAGATGGCTATATATATATATATATATATATAGAGAGAGAGAGAGAGAGAGAGAGAGAGAGAACAGAGAGAGAAGAGAGAGACAGACAAACAAGAACATAGAGAGAGAGAGAGAGAGAAAGAGAGACAGACAGACAAACAGGAACAGAGAGAGAGAGAGAGAACGAGAGAGACAGACAGACAGACAGACAGACAGGAACATAGAGAGAGAGAGAGAAAGACACCGAAACTTTTTTGCTTCAAATTATCTTCTACTTTCGTAATACTTCCAACTTTTCCACCCTTTAATTGCCACTCTTTCTGTCTCTTTGAATAACGACATCCATTATTTGACAAATTTTTTATTCGCTTTTCTTAAACTTACTACATCTTATCATCTAGCCTATATTCGGTGATCGGGCTTACGGTCATATCACGTTGAATCATCGTTTCTTGTAGGATCACAAGCAACGTTGAGCCTGGGCAGTACCAAGATGGGTAACTGCTTGGGAATACCAGATGCTGTAAGATTCGATGTGCGGGGTGGTGTATGGATAATGGCTAGAAATTGGAAATCGCAGAGCCGTGTTCCAATTCAAGTCGGGTTCGATATATTCACATACCCGAAAATACACTTGGGACAGGTATGAACCCGTCTCTCCCTCACTTAGCCGTTGGTTAAATAGAACTTGTATCAGTAAATCATTATTATCCCCCCCCCAAATTCTTACAATCTAAAAATATTTACTCTTTTATATAAACTGCAAAAAAAAACAAATCAGTCAATAACCAGTGATCCGTTTGCAATTCAGAGACACAGAATTTTACATTATTATTCTCTAAATTTTTCTTTGTGCATATATCATTGTTTTGCAGAGTCAAATCCTGGTCATTACCACAAAAGCCCCAGCATTCTTTCACTTTGTCATTATTGCCTCCATTATTAAAACTACTATTACTGCTATTACCGCTGCACTCATTCCCCTCGATAGACTAAAAGACAGAGCTTTTGAAGGTGGGTATGGGGAAATGACTCTAATATGAACGAGTGGCAAGAATAAAGAAAGTGAAGAAAATCTTTCAACAAAGAAAATTATCATATTATAAGTTTGCATGTTCCATACTTGCTCAGTTAGATACTTGTCACGTATTTTACGCCCTGCCAATGCCTCATAAATAATGGAATATTCTGTTCTGATCGCGAGAAAAAGATACTTCAGAGACACTCTTTGGTCTCAGGGAAAGAAACAAACAAACAAACAAGATAGAGGAGGCGATAACACTCTCATGTGTAAATTTTAAATCTCTTCATTTCTACCCTCCTATGATTTTATTTATTTTTTATTATTTATTTATTTAAATAGGGGCACGGTGGAGTAATGGATAGCGGCTCGGTTTGAGGAATCGGAAAGCCGAGTTCGAAGTCCAGCCATGTTCGAATATCAGAATTAACATCCATCTCCCCACGGCTATAGGTTTTACAGCCTTGGCTGAGAAACAGTGTAGGAGAAGAAAAACTCTGGTTTCAAACTGGAGAATAGTCAGGCTTCGTCAGGCTATCTTTCCCAATACACACCACTGCTGCTATGGCTGCAATAGATGTGATGCCCCTAAAGAATTCTTGAGAAAGATATGGATCTATCTCTTCCGCCCATCTATGGGCATATAGTAGGTCAGATTGTGTCCTGTAAAATTGCTTGCCTATAAGGACCAGTCCGAATTCTCTAGAAGGAAAACGGTTTGAATTCAAACCAGCCTGGAAAGAGTTGGGCTCCATCAGGCTGACTTGCTCAAGACAGACCACTGCTGCTATGGCTGCAATAGATGTGGTGCCCTAAAGGATATTTGGGGAACATATGAATCCATGTCTTCTCCTCGTCTATAGGCAAATAACAGGCCGTATTGTGTCCTATAACCTTGCTTACCTATAGGAACCAGTTTTAATACTCTAGAACGAAAACGGTTTGAATTCAAACCAGCCTGGAAAGAGTTGGGCTCCGTCTCGCTGTCTTGCCCAAAACACGCCACTGCTGCTATGGCTGCAGTTGATGTGGTGCCCCTAAGGAATTCGTGAATGTGATTTTTTTTAAATAATGACCTATATTCATACTTGTGATTTTTATTGCAATTTGGTTAAAGTTAACCGATACAGTAGGAGGATTACCACAGGGAATATGCTGTAATCACAATGAGCTTATTTATTCATTAAACATTAAGATGCATCAGAAAATTAAAATTAAATCCTTGACATTTTCGCCGGTACTACGAGTTCAAATCAGTGCAAGGTAGTCAATTGTCTCAGGCTGATCGTTATTGAACTAAAATGTTACAGTTAGATTTATCGACGCTTCATTTTATTAACGTGAAAAGCACGAATATAAAATGCACATTCGACAATCTATATAACTGATGCAGCAAGGCAACGGAGCATTGAAACGTATTGTTGTAACCTCGGGAAGGTTACTGAATAGAATAATCAAACAAAGGTTGGTAATGAATGATAATACTTAGGACACGAACAACACACATAAGATTCGCCAGCGGCGCCTAGAAGTAGACAACTGCTAGAAGTGAGTCGTGAATATTGCACCACACTACAATGAATATCCAACTGCAGGTTATCTACCAACCGTCCCACGCGGTCAGATGTGGCACAAGGCCGAATTTAATATGGGGTATTCGAGCCCGTAGGCTTGACCAAAAATTTCCCGTAGACCAAATATCAAACGGGGTCGGATAGCTGTTTCCCGAGACGATATTCTGCCCTTCGACAAAGCTTCGTCTGTGATCCTCTTTTGTCTTCATTTACACTATTTGCAACATTCGGGCAGTTGTCCTCGGCGGGTATATGACAATAAAAATGAGAACAACAGTCCGAACAATGTAAATAGTGTAAATAATTACAATACCTCATCTCAGAAATATAGGCAGACTTTTGTCTTTGTTCCTAGCGAAATTTTCCTGTTTCTTAACACTTTGCTTAGCTTTTAGAAGGCACTTTTCATTATTCCAATGCTCCTTCGGAGTTTTGTGTAACATTTCCTAGCCGTCTGATAAAAAAAAACTTCCCAGATAGTTCTGTAGTTGTTTGATTTTGGCATCTTGGGTTGCCTCTCATGCTAGCAATTATACATTTTGTTTTCTTATAATTAATAGTTAGTCCTTTCTTCTTGCTCTCCTTACTACCTTGTCTCGGAATTCCTGCCGTTTCCTTTTTTTCGTCTGCCATCCACATCGTGTTATCTGAGTTTCTTACGCTGTTAAGATTGTATCCATTAATAATAAATCCTGGTAAGACTCCTAGTTCTCTTAGAATCGCCACGTTGAATAATTCCGGTGAGAAGATGTATCCTTGTCTTATGCCCTATTCTACTTTTGTACGCTGGCGTGCAAATGTTTTGGACCGACTACATTGAATGCTTATACACCTTTATTCTATTAAGAAGATAAGATTTTTTAGCAGTATGCTTTTATCAGTAGTGTCTGTGCATATTGAAGATTGGAAAATAAGTTGTTGCATTTTTGTAGGCGTATCAAAAGATAAACATCATTTTAAGCAGCTTAAAGTTGAAAAAGGCCGTGTAAAACTATTGGGCCAATGAAAGATCTGAGATGATAATACGCAATTTTCTAAGTAGGAATTGTTACATCTTGTTAAGATGAGTGTAAGGTGCCTTGGGAAGTCATTGTCGTTGAACATTAGCTTGCTTTTTGACACTAAAATAATCGCTAAAACTTCTGCTGAAACAAAGATAAAGGTTGTAACTTTGAAGAGGAAGATTACTCAACGAGAGATAGCTAGGCAGCAGGGAATTTCCAGAAATAATACTCAAATCATCCAAAAGACGTTTGCTACCATTGAAGTGTTTTAAATGCAAAGAAAACCGGAAGACTAAAACGTTAGACAAGAGAGATGAAAGAATGATTGTGAGAGTTTCGGTAGACAATCCAAAATTAACAGTCAGACAAGAGAGGAATGAATGCAGTCTTAGCAAGGATGTTTCAGTTGGTACGGTATGCAGAGTGTTACAAAAAACAATTTGAACGGTCGTCTAGCAGAAAACAAATATAATTAGTCAAAAAAATCGGAAGAGATGATTGAAGTGGTCAAAAATACATCTAACATGCGATGCTGGAAGGTTTTCTTCTTTTTTTTTAAGCATTTCTCCCCAAACAAAGCGGGGGTTCCGCTAGCATGCAAGGGGTGACAGAGAGTGGGAACAAGAGTAAAGAGGCGTGATAGAGGAAACGATGAAGAGAAGGACGGGGAATTAGATCAAGGCATCTGAAGGTGTCGATTGACATTGCATTTGAATATTTGGATACTATAGCTATTAGGGAAGCAAGTAAGAGGAAGGGAGTTCCACACACGGGAAATGTGAAACATGAAGCTATTGGAGTAGAAGAGACGGCTACATTTAACAATTCCGACAGTGAAAAGATGGGACTAAGATGCCAACCTAGTAACACGCTTAAATTCATGCAGTCAGAGAACCAGCAGAAGTATCTCGTCGGATCAGTTACCGCGAAATTAAATGTAGAAAAGACAGTGGGAAGTGGCAAAAAAGTAACTTTTAATGTAAGAGAATATGTAAGAAGACCAGTGGGGAAAGAAGCAATATAAGATACACGATAAAGACGGTAAAATTTGGTAGTGGACACGTAATGGTCTGGGGTTGCATCAGAAACGATGAGAATTGGTAAAAGTTGATTGAAACCTAAACAGTGAAAACTATATTAGTTTTCTACGGTCTAATCTTCTGTCAGATTACGAAGATGGAGAATGTTTTTAGCATGATGGTCAGACATCAGTGCAACAAAAAGGTTTCTTGTGGATGAAGATGTTCAAATTTTGGGAGACTCACCACCACAAAGCCCCCATCCCAATATAATTAAACCATTGTGTTGGGAACTGAAGAAACACGTGCTCCAACGAAAAGAGCTTTGGAATTACTGTCAAGAAGATTGGGAAACATTTTCCAAATTTCCAAAAATCTGGACCTTGGGCATCAAATTGATGCAGTTATTGGAATCTAAGGCAGAAACACTAATTGTTAACTCCATAATTTGACGTTTTACACATTCTGTAATAATAAAGATCACTTTTTGAAAAGTAAAATCCATTTTAACTGAAAGGTGAAATTTTTACAGGTGGGACAGTATTTTTGTCACCCGCCATACAGTTCAGTTATGAGCCATGTGTGATACACGCTTAAGAGATCATGTATCTTTCGATACATGACTGACGAGGCAGATTTTTTCCCACAGTAGGTTGGCAATTCTTTTTGCGGTAGACCAGTGGTTGTCCAATTTTACAGACCCCTGTCTGTCCTGCTATTTACCGATAGCTGGGGGAGAAGAAGAGGATTCATACCTTTCCCAATTGTATTAGCACGTAAGTGAATGTAATGCCCTCAAATATCATAAAATATATTGAGAAAAGAACACTGTTAATATTCTTCGTTTTTGGAATAAAATTAACAAAAGTAATTAATTTGCTAAGGTGACCAAAAACTTCTGGAGCTACTGTAAACTTAATTAATTTTAGCTCATTATACATTGGGTTTGTTGTATTCACTTACGATCAAATACCCTTGGGAAAGGCATGAATCCACCTCTTCTCCCCCAGCTATGTGTTAATGAGTAGGTCTTGTATCAGTAAATAATTATTATCTCCAAAAACATTTTTGCCGTTTAAAATATTTGCTGACTTTAAATAACCTGTAAAAGGTTGATAAGCCCTAGAAAATAAATCCTGTCAATCAATCAAACTGTTGTGAGTTGAGATCGCTCCATCAGTGAACTGGTACGTGAGAGAAACTTGCTCAGAATCATGCTACAGGAGGCGCAATATCAGTTCGTATAAATGTTTGCACACGCATGCGTACGAGCAAGCGTGCGCACAATACTAAAACACTGTCTGCATTGAAACACTGAAGTATACGCAGACATAAGATCATGCATCATGCTGAAGTACTCAGGTACACACGCAAACAGAGAAATATGGATACCGTCCTCATCTATTTTTCCCCTTTTTCTTTGAGCAAGGTCAGCGACAGACGTCGATTTATGCCACAATATGACACCGAATTAATCCGCTTGACCAGTTTTGCAACGTTTTTTATGTGCTTTGTATCATATTTTTTATTCGAAATTATTGCGCGTCATCAATGAAGGCCCGCCTCCTCGCAACAGAATGACCCAAGTAATGTCTGTATAGAGCGAAAATCAACAAAGAAAACAGCGACACAGGAAAGAAGAAACGACACAGATTATGAATGAATAAATAAAGGGAGGAATAAATGAATGAATGGATTTACAAAAAAAGTTAGTAATGAGTGAGGAGCGGGTGGTGGAGGAGGCTATATTAAAAAGAAAGAAAATTTGACGGAAGAGAATATAAAAGAAAGAAAGAATAATGAAAAGAAAGAAAGAAAGAAAGAAAGAAAGAAAGAGAAAAATAAAAAATAAAGGAAAAATTAAATTTAAAATGAAATAAAGATAAAGAAAAATAAAATAAAGAAAACAAAGTTTAAAAAGAAAGAAAGAAAAAAGACAGAAAAAAGAGAAAAATTAAATATAAAGGAAAAAGGAAAATTTAAAATCAAGGAAACAAAGATGAATAAAAAATAAAATAAAGAAACAAAATGTAAAAAGAAAGAAAGAGAAAAATAAAGGAAAAATAAAATTTAAAAGGAAATAAAGATTAATAAAAATAAAAGAAAAAAGAAAGAAGGCGAAATAAAAAGAAAATATGGAAAAACTTGCAAAAATGTCACAAGAAAGAAAGAAAGAAAGAAAGAAAGAAGAAAAAGGAAAGCAAGTGAAATATTGGAAACATTAGCGAAGATATGGCGGTAATTATTAAAACAAATCCTCTTTCTTCTTCATTTAAATGATTTCGTGTGGCTATCGCCCATAAAAAAAACAATAACCCCGTGTCATACGGCCAACTAATAAAATCTGCTCCACAGCAATTGACTTGCTTCGATCTTCTTGCATTTGATTACATGTGTATTTTTCATTAGTTGGCATCGAGATGTATGTATGTGCGTATGTATGTGTGTGTGTGTGTGCGTGTTTGTGTGAATGTACACCGAGCCTGCTTGTAAAAAAATGCAAACACGCTCACATGCAAGTGTTTTTGCATACAGAACACGTAATACACATACATCATTAAATGCGGTTTGCACACGTGTGTACCCGGCCTGCGTGTAAAAATGCAGACAAATATATTGTAGCTTCGGTCTGCAAGACGCACCTCTGTGTAAGACCCGGCAAGAGGGTAGAAGAACATTTGCGTCGATATATGACTCAGAAGGATTTCAATTCCAATCTTTTTTTTTTCTTTTTTGTTGTGGGACAGAGGGAAAAAATACAAAGTAGACAAAAATATTATAATATTTTAACAAATTACAATAAAAACATTTTACATCGCTACACAAAAACTTTCATGTTTCAGTACTAAGATTGTACTTACTCAGGCGATGGTATTTAACTTATTCAAAATGATTTATTAGGCAAATTTAAAAGCAAATCGTACCTCCTTTTGGAAGTTAAAGATTGGTGCATAAGGTCAGAATTGAAAATATACTTATGGATATGTCTAGATTAACCAATTAAGCATCAGATCTAAGGTAAGATATAAAAATACGGTCAGAGTGTAGAGGTGGGTGGGTTATTTTTACATGTCAAGAAAACTGACGCTTAGACATATCATCCAACGACATTAGGGAACATCGCAGCGCCAAATGTATTATGGATGTATCCAATATGATATGCCGAAGTAGACATAAAGTTATCAGAAACAGATTTAATTTTTTTTAATTTTTTAATATATTCAGGAAGCTTCTTAAAGGGGACAATAGGAAAAATTAAAAATGTGGAACATCTATATACGTTGCTAATTATATTGAATAGACGATAAAACATGGCAATATTAAAGTTGAATAAATCAAATAAATGTTGGGTAGACCATTATATACGAATAAAATAATCGCTATACAATTGTAATACGTAATTATTTATGAAAATTTTTTTAACTATATTTTAAGGTAAAAGATAGTCAATGCCGACATAACACCGTTAATTCATTTCTTTAGTTTAACAGATCTTTATTGTTAGGAAACTTTCTAATATGCAATTTTTCTTGTAAATACAGGGAACATGCATCATATAAAGATTTACAAATTCTAGTTATTTTTAATATTTGCCGTAGGCGTTTTGTTAACTTCTATTAAGTGCCAAAAATATTTAGAAAGGGACCTTCTGTTACGGTACGCACTGTTGTTAAAAGATAATATCTGTTGATCCCACCTCGTTTTATAGGAAATTTTGCTACTATCGATATAAAAAATTTTTAACTGTTAGATTTTCTCGAGATGAAATAGTACTTAGGTAAAAAATGAATCAGTTTCGCACCTATTTTGTAATGAACAGTCGTTATGATTCCTACAATTACAGCAGTTGGTATCATTATTGCTTGTTGCTTTGGAGTGGCTATTGTTACTTAGGTTTAAGTGTTGACTTAAAATGTTATTATTGTGGATTTTAATAATTTTTTCAAAGTTATCTATAAACTATAGCTTAATTTAACTGTATTTTTATTACAAATCTTACTAAGAGGATTATTTCTGGGTATAAAATAAATAGAAATAATCAGAAATAATCCACTTAGTAAACACTAACAAAGCACAAGTTTATAATAAACAGTATTAAATATCATTTACGGGCCTGAATATTTTCTATGAAAATTTCTCGGACATTCAGGCCGGTAAATGTTATTTAATACTGTTTATTATAAACAGAGCATTTACTTAAATACTTGTATCTATAAAAAAATGTTAAACATAAAAATGTCTTTATATATATATATATATATATATATATATATATATATATATATATATATATATATATATATATACTGTATCAAAGCTCATCAGTGTGGCTAGACTTCCGGTTGCCTCTAGCTCGGATCAAAACCCGACTGAATTGGCTTCAGTCGGAGTTTCTACTAATAAGCTGTTGGCGCACGGCAGGGATGAGGGTGAATTTAAGCGTATTTATTTTTGGATAAACACACAGTGACTGAGAGACCTCGATTTACCGAAGAGTCTTGCATTATTAGCAGTAATATTCACTGTTTACAAACTCACACTTCCTCCCCAGAGAGCTCAACCAAAATAAATTTTTCAGGAGCATATATACTGTCCTCCACAGACAGACTGTTTCGCTGTATCACAGCTCATTAGGGTGGCTAGACTTCCGGTTGCCTCTAGCTAGGATCGTAACCCAGCTGAATTGGCGTCACACACACACATATATATTGCCTAAGCATTAATATCAATTATTTATATAAAATTATAAATAAACAAAAATACAACTTCCTTAGAAAAAAACTAAAATGCCCATAAATAAAAAATAAATAAAAATAGCTCACATATCTAGAACCGGAACAAAACTAGACTAAGTCTTCTACAGATGAAAAAAAATGGGCAAAATGATCACGACGCACATCTGTGCAGACGGGTGCACACGAGCGCATGAGCAAATGCACACACAAACACAGAAAATACAGAAGAAAGTGCTAAATGCGTATAAAAAGAAACAAATGAAGAAATATAATCAGTAAATTGCTGATACCCATTGAAGAGTAGACGATCACGTCTGTCTACGAAACTCTACAGTCGAGATCCTGAAGGTATCATCAATCTGCTAAGTGACAAATTTCACTCACATTAATCACACACACACACACACACACACACATATATATATATATATATATATATATATATATATATATATATATATATATATATATATGCTTACACACGCACACACACAAACGCACACACACATGTTTATATATATAAATATATATATATATATATATATAGAGAGAGAGAGAGAGAGAGAGAGAGAGAGAGGAGAAAGAGAGAATGGAAATTATATATACATTTTTATATAGCAGAACTTTAATTAGATGAAATCGTAAGAGATGAAACGCGTCACACATAAAAAGTTAAATCTTGTAATATATATATATATATATATATATATATATATATATATATATATATATAGTCAGCATTCCATCTCTTATACAAGTTTTGTTAAAATCGACTGACATGGTACTGCGATTCAGATTTTTTATTTCATTTTTCTTTTGTTCTTATAATGTTTTTAAAATACCTTGCTTGCAACATGAGACATGCCAACGTTGGATTTCATTTTTAGCTGTTGTTATTTACAAAAAAATAAATAACAACTGCTAAAAAGAAATCCAACATTTATATTTCTCATGTCAGAAACTAAGTATTTAAAAAAATTAAAATTAAAAGAACACTTAACCGCTGTATCTTGCCAATTGTTTTTAACGAAACACTCACACGCACGCACACACACACACACACTCACAAACACACACATATATATGTGTGTGTGTGTGTATAGTCGCGTTCTAGTCGCCTGAAGATCGTGACTGCGTGAAACTTTAGTAACAAATCGAGCTTCCAACCATTGAGTGTTGACGTTGTGATGCCTTTTCCTTGATGTTTTTTTTCTGTTTTTTGTTTTGTTTTGTTTTTTGCTGTATAGACAGTATAGGCGTGGAACACTTTAAGTTATTGCGTAGGTAGGTGTTTGCTTTTTGGTCCTTTTCTATATTTGTCAAGATTTTTTCTATGTCTTTCTCTCTCTCACAGACACACACTCTCTCTCTCTCTCTCTCTCTCGCTTCTGTTCCCTCTCTCATTCCATTCTTATTACACCCTCTTCTCAACATTCTAATTTCTTATTTTTCTCTCTTTTCTCACTACTCTCTCCATATTTCTCTCTCTATTTGTCTATATTTCTTATTTCTCTCTCTTTCTCTACTCACCCCTCTCTCATCACTACAGATTTCTCTCTCTGTCTCTTTTTCTCATTGACTTCCTATTACTTTCACTTCTCATCCCTCTCCCATTGACTTCCTGTTTCTTTCTCTCTCTCTCTCTCTCTCTCTCTCTCTCTCTCTCTCTCTCTCTCTCTCTCTCTCTCTCTCTCTCTCTTACTCTCTCTCTTTCCCTCTCTCTCTCTGTCTTTCCCTCTCTCTCTCTCTCTGGTCACACCCTCTCTTTATATTCCTGTTTCTCCATACTTCCTATTTCTCTCTCTTTCTCTACTCAATCCACTCATTCACTAACGATTTCTCTCTCTCTCTCTCTTTCTCTCTCTTTCAAACTTCTCTTATTCACTGCCTATTACTTTTACTTCTCATCCCTCTCTCATTGACTCCCTATTTCTCTCTGTTCTCACACATGTCTTTATATTCCTATTTCCTCATACTTCTCATTCCTCTTTCTTTCTCTACTCATTCACTAACGATTTATCTCTTTCTGTCTCTCCCCCTCTCACTCTCTATCTATCTATCACTTTCAAACTTCTCTTATTCTCTTCCTATTACTTTCACTTCACATCCCTCTCTCATTGACTTCTCTTTTCTCTCACTCTCTCTCTCTCTCTCTCCTCTCTTTACATTCCAGTTTCTCTACTCATCTCTCTATCATCGCTACAGATTTCTGTCGTTCTCTCCCTCTCTCTCTTTCAAACTTCTCTCATTTACTTCCTATTATTTTCACTTCTCACCCGTCTCGCATTCATTTCCTATTTCATCGTCTCTCTCTCTCTCTCTCTCTCTCTCTCTCTCTCTCTCTCTCTCTCTCTCTCTCTCTCTCTCTCTCTCTAATATCTCCCCTCTCTTTATATTCATCTATCCCTATTTCTTCATAATTTTATATTTCTCTCTCTGTCTCTACACACCCCACTCATTCACTCACGATTCACTCTCTCTCTCTCTCTCCCTCTCTCTCTCTCTCTCTCTCTCTCTCTCTCTCTCTCTCTCTCTCTCTCTCTCTCTCTCTCTCTCTTTAAATTTTACTTCGTATATTTTCAGGATTTTCCTTTCTCCTACATTCCCCGATGCGTCTTTCTTTTTCTTTTCTTTTCTTTTTCAACCTCTGATACGACCTTTTCTCTTCCACTTCTCTTCTCTCGCTCGACCTCATCTGTCTCAATCGTCTACCGACCGCTTCTATCTGTTAAACAAAAGCCTGTCATCAAAGAGACGCAAACGCAATATGATTGCTTTCTCCAGTGTCCTCCACTCTTTATCAATCAATGCGAACATGAAAACACTTTTCTGCAAACGATTATGGTTCCACAAGCAATAGCCATAAAAACGCGCGAAAGAGTTGCAAGAGGTTTCAAATCTACTTGCGACTGGCTGCCATTTTGAATAAACCGCTGATGAAATTTGAGGGAAAAGAGGAACACAGGAAAGTGAGTGGGAAGCAGGAGGGGGTGTAAAAAGTGTGGTGTGAGACATTAAAAGAAAGAAAGAAGAACGAAAGAAAGAAAGATAAACAAACCGAGATAGATAGATAGATAGATAGATAGATAGATAGATAGATAGATAGAATAAAACACAAAAAACACTAGTAAAAGAAAGAAAGAAAGAAAGAAAGAAAGAAGGAAAGAAAGATAAACAAATCGAGATAGATAGATAGATAGATAGATAGATAGATAGATAGATAGATAGATAGAATAAAACACAAAAAACAGTAGCAAAAGAAAGAAAGAAAGAAAGAAAGAAGGAAAGAAAGATAAACAAATCGAGATAGATAGATAGATAGATAGATAGAATAAAACACAAAAAAACAGTAGTAAAAGAAAGAAAGAAAGAGAGAAAGAAAGAGAGAAAGAAAGAAAGAAAGAAAGAAAGAAAGAAAGAAAGAAAGAATATTTCTAAAAACATTCACACTGAAAAAAAAATCGCAGACGAAGAAGTAATAGGATGTGCAAGAGACGCAGTCGGGAACGTATTTCCCTCCAGCATACCTTTGAGGAATGCGACCGGAAATGACTTTATGCCCGAGCAGGCGCATTGCTGAGGTCTTCATTAAGCTTCCGGTTTTCTTTTACTCCTTTTGTCCACAGCGACTTGCAGTGGATTACTGAAGGATTAAATAGAAAAAGGATCGACATTTGATCTCGGGTCGCGTTTACGTGGAACTAACACCAAAAGAGCCGAACGGGAAGGGAAAAAAAAAGTATTTTTCCAATCGTTCGCGCAACTCGAGCTCCCACCCCACTTTTCAATTGCCTAGCCGCCCCCACCCTTACCCGAAGAGCAAATACAAAGATAAGGTAGAGATGCAGATGTCACATTTGCACAGCGTTCGACCTCATCCCCATGGGGTCTGGCAAACACACACATTTAGAGCGATTTAGTCGTTCCTCCATCGCCTTCAAGAACAACTTGCCAACAAATAAAGGTGACTATAAACAGAATTTCAAAATGTCCGACCGACCATCGTCTTCATTCACATAGTTTTATCTGAACTTTTTCTCCTAGCTTCTTTTATTTCTTCCATTTTTTAAATTTATTTTCATTTTCTTTATTGTTTTATTCATTTAGTTTTTGTTTTTCTTTCTTTAGTTTTTTTATTATTTGTAATTGAAATTGGATGTGAGTAGAAGTGGGTGGAATTGCAGGTAGACATATTGATGTAGGACATCAATTGAAGGTTGCAATTTGAATCAAATGTTTCTGCGTGTACACAAAGATCATAAGAGAGCTCAGGCAAATAATGCATGTCCTTCCCTTCTCTTTCTCTCTCTCTCTCTCTCTCTCTCTCTCTCTCTTACGTTCTTTCTCTCTTTCTCATTCTATCTCTCTATATCACTTTCTTTCTCTTTTACTCTCTCGATTTATTTATCTATTTCTCTCTCTCTCTCCCTCTCTCACACTTACTTCTCTCTATCTTTCATTCAGTCACTCTCACTCACTCACTCACTATCATGACTAAAAAAATTACGAATTTTGCAAATTTTGTTCGTCCGTCAGCCACGAAATCACTTTATAAACAAAAACATTTATTTAAAAATAAATTTGATATAATAACGTCTATAGCAATAAAAAAAAATCCAACATAAATTGGCATTTGATTTTTTTAACATTCTGTGGAATTCTGGGGGAAGGTGATGTATATAATTCAAGGAATAAAAAAAGATAGAACGAAACAATAATTTTTCACCTATATAATAAGCTAATATAAAAATTAAGCTTTTCATGTTTCACAATATCATTAAAAAATGTCCAAGATTTTATTTTTTTTATCTGTTTGTACTATACATACAAGGCAAAAGAGCCACTTAAGGTAGAATATTGCTGAATGAGGTTGTTTATGGGCGTAAGAAGTGGAAGCAACAATAAAGGATATGTAGGATAGATAACAGTTGATCCTAGACATGATGAGATTAAGATCAGGAAAGCGTCCTCTCTTTGAGTCTATTCCACAAAGTAGCTTTTCTCGGGAAGAATTTGTATAAGTATAACTTCTTCTTTACCAATGGAATACGAAGACAATGAGGATGATTCGATCCTGTGTACATGGCATGGCGTGTGCTAATTGTAAAGGTGTGAACTGATGGAATACAGCTCGTTTGAAAATTTACTATGAAAATTGGGAGTAGCAATAGGCTTGCGACGTTTCGCCTTTCAAAAAGTGGCTACATGGTGGAAAATAATTCATCACCCACAAGGCCGCGTAAACTTTTCAGACCTCTATGGCTGGAAAATGAGAAGTGAGCAGCTTCATCCCAGATATGACAACAATACCCCATTTTTAGTTGATATTAACGTTTTTGGTGATAGGGAGGTCAGGAGGAATCAAGGACTTTTTGGAGCTGACATTCTCAGCAGTGGATTGTATATATGTGTTCTTCTTTGGTCACCATTAGACGTTCAAGGCAAGGAGTTTTATTAAAAGTACAACCAGTCCCCATTACTATAGAAAATCCAGGGTCTTCTCAGTGAGAACCGAACGTTAATAGCTAGGTTTGGGAAGTATTAAAAGTCACAAATCAGTTTATCCCCACTTCCAATGAGCTTTTTTAAGCTAGATCAGAAGGGAGATCATTTGATAGGTTCTGATCTTCTAGATTTTTGAGAGTGTACTCAGAAATCATATCTGCATTGATATTAACCAAAGAATGATCCTGAGTATTATAAAAAAACAAAGAATGTATCGGGAGACACCGTAACTTGAAGAGTGACGAATGTGCATTTTATATTCAGGTGTGATTTTCACGATAACATAATCAAGTAAAACAGTTTGTTTTCCGCAAATAATTCTTCAAGATTATATCAACTCAAACCATAGACAAAAAAAAAGCAATCGCCTTAGATATCACAAAGATCTTTGACAAAGAGTATTATCTGGGGTTGCTACCTACGCAATCTCTCCAGATGACATCGCTGATAGAGTCGTCACAATTATCAAGTCCTTCCTATCAAGGAGGTCCATGAAGGTCATCGTTAATGATCAGTCTTCTGAAGCTCACCAGATCACTGTAGGCGTCTCACCAGGTTGTGTCCCTGCTTTATATAAAAGATCTACTCAGGGTCATTCTTTAGTTAATATCAATGCAGATGATACCATGGTTTCTGGGTGCACTCTCAAAAATCTAGATCAGAATTAATATAAAGCATAATCATCTGAGAGAGCCCTCCTTGCCTTCCATCGGCATGACTGATGCTAACCTCCAGAAAAGTGGCACGTTGCTTCTCGTGCTAACGATCTCGGCTGACACGAAGTGGAAAGACTATATTGAATCCATTGATAGGTCAGCTGTCGGTTCACTGTGTCGTGCGAGACAATTTTTCTTACCATAATCTATCATACATACCTATAAGTGTACCATTCGTCCATGCTTAGAATATTGTTGCCACATATGGTCCGGTGCCCCTGGTATTTGATAAAATCCAAAGAAGAATCAGCAATATTATTGGTCCTGATCTGGCATCTCTGCTTCAGTTACTTTTCTACCTCCGTAAGATTGCCTCCCTGTGTCTTTTTGATAAATATTTTCATGGTAAATGTTCGGATGAGCTCTCCGCTATGGTACGTAGACTTTTTTTTAATTTAAGCGCACTTCTAGACTGGCGTCGAGATCTCATCAATTTAAAAGTTGAGTTGGCTAGATGTAGTCGCAAATTCTATGCTAACAGTTTCTCTTCTCGCATTTCTCACTTGTGGAACTCCATTCCGGGCCCCATGCTTTGCCGCCAATTTTGATCTTCAAAAATTTAAACGCAACGTCAATCGCTATCTAATGTCCTTCTGATTACTCCTTTCCTTTCTCGCTCATTATTAATGTTTCTGTTCCTAATTCTTTCACACCCATTAACCCCTTCTGTCTTAATGGCTTTTCTGCCTTCCTTGGGGTGAAATCGATTTTTAAAAAAAGAAAAAGAAAAGAGAGATATAGCAAAGTAATGTATAACTGAATCTGTTGATAATGATTCAGTAGAGGAGGTGAAAACGCGTATGGAGAATTTTTTTATGTGCCGTGTCCCTTCATCCCAAGCTGCAAGGTACGAATTGGAGCCGTCAAAATTAAACAAGTACAGAAATTTAATAATCTTGGATGTGTTTTTACAGACGGTGAAAAATGTGACACCCGAAGGTGCATTTAAATAGCGAAAGACCCCTTGAAAAAAGCTATACAAATTATTATCAATATATATCTACATTTCTGAAATGGTATTGTAACTATTGACACTATTTACATTGTTCGGACTGTTGCCCTCATCTTTATAGTCATATTAACGATGCTTCAACACCTGGCCACAACAGAGGTGAACAAAAACTTGGAGAGTTGAGTTACGAAAGGGAAATAGCTGAAACTGAGATTTTCAAAAAAGGCATGGCACGTGGAGATAGAACAACCTACTCACGTTGACTAAATAAAGGGTTCGGTTTGAAATTCTAACGTATATCACCTGAAGAAGGCCGAAGCGTCGTGAATATGACAGTAAAGATGAAGACAACAGTCCGAACAATCGAAATTGTGTAACAAGTATTATCAAACAGGAAAATTTCATTAGAAACAAAAAAAAAGAGTGCTGAACCAATGTTTGGTTTAGTTTGGTTTGTTTAACGGTATATCAACTCCTTATTTTTCATTTAATGCAGAAATTTATTTTTCTTGTGAGCTTTAGTCATTTTTCTCTTCCCTTTTCAGTAATGTATTGTTGGTATTTTTTTACTATGAAAATGTATTATTGGTATTTTTTACTATGAAAATGTATTGTTGGTATTTTTTTACTATGAAAATGTATTATTGGTATTTTTTACTATGAAAATGTATTGTTGGTATTTTTTTACTATGAAAATGTATTGTTGGTATTTTTTTACTATGAAAATGTATTGTTGGTATTTTTTTACTATGAAAATGTATTGTTGGTATTTTTTACTATGAAAATGTATTGTTGGTATTTTTACTATGAAAATGTATTGTTGGTATTTTTTACTATGAAAATGTATTGTTGGTATTTTTTACTATAAAAATGTATTGTTGGTATTTTTTACTATGTAAATGTATTGTTGGTATTTTTTACTATGAAAATGTATTGTTGGTATATTTTACTATGAAAATGTATTGTTGGTATATTTTACTATGAAAATGTATTGTTGGTATTTTTTACTATGAAAATGTATTGTTGGTATTTTTTACTATGAAAATGTATTGCTGGTATTCTTAGTACAAAAATGTATTTTTATACTTTCATTATTTTTTAAACCCAGTTTGGAGTTTCACTACTTGCCCATAGTTGGGACCTTAACATGTACTACCACCCCGGGTCAGGGTGAACCTGGAAACAACAGCAATTAAAAAGTGGTTACACGCTCTTCAAAACCTCCCTATGAGAAGCCTTGCTGCCGGATGTAGTTTATCGTCATACCCAGGACGAGGAACAATATGCAATATCGATCCTACTATATGTCTGTGAATGCTTGAAAATTTCTTCACAGATGAATAGGAGACAACAGAATGGTTCTGAGAATATCAAAAGAACATGTGAGCAACGAGGAGGCTTTAAGGAAAATGGAAACAAAAAAGACACTCGTCTTTAGGATCTGAAAGAGAGAGTTGAAAATTCTGGGATATATAATGGAGCCTGGAAAATTTGACACAGGTCATTTTTAAAACAAGACGAACAGAAGGTAACGTAGAGTGACATGCTTAAGGAGATTGGGTAAATAGATTTCACAACAGGGACTGGGAGGGATAGTTAAGGGATAAACATTACTTAGGATAGGAAGTTGTGGAGAGGTATGATCGCACACGTCCTAAATAGATACTGCACATAAAATATTTCTTTTAGCTACATCTAACAATTCTCCGATTAAGAGCTTCAAAAATATGTAAATAAAATAATAAAATAATAATAAAAGCCTGAATCTTTCTTTTAAGAGAAAATACAGAATTTAATCGAATGGTATCCTAAGATCAAAGGAAAACATAGAAGATACATTGCTGATTGAATAATAATACACAAATTTCTACAAATAAAAGACTATTTTATAAAAAATTATTTAATCAAACCAACATCTATATTACCGAAATGAAATGTTTTTAGTTTGTTTAAATTAAATTATTCTGATATGCTTACGGCCATAACAAGTTGGAACACCATTTCCAGTACGATCACCGAAGTTAAGCAACGTCGAACCTGCAGGTTAAAACTGGAAAATATTTTCATATTATAAGAAATTTTTGGAGATAATTTCGTAAAATACATCTATTGGATGCTTTAGTACACATCATCAGTGATGTTTCTAGCCGAGGTTCATTAGGGGTCCCGGGTAATTATTTACTGATACAAGTTCTGATAATTAACCTATATCTCTGAGAAGAGGTGGAATCATATTTTTCTCATTGGTCATTTGCGCGTGAGTGAATATAGCGAACCCGATTGGAAATGAAAATCGACTCTACGATTTCCAATTCCGAGCCGTTATCCATTACACCATCCGCACATCCAAGTTACAGCACCTGGTATTGCCAAGCGGTCACCCATTTAGCTACTCACCAGGCTCGACGTTACTTAACTTCGTTGATGGTACGAGAGCCGCTGTTTCAACATGATATGGCCGTAAGCCTCGTACCAAGAACATCAGTGGACATTTTTTTCATTGTGAAAGAAAGCAAGACTAATAGGATTATTTGTCTATAATACGAATTTGGGAATAATATAAATTTGTCTATAATATGCACTCAAAGATAATCTAGATTTTAACTACGAACTTCTGGAAAACACTGAAATTAACTCAGCTTATGCCAGACTTAAGTCTGGCATAATTTTCTCCACTTTCGCTACTCGATCGCTATTTTCATGGTAAATGTTACATTCCTTAGTTCAATCAGTTCAGACCTTTACAGCTAGGATATGTACTCACTCTTATTATCTTCGTATTCCATTAAAAGAAAAAGTCCCAATTAGACTGCTTCTACCCGATAATGGCTACTTTGTGGAACATGCTCCCGAGTCGATGCTTTCTCGATCACAACAATCTTAACGTATTAAAGTCTTGTGTCAATTGTTATCTATCCTACTTATTCTCATAATCTTCATTTATTTCCCTCTTAATTTCATATAAGATCCTTAATTAGTAACACTAGGTACCTCCACTTTTTCGCGGGAAAACAGCATAGCATAATGAAAAAGGCCACAAAGTTAATAAAAACAAAATCATCAAAATGTTTGTGTTATTATTAAAAGGGAAAATAAAAGTATATTTTTGATTATTTTTTTAATGTTTTAGTCCTTTCCAGCACATTCGAAATTTTGATTCAAAATTTTGTTTTGTTTAATTCAGCGGTGGACGTTATAATTACAATTATCTTTTTGCTCTTTTTTTTTTCCGGTGAAAAAAACATTGATTTGAAAATTCTTGAAAATAATTGTCAGATTTTAATAAAACTTACAGGACTTATTCACAAATGAACGAAATTATTTTTGAAATTTTTGTTTTAGAAAATCTTGGTAAAAAATATTATTTTTTACATATGTTACCCCGTACCTACTTAATTTCATGAAATTTCGCGAAATTCCTGTTTATTCCAGAACTTTTTTATTAGTTAAAAATAAGACTCATTGGAGAATGTAAATCATCTATTTTTTTACTAACTTTAACTATTCTAACTGAAAATCTGCTCCGAATAGTAAACTAAAAAATGTAATCAAACGATGACATTATTTAATTAGAAAAGCTTTTTATTGCTTTTGTAAATAAATTATATTAAAGACACTATTTTCTGAAGAAATAAAAAAAATTTCGATAAATAATTAATTTTTGCAAGAACTTTTCATTTTTTTTATTTTAATTATAATAATTTATAATAGTTTAAAAATCGTTTAAAATTCTCTCCTAGATGTGATGTTGGGGAAACAAAATTTACGAATCCAAAATTGAAAAGATTAATAAACGAATAATTCTTTTTATTTTGTTTTACTTTAATTGTCCCCTTTTTTCATCTATGATAGCCTAAACATGGCATTATTATGAAAAGGTCACGTGCTTGGATTGAAGAAAGTAGAAAAATGTTTTTTAGCTAATTTTAATTAAAGTTTATTAACTATTAAATATTAAAGAATACTTTAATTATTATTAAAAAAAATTCAAGATCAATGTGTTAATTTTCTTGCTTACTTATCCTTATTTTAATTGCATCTGTTATTAAATTTTAAAATTAGTTTAAGAAAATGTTATAGTCCTTTAAATTATTTTATTTTTTCATAAAGCATCTTCAAACGAAACTAAAAGTTAATAAAATATTAGATAATTGCTGAAAATATGTTAATTTGTAGAAATTGCTAGCTAGTTAAAAACAAAAATAATGCGTTCACTTAGATTTCGTAAATTTGTGTCAATTCTGGTCATCCATACTGTCATCAACTCGGAACTTATCGATACGTAAATAAGGATCAAAGAAAAACAGGAGCCGTCGTTAAGAAATATCTGTATATTACTTTTTTATGCTATAAGTAATGTTTATTTCAAATAAGATTAATTTAACTTTAAATTTGCTAATTTTACTCAAAGAACGTATGACAAATATATATTTTATTTTTTGAAAATTTTTAAAATTGATAATTTTGTTTTGTTTACAAATTTCTTAAAATTAAGAAAATAGTCGTTGAAGTCGTCCAAAAGTGGAGATTCCGATCTATATAATTTCTAGTTGAAATATACCAGAATATTTTCCTTACTGGAAAAAGTAAATTTAATCATTTAGCTTTCAATTAAAGCCAAAATGGAATCTTCAAGAATGTTTTTTCATTTTTTTTAAATTATTTTAAACCGTAGGTATCGAAAATTTATGCCGAATTAGTGGAGGCACCTAAGTAACCCTCTGCCATCAGTGGGGGTTTGTATTGGAAGAATATTTAGCAAAAAAAATAAATAATATATTGAAAGTTTTTCATAATGTTCTGAAAACTATGGGAGACGTCATTTTATATATCCTACATATCCTAATTATATGCATTTCTTACTTCCTCTCTTTACGACTTTACATCAACCTAATTTAATAACCTTCTTTTGGCCTTTTATTGGAGGGGGAACAATAATACAAAATAAAGACAAAATAAGGCTATATGTGTTGGGCACCAGGTAGTTCTATGGACTTGCCTGCTGACTCAGTTCTGGGTATAACGATAAACTCCATCCGGCAGCAAGGCCTCTGATTGGGAGATTGGTGGTTTTGAGGAGCTCAGAACAACCTCCTAGTTGCTGTTGTTCTCAGGTCCACTCTGACCCGTTAGCGTCCAAACTATGGGTAAATAGTGAACTCCCAAACAAAAAAAAAGACACTATGAAAGTATAATAATACATTTTTATAGTAAAAATACCAGCAATACATTTTTATATAAAAACATTTCCAACAGTACATAGTTATAGTAAAATTACAAATAATACCTATTTATAGCAAAATTAGTAATACATTTTTAAACAAAATGAGCAACAATAAATTTTATAGTAGAATTACTAATTCATTTTATAGCAAAATGACCAACAATACATTTTATCTGTAGTTCACGGCATACAATTGCGTCCAGCGTATATTTAGCTGAAGCCATAAAATTCTGTTCAAAATATTTAGATTTCCAAAAAATCCATAGAGGTTAATATACCGCTAAACAAAATCCACCAACCAAAAGCCTGCTGACTATTGCTCTGAGGCAGCCGAATATTTGCTAAGTTTAGATTCGTCGGATCCGGGGCCACAAGATCGAAGCACCACGTAAGGATCAACTTCAATAAACGCCTGCAAAATATTTGCCAAGATTAACTAGCTAATCATTCCAATATGGTCGGCCTTTTCACATCCCTCTTTCTCTCCACCCTGAAGTAACCGGAATAATAAAATCGGGAGATGCTTTGCTGCTTTTTGAAATAATTTCTTCAGTATTTCCAACATTATTGACTTTTTCTTTCATTTAGCCTTTTCTTTGTTCTTTCTTTCTTTTCTTTCAACACAGCTTTCTGTACGATCACCGAAGTTAAACAACGACAAGCCTGGTAAATACCTAGATGGGTGACCGCTTTTGAATATCAGGTTCTGTAAGCTTGGATGTATGTGAGGGGTAATGGATAATCGCTAGGAAATATTAATCGAAGAGCCTAGTTCGAATTCCAGTTGGGTTCGTTATATTCACTTACGCGCAAATACCCTTGAGAAAGGTATGAATCCACTTCTTCTCCTCCCAACTATGGGTTAATTAGTAAGACTTGCATTACTAAATCATTATTATCTCAAAAAATTCTTCTATTCTAAAAATATTTTTTGGCTTTAAATAACCCTACAAAAGGGTTGATAAGCCGTAGAAAACGAATAAATCATTCACTCTTTTCTTTCTTTTTCTTCACTTTTTCTTTTTTATTCTCTGCACAAGAGGCTCCAAATCTCTTTTCCTTCCCCTTCGTTTTGTTTCTCTCCTTCTTTTTCTTCCTTTACTTCTGTCTTTTCCTCTTTTTTCTGTACTCACATCTTTTCTGTTCCTTGAAGTTGTTTTTATTTATATCGCCTTTCATCCAAAATATTCAGTCTCTGTAGAATTTCCTTTCTTTTACTTATCCTTCTTTCATTCATTTCTTCATTTTTTTTTTTTTCACACATTTCTTCCATTTCTCTATACGGTTCTTTCTTTTTCTTTCTTTCTTTCTTTCTTTTATGCATTTCTTTCTTTTCTTTAACCTTTATTATTTACTTTACCTCTTCGTTTTCTTACTTTAAATTCTTTCTTGTCCTCTGATTCTATGTTCGTATCTTCTCTCTTCTCATCAAAAGATTCGATATCGCTTTCCTTTTGTTTCTTTCTTTCTTTTACTTTCTTTCTTTTCATAAGTTTTTTTTCTTCTTTTCTTTCAGTCATTTCGTTACTTTTTTCTTTTCTTTCTACATCCCATCGTTTCTTAGATGACTTTCGCTTTTCTTTCTGTCATTCTTGCTTGCTTTTATGGTTCTTTTCTTTTTCTTTCTTTCTTTCTTTATTTACTTATTTATTTTGTTTCTGTCTTTCTTTCTTTATTTTTTCTTTCTTTCTTTCTTTTCCACTTTCACTTTATCACTTTTCCCTCTTACATTTCTCTTTTTTTCCACACGCGTTCATTGAAGTTGCATTTCATTATGTCCCCTCTTGTCAAAAACATTCGATCATTCAATAATATTATTTATTTATTTATTCCTCTTCGCCCTTTTTCCTTCCTTCCTTACTTCCGTCTTTCCTTCCTTCCTTATTTCCTTCATTCATTCATTCATTCATTCCTACTTTATTTTATTTTATTTTTGGTCCGCAGCTGACATTTAACAGACACGCTTCAATAGAACTAAATGGGAGATAGAAACAAATGAAAAATCATGATGATCATGATGATCATGATGATGACGACGACGATTTTTGTTACTCGTCCAAGTAATGATGGAGGGGGGAGAAAATTCATGTTTAATGTTCAGATTTTAGCTCTTTATTTATTCTGTTTGAATGCGTGTATGTATATGTAAGAGAGTGGTCGGGGAAGGAGACGAAATATTGCCCTCTCTACATCCAAAGAAAAAAAATAACAAGATGGTTTCCTTAAAAATGATCACGTGAGCCTTCATGATTTGAACGAGTGTTAGGTTTTTTTATTTTTTTATTTTTTACGAGGGCGGATAAAAGACAAAAAAATAAGAAAAGAAATATGAACTTAATGAACATGGCGGTAAGAGGCTTAATTTTTGTGGCCGTTGTTTGTTTGTTTTTTTTTTATATTTCTGCTTTATTTTTGTTTCTTTTTTAAAGTATTTATCTCGCTTTTTTTCTTCTTTTCACGGATATTTCATAGAAACAGGAGAAAAATGGCTTCCTCAAAAATTGGTCACGTGAGCCATCATCGAATGTTAACTTCTTTTTCAGAAGAGCGCTCTAGTGAAATAATTCCGATCACATCCTTTCAGTTGTGGAAGCACTGACGATGGAAGCGATGATGGCGCTTGTCAATAGCGATAGCAAAAGGTGCGGAAGATTCGGAGAGTTTCGCTGATGTCAACAGCGGAAGTCAGGTGGCAGTTAAAGGAAAAAAGAAAACCTTATTTTAATTTTATTCTCCATCCTAGTTGCCATTTGCGTTTTGATTTTCCCCATTTTCTCAAAGCCAGGCAGTCTTAAAGTTTTCCCACTTTTGTACTTTATCCATCTCCTCGTTTCCATATTTCCGTCTTACTGAATCTTTGGCCTTCCCTTTTATTTGCTGATGATAATAAACGTTTCATTTTCTCTTATACCTTTCCCCATTTCGCGTCCTTTCTGCAGTTATTAACAACCTTTTTAGCTTCTTTCATTTTCTAAATCTAACTTGCCTTTGTCATATAGTTTTATTCTATATATCCCCACATCTATCTATCTCTGTCTCAGCCTTTTCATACCTATCTTTATATATCTATCCCAGCCCGTTTATATATATATATATATATATATATATATATATATATATATATATATATATATATATATATATATATATATCAGTCGGTTCATATATTTATCATTTTGTTCATCTCTATCTATCTGTCGGTCTCTACCAGTGTGTCCATATCTATCTGTACACTTTGTTCATATTTATCTATATATGTATCTATATTATTGTTGTAACCTAGAAAGGGTTACTGAATGAGGAATATCGAAAACGGAGGTTGGAAATGAAATGGTAATCTTTATAACATCAACAAAATACAATACTCGCCAGCGGCGTGAAGTAGGTAAACCACTGCTAATGGTGAACTACTTAGACAACATATTACCCCCACTTACAATAGTGTCCAACGTATTTATGAGGATTAGGACATATCCATTAGTGTTAATAGATAGGTTATATAACAATTAGTATGTTTATACCTATACATCTGTCTCAATATGTTCTTATCTATCTATATATTTGCTTGTCCGTCTGTCTCTTTCAGTTACTATCAGTGTGTTTATATCTATCTATCTATCTATGCCAGTCAGTTAATATATATTTCAGTCTGTTCATATTTTCGTATTTCAGTCAGTTCATATCTTTTTCATTTTCTTCATATCTATCTATCTATCTATCTATCTATCTATGTGACTGTCTGCCTGTATATCACAGTTTGTTAATATCTGTTTTCTCACACTGTTCATATCTATCTATCTATTCTGGTCTATTCATATTTTTCTATTTCAGTCTGATCTTTTTTCTCGTTTCCTTCATATATACATATATATATATATATATATATATATATATATATATATATATATATATATATATATGTCTGTCTGTCTGTCTATGTTAGTTAATATCTATCTATCTTACACTGTTTATATCTATCTATTCCGGTTTGTTCATATTTATCTATTTCAATCTGATCTTTTTTCTCATTTTCTTCATATATCACTAGCTTTCTTTCTTTCTTTTCTTTCTTTCTTTCTTTTTATTCTTTCTATCTATCTGCCTCGCTGTTCATATTTTCTGCCTCAGTGTGTTCATATCTATCTATCCATCTATCTATCTTTTTGTCTGTCTGTCTGTCATTTTTTGCATTAACAATATATTTTCCGTTTTGTTCCACTCTCTTCTCATATCTTTCTACCAGCACCATTATTCTATTCTCCCAGAAAATTTTATCGTCTTCAGAAAAAAACGAAAATAAAGAAATAAAACACTTTCTAAATACCTTTTCAAGCTTTCCATGACTTTTTTTTTCATTCGACCAAATCTTTACAGACTGGAATAAATGTTAATAAACGTTAATCCAACTTTCCAAAATCTAGTGAATACAGCTATTTAGATAAAACTTCGCAGCCAAACTGGAACAATTTTCTCCTGGTCGTAAAAAGAAACATGTCTAGCGATATCTATATCAAACCTTATGTGCTTTCCCCTGGCTAAAACCGCACACACGCACACATCTTTAATTTGCTGACTCCAATTGGTCAATCTAGGAGCGATTCTTATTTAAAACAATCGTTTGGTTCTCTGAAAGGTTCTCATGGTAGAGGACACCATTTCACTCCCACTAAACACCCAACGCCAGCTTCTCTGGCCGAAGCCTAGTCTTTGGTAGAATTAAGAAAGGTTCATTTCTCATGCCACCACAGTCTCTTGTAAAATTTGTTGTAAAATAATCACAGTTCATTGCTCGTTAAAACTGATTTCCGAAACAGAACATTTAATCCATCTTGCACATTTATAAGTCAACCATTCGTCCGGGCAATGAATATTGCTGCCACAATATAAATACGTATCCAAAGAAGAATCTGCAAAGTTATCAGTCCTGACCTGGCATTTCGGTTTTATTCATTTTCCCCACCGCTGAAACGTAGCTTTCCTATACCTTTTCTATAAATATTTGCATGGCAATTGTTCTGATGAGTTTTTGTCTTTGGTACATCAACTTGGTGAATTTAAGCACAGAACTAAATTTGCATCTAGGTTTCATCGTTTTTACTGTTGAAATATAACCGTCAATTCTATGGCAACGGTTTCTTCTGTCGCATTTCTCACTTGTGGAACTCTCTTCTGGCTTCTTGTTTCCCATTTGTTGTATCGTGGAGGGGAATGATATACAGAGAAGAATGAGTGCTTAATATATTTATTCAGCACTAGTATCCGGTGCTAACGAATACGTACAAAAAAACACAGAACAATAAGTTACAAAACAATTAACAAGACAACTTACAAGGGTCAAATACTGTATAGCCAAACGAAGTAAGATCAGTCCGATTATTAATCAGCTTAGTATTAACTTATTAATCAACTGTTGAAGTCCTTAATCGTAGACTGTTTAAGGCTATGAGCCAGGCCATCTGGTAGAGTGGTGAAGGGGTGCTAGCTACTCTGCAACACCAATTTTGATCTTCAAAAATTTAAATGCAATGTCAATCGTTATCTTCATTAGTGCCTTTCTTGGGGTGAAATGATTAAAAAATAGAAGGGACTGACTAAAAAGAGAATTCCTTACATACTATGCATATGTTGTAATCTATATGAAGGGGAAGTTGGACTCGAGGAACAAGAAATCTCTAACCAAAAGTATGATCTGGTATGGTAGACGATATCTGCTGGGGAAATAATCGTCCACACTACTCTGTTTTGAAAGTTTATATTTCTTTCGCGAGATGAATAAAGTTAGGCAATTCGGAACCTTGTTTCTTTGTAAATGTTTCTGTAGTACTAAGAAATACCATACAGTTTAATTGGTTAGTTGATTTTGTTAAGCGGCATATTAACCTCTATGGGTTATTTAATGCCGAAAACTATATATTTTGAACACAATTGTATACCTTCAATTACAGATAAAATGTATTGTTGGTCATTTTGCTATAAAATATAATGTTGGTAATTTTACTATAATTAGTCGTTGTTGGTAATTTTTTTATACTTTCATAGTGTTTTGTTTTTGTTTGAGAGTTTACTATTTTTCCATAGCTGGGACACTAACAGGTGCTACCAACCACAGATAGTTTGAACCAAATTTAAGCTTTTGTTCTGGAGAAATGCTGATCTGTGATGATTCCAATAGGAATCACTTTAGATGCTGCCAAAATTACACTTGTTACGCCGGAGATTCAGAAAAGGTGCCTCACCGTGTTTACCTGGAAGATTCGTATCTCATGGAATCCCAGTTGCTAACCCTCTGACATGTAAACAGGTGATCGACTCCGTTGTGCTTAAGATGTACAACACGTAAAATAACTGGATGACTAAAAGATATATAAGCGCCTCGCGAAAAAGATATCCACGCTCGGTGAAAATCCTAAAGCCAAACACCAACCCACCGATAATAACTAACAAAGCCCGAATTGAATAAAGAATGACATGACATAGATTTATCTCAAATTTTTCTTACCCTGTTCGGCGATAACTTTTCATATCTTTTTACAACGTTTTAGATAATTCTCTTTATACATGGAAGCAGGAATTTTCCCTTCATATAAATTAAAGGCGGATTATTAGGTGTTCCAATACGATTTTCAAGTATCGTATTAAAATGGAACTTGGTATTTTTAGAAGGAAATATCTGACTAAATTATTAAAAATAATACACACAAATCAGCACCGATTAGACTCAGAATTACCGCCAGTCGCAATGAATGGTTGTCCTCTCGAGAAAACGCCGTGGCCGTGCTTTGAGAGAATATTGGGTCTCAAACTCACACCCGACCTCAACGGAACTCTTATGTACGATCCATCGCGAAAGATGCAGGTAAAACGATTGGCTCCCTGTACTGCTCCTCACACTGTCCTTGGCCTTTATAAGAGCAATAACAGGCCGAAAATTGAGTACCATATTTGGGCGGGAGCTGCCTAATCCACACTCTCCAGTTTTGATAGAATTCAAAAAACTCTGTGAGTACATGTGGGAGGAGAATTGTTTTCTACCCTCCGACATCTCTCTGCTCTATCACTGCTATCATGGAAAATTCCCGGACGAACTACATTCCTTGGTTCCGCCAGATCTAATCTTCACGGCTAGGACCCGCCGTGCCACTTATATTGTAGCAAACCAGCTACATTCCCTTCGTATTTCATTGACGAGAAGTTCCACTCAGACACCTTCTTCCCGCGAACCACTAGGGTAGTAGCACCTATTAGGGTCCCAGGTATGCGCAAATAGTGAACACCCAAACAAAAAAGACATTATGAAGTATAAAAATACATGTTCATAAAAAATGCCAACAATACACATTCATAGCAAAATTACCAACAATAACTAATTATAATATAATTATCAACAATACCTATTTATAGTATATATTTAGTTGATGCCATAAAATTGCGTTCAAAATGTTTAGCTTTCAGCATTAAATAACCCATAGGCGTTGATATACTACTAAACAAAAATCAACCGTCGAACCACTGTTCTGTGGAATAGACTCCCACGAGGATGTTTCCCCGATCATTACAATCTTAACATGTTCAAGTCTAGAGTTAAATATTATCTTCCCCTCCTATCTATATAACCTACCCCTTACCCTAACCCTTTATCTCGAGTGCTCCCCGGGCTTTGTACAGGGTGAAACTTACTGTAAAAAAAAAAAACATTATCGTCGTAAATTTTGGATAATCAAAAAAATAGCTTAATATTAGTTGGTAGAAAAGTTTCATTTTTGATAGGTGCTTGAAAATGTTTCCAGCGCTGTCTTCTTTGAAAACTAAAGATGGAGGAGACAGTTGGGAATCGGTTTCTAATTATAAACTTTTTCACACACCTTAATGAATATGTAGTGGCCATTTTCGTCACTTGTGTATACGAGGTTCTATTTAGAAATCATGTTAGTACATATTTACACCTCTTACCAAAATATAATCTACAGATAGTTAACGGAATATACGTAAAAGCAATTATAAAAGATCAAATTTAAAGTTTTAGACTATATGTATCTAATACTCTCTAATGTTTCTTGTGAGCTAGTACCAAATGTAAACTGACCGTTTTTAAAAATTAAGTACTTGTCACGATAATATAGACTAACAGAGTGAATCATCCAAGTGAAAAGCAAATATATGGCGTCGAACACAAGCTTTCATGAGATTTACTTTCTTTGAATAAATGAGACGAAAAAAAACAAAAAATCATATTTTTATTTCAAACATAATAAAAAAAGTAAATATTTGAAGACAAAATTAATAAAAGAATTAATGCATTTATTATAATGCAATACCACGCCAAATTCAATGATGTATTTTGAACATGATTATTATGATTAAAATCATACGCATCTCCCAAGTAATTAAACATCAATAAATCACGGAACTTAGCCTCCATTCGGGATATGCATCAACGACATCTCACAGATAAAACGAACATTAAAAATGCAGTAACGTAAAAGCTAGTTAAGACACATATACAAACGCAGTTTATGAAAGACAGGTTCACCGAAGAAACTTATTTGCCAAAAAAATGGTGGGTGTATATATATATATATATATATATATATATATATATATATATAATTTATTCGAAAATTATAACATGAATATGTTATATAATCACTACAAAAATATCCATTTTGTTTCAACACTTCTGGTGTCTTATCAAGTGATGGTGCTGAATGTAGAATCTATCTATCTATCACTATCTCTCTCTCTCTCTATATATATATATATATATATATATATATATGGGAATGACAGGTATGCTGTAACACGTTTGGACAATTTTGCTCTTATATATATATATATATATATATATATATATATATATATATATATATATATATATT
Source organism: Acanthosepion esculentum (assembly GCA_964036315.1). NCBI lineage: Eukaryota > Metazoa > Mollusca > Cephalopoda > Sepiida > Sepiidae > Acanthosepion > Acanthosepion esculentum. The sequence goes on from OZ038480.1 coordinate 60,456,037, forward strand.
TGTGTGTGTGTATGTGTGTGTGTTAAATCTCAGATAGAATATATATGTAAAAGGACAATATTATATAAAATCAAGAGGAAAATTTACTTAGCCGACTCATATTGTCCTTTTACAAACATACATAGACATACACGCACACACATATATATAGACACACACACACACATATATATATATATATATATATATATATATATATATATATATATATATATATATATATATATATATATATATATATATTCCCGGCTGATGATTTTAGTATTGATAATATCATTTATATTATATCTAAGGTCTGTCGACTTATATATATATATATATATATGCATGCGCGTGTGTGTATGCGTATGTGCGTTTGCTTTCTTAGTCAGAAGTGGCTGCCGTTATCTTCAAATATTGACTTATTTTTATGGACTATAACCTTTTTAAGGTTATTTAAATCCAAAATATTTTGTACTGTAGGAATAATTTGTAACCGCTTCGGAATACCAGGATCTCTGTGCTTGGATGTGTGGATGGTGTAATATATAATGGCTCGGAATTTGAAATTTGTGGACTTTGTTTCAATTTCAGTCGACTCACACGCCAGTACTCTTGGAAAAGGCATGAATCCACTTCTTCTCTCAAATCAACCAATCAAGATTTTTAGGCAATATCATTCATCTCATTATGATCTTTAGCAATCATCAAACTCGCCTTCAAATTATGTGACCACAAAAGAAGGGATCTTTCTAGAATGAGATGCTTTCAAGACTTTTCCCCGTCCTGGTTATAACGATAAACTACAACCGCGTCCAGGGTAAGACGATAAACTACGTCCAACATCAAGGCCTCTAATCAGAATGCTTTGAGGAACGTGGAACCACCTCTTAATTGCTGGTGTTCCCAGGTCCACTCTGACCCGGGGTGGTAGCACCTGTTAGGGACCCAGCTATGGGCAAATAGTTAACCCCGAAACTGAGGTAAAAAGCATTATGAAAGTGTGAAAATAGTTTTTTAATACCAGAAACCTTTTTTAAAAATTATTACCAGAAATACATTTTTGAAGAACAAAAAAGCTATTACTAGCAATACGTTTTAAAAAAATATTACCAGCTATACATTTTTGAGAAATAGTTTTTTGACAAAACAAAATAATACTAGGAAAAAAGTTGTCGGCATTAAATGACCCATTGAGGTTGATATGCCGTAAAACAAAACGAACCAAACCAAGACTTTTACATAAAAAATTTTACCCACCTTTCACTGTGAAATCTTCTTCTACAGCTGCTAAATCATTAATTATTTGTTTGGTAGTCACTCAAAGGTTATTCTGTGCAAGCCTCACAATCTGAAAATATTTATTAACGTCCTCTTTCGTATTTGTTTATTACAGCAATTAGTTGGAGATTCGTCTCCAGCTGTGCTGGTCGAACTCTCTGCCTTCGGACAGGGAGGAACCCAGACGAGGCTATGCCGAAGGGCAGAGTCTCGTCTGGGGTGGTAGACAGCTACCCGACCCCGTTTTTACGGAATATACGTGGAAGTTTTGCTCGATCGTACGGGCTAGGGTTTGCTCCGCATTAAAAGTCGAGGAGGTAAGGTAAATAACCTTGTTTACTGCGGTACCAGGCTATAAACTCTTCTTCCATGATTAAGGAAGATTATATTTACTAGAAATCTTGCCATACACTTCACCATTCTTATATTTAAATGTGAATTACTAAAAAGTTTTTCTTTTTTGCATGAAGTTTGACAGAATATAAACTTCTAGAAATTGTATATTAGTGAGGTTTTCATATATACATGTATTTTCACGTTTTAAAATTAGAAAATTGTAACTGTGTCAATAATTTTACCAATTACTAAATTTGTTGTGGCTTACTTGTTTGGATTTAATTTAAATAATTTTCTAAAGATTTTGTCGGATTCAATGCATTTGAAGTAAATTTAAATTTAAATTATAACTATAATTTAATTATACCCAAAAAAACTAATTTTTTATTATTGAAATATGCCAAGAATTTTGATCATCGTTATATATATATATATATATATATATATATATATATATATATATATATATATATATATATATATATAAGGTGTAACAGCCAAATTGTCTAAATCGTGTAAAAGTAAGATTGTCCAATTAAGTAAGATTAACCTTTGAATCGTTGTATCTGAGAAATGATTAAAGATATCTTACTGGAATTCTACGAGGTTTTTATAACAATATTGGACTCTACTTTGAACAATAAGAATCTATAATTACTCTGCAAACTTAACAGAAGAATAATCATGAAATCAATCATAAACGAAAATGACATGTACATCATTAATTAATCATAGCTCATGAAGGATTGAAATGAAGTTCAAATATATATATTATTCTAGGATCATTTTCCAACTTATTCAAGATGATCTTCACCCTCACTAACCTTGTAACTTTCTGTCCTGGAGTAACAAAGTGCCTAACACGTTTCACGTACGATTTTATTTTCAAGTCTTTTTTCACATCTCTTTGAACTGTCATAGCTGCAACTTTTCGCTCACATGCCAAACGTCTTATGGACTGAGTTTACTTTAGTGTTTTTTTAGATATTAAACACTTTGTGGGATGGACAGGTATGCTGTAACACGGTTTGTACAATTTTGCTCTTACACCCGGTACATATATATATATATATATATATATATATAATTATATATATATATATATATATAATTATATATATATATATATAATTATATATATATATATATATATATATATATATATATATATATAATTATATATATATATATATATAATTATATATATATATATATATAATTATATATATATATATATATATATATAATTATATATATATATATATATATAATTATATATATATAATTATATATATATATATATAATTATATATATATATATATAATTATATATATATATATATATAATTATATATATATATATATATATATATATATATATATATATATATATATTAACAGATAGACATTGTCGATTGAATTAAACAAAACTTGTTTGGGTGAGTAAATGCTGCTAAAGTATGCCGCTATACCAAAGTATTCATCCAAACAAGTTTTATTTCATTCAATCAACAAGGTTTGTCTGTTTGATTTTAAATTGTATTTTTTTCAATTTTCTAGTATGCTTTATATAGAGAGAAATAGATGAAAGTTTCATCTCTCTGTAAAACACCAGGATATAACCAATGGATCTTGCCAACCACACAGATACCACATGATTTTTGGTAATTACTGAGATAATCGAAAGTACTTGAACAAAAACAACTATACAAACATGAAATTCGGTAAGTTTAAACAGTTTCTATTCTGTTGTATAAACACTTTAATCGAAAACTTGGAAAAATAATTTTTTTTTAAATCAAAAAGAGAAACCGTGTCTGTTAGTCTAAGATAAATACCTGGGGAATGGAGTCCTTCCTTTTTTTTTAAGACATGCCAAGATTAAGTTTTTGTTTCTAAGATTAAAAACTTTTATTAGTTGTATTTCTTTGATATAATTACTGTTGTTTTACCTCAACAGCTATTTCAGTTTCGTTAGTCTACGGTTGTAATATTTATCGGAATATTTTCGAAGGAGAATTGTCATATTATTAATTTTTGGATAATATGCCTTTTATCTAATTTTTTAAAATTTTTATTGCAGCTTCTCAAGTTACTATACAAAACTCGTCTGTCTCATTTATTTAGTTGTAGGCTAAGCCTAAAATCATTTTTGTGAAATTTCAGGCTTCTTTTGGGATATTGATAAAATAAATTCAAACTTAGAAATTTCAGTATGATACCAACTGGGGGAATGTCAATTGGATTCATAGAAATTTCCCTGAGAACATTTGAATAGATAATATTATGTATATTATCTTTTTTAATCATTTCACCCCATTCAAGGCAATAAAGCCACAAAGTCACAGAATGTAAGAGAATATGAGAAAAATAAACACAATTAAGCGGAAAGAATTGTAAAAGAACGTGAATTTAGAAGACAGAAGATGTAATTTGACTGGGAAGAACGAAGCAGGAAGAGAGTTCCACAGGCGATAAACGCGAAAAAAGAAACTGTTAGCATAGAACTTACAGTTACATTTAGCCATTTCAACTGCAAAATGATGAGACCTCGCCGCCAATCTAGTACTTCACTTAAATTCATAAAGTCTACGTACCATAGCTGAAAATTCATCAGAACAACTGCCATGAAGGTATTTATTGAAAAGACACAGGGAAGCTATATTACAACGATGGGAAAGCGACTGAAGCCAAGATGCCATGTCAGAACAAATAACATGGCAGATTCTTCTTTGGATTTTATCAGGTATCTCTCAATCTATACCGGACCAGATTTGACATCAATATTCAAAGCAAGGACGAATAATAGGCTTATAAATATATAATATAGTTTCTGGCGAGAAAAAAAGGTCTAGGGCGACACAGTGCACCACATAAACATAAAAGAAACCATACATTAAAAACGATATTTGGCAAAATAGAAGTGAAATTAATTTTTATGAACAGGATAAAAACAAGAATCTTGTGCGACTCGAAATTTTCTCTCAAGTGAGCACAAGATTTGAATCCCCATTCTTCCATTTGCCATTATAGAAGAAAGATTTGGCTGCATACCGTTCCTCCATAACTAAATTTGATGCTCTTGACTCGTAAGCAGAAACGTCAAAAGATTCAGTGTCTCATATGAGGGGTTAAAATGTATAAATATGGCAGTGTGGTGTATTAAACCGAAATATCTGAATGCATTCCGGTGCAAGAGTCTTGTACCCCCACAAAACACACCAATATACACACACACCGAATCTATGATACGCCCCCAACTCTACTATTCAAGGATTTGGACGAAAAAGAAAACTTAGAATGACGTCAAAATCCGCGAAATTTTTTCATCCTTTAATAGTCAGTTCTAATTAATTTAATTTGTAACGTATATAAATGTAGGTAGAAAAATTAAAATATTGATAAGATAGCGAAGGCCACAAAGCACTTCCCGGGGCTCCCAATCAGGGATAGTACCCACCGGACCTGTCTGTATGATTTATTAAATATTAGTTTTAACAAAGTTCCTGACTGATGGTTACTTGTCTCGAGTTCAGGGTCCATTTACAAGTTATTTTTAAATATCTAATCTTGTAAAATAATGAAAAAAGTGTCTCTAACTTTCAAATTAGATCTGCCGCACTTCCTTTCGTCATACGTCGTTTTTCTATTTTATTCGCCATCTTTTATTCTATAACGACAGCACCTTCCTTATTGCTGTAAAGAAGGGATTTGTGGTTACTGGCGCCAGCATGACAGTGGTCGTGGGAACAGGGTATTTTATTCCTTTGCCTGTATGTATGACTCCCCATATTAAATCGACCTTGTGTCATATCCTGCTACCGTGAGGAAATGAGTAAAAAGCTTATCAGAGCGCACGCTCTTCGTCCTTTGGGCTAGGCTGAAAATAGATTATTTGTTCTCCCTTTCTCTTAAAGATATGAGGGAAGTCTGATTCTCGAGATTGAAATTCTACAGCAACACTTTCATTGTTTGGGAGGTGATGGTCACGGTCCCAGTGGTCACATGGACTGGGCATTTTTTACATGGGCAACCCACATTAAAAACGCCGTCGTGTCATACCCTAACCTGTTAGGGAGGTTGGTAAATACCACTTTTGGGTTGGGATCAAAATGTACTATATGCTATCTCTTCCTCTTCAACTTATTAGGAAGCCTGGTCCCGGGTATGCCAGCCTTGTGCCAGAATCTTAATCATTGCTCTGAAGAGGGAGGATTGCTGTAAACCAAAGGCAGCACGAGAGTGGTCACGGGTGCTGGGATTTTTTCCTTCGGCCTGTATGTATGGCTCCTCACAATAAAATCATCTTTGTGTCGCACCTTCCCACCATAGCGGGAGTTTTTGAAAAACTACCATCGACTCTATATTAAGAAAACAGTGAGGTTTTTGAAATAGCATTGAAATTCACAAATATTTTCTACCTTCAATAATGCAGCCTGTTTCCGCAAATCATTCAGATAGAGATATCCATGTACTGCCCTGTGAAGACCCATTCCTCCGTTCCAATCACCAAACAAGCTCTCCATACCATTTTGTATTGGGCATCTAACATATAAAGAAACGATGCCGTTTTTGCCGTTCTTTACATACCATTCAATATGTTTAATACCATTTCCGTTCTTCCATCATACCATTCTATTCCATACCATTCTGATTTCTGCTCTATCATACGATTTCTATTCTATTGTACATATCACACGTATCGTATTTTACGTCATAACGTATCCTAAAATTCAATGACCCATCATACTCTATACCATCGAAGCCACATCGCTCTGTTCCTGCCATACCATGTTTTTGTCATGTGAGCTCAACGATTAACCATCGTCTGGTCAACCGGTGACAGATGCAAAATCTATTAGCGACACACTTCCGTCGCCTTTTTGCTTTGAATGTTTCTTTATTGCCTTTCTCTTTGGAAACCTAATTATTTCTTTGCATACCAAAAAGAAGACGAAAACGTAAGCGTACGGTTTTCGCCGCAGTTCAAAGACGGTCGTCATTAAGGTCTGAAAGTCTTCTTTGTAGACACTTAATCATAGACTGACTTTTGAAGCCTACAAAAACCTTATCATGGATATCACGTCACAGGAAAACTGTTTGAAGAATTTAATGTTTTAAACAGCCTACAAGAGCTTTTCATTTATTTTATTTTCATTTGAGTTTTTTGTGTTTTTTTTAATAAAAAAAGAAAAATGTCCAACTTTAGCTAATGCGCAATGTGCAGTTTTTGTGAAGATCTGCGACGTTAACCTTTTTGGTCCCTCTGATCCTACTAAGGCGGGCTTAAATTTAAGTTTAAAGTTTAAATTCTTTTTCCGCGGTGGTGTTCCAAAGGCGAAGAAGAAATAAACATAAATCTTTGGTTGTCCTGGGTGTTTAATTTCATCAATTACTTCTTCCTCTATCAAAGGTGTAATGAATAATGTCAAAGAAAGCGTTGCTTGGGAAACTTTATTCAGCTTGATTACCAGTACAAATATGGCGACAGACTGACGCCTTCTAACTGCTTTGAGATGTACCTATGTACTTATAAAGAGTTACATAAGGGGAGATAATTAGTACGATCTTTTACTACCAGAAAAGGCAGTGCAAAATGTTATACAAAAGTGTCTTAAATCACGACAAGAGCTCTATTCAATGCTTCATTCATCAACATATGCTATGCGCTTTCAGGACGTGGATGAATATGGTTCTCCACAGTTTCTTGTCTTTTGTTGTTCTAGGTATCTTTTGACTGTTTACCATTCCTCTTTGACCTTGTTCTGCTATATATTCACGTAAACTCGTTTCTACTGCTATCATGTTCTTTCTTTCTTGAGTAGCGCATCTATTTATCATCTCTCAGTTGCGTCTCTGTCTTTGGGCAGAGTGCACTCAGAAGCGACTCCGTCAAAGGACAGAGTCGCAACTGAGGAAAATCATACCGTGAGGTGCCCAGCCCTAAGGAACAGCTGCCCGAGGCCGCGCCCTCTCATTGCACCAGTAAGAGGGATCGGTGCTCGCACCGAGGCTAGCGCAAGCGAAGGTTGCGGGGGCTGCTGGCAGTTTTTGTTCTCAGCCCGGGTGTACGCGCTCGGGACCCCACCTTAAAAAATACCTCATGTCACAACTCGTCTTAGTGGAGAGACTGAGTAAATACCATATTCTTTCTTTCTCTTTCACTAAAGACTGAGAACGACGCTTATATATCTATACTTTCTCTGTGTCAATATCTATCAGAACCCAATTGTAAATGTGTTCTGGACAAAGTAACGTCTCAGTTGCATTTTAAACATTTATTGACCTTAATGGCAAGACTTAAAACAAACTGATAAACAAGGACGTAATTTATTTAAATATGGGAATATAGTTGAAGAGAAATTTTTTTGACGGGGTCATAATATTAAGTTGAAGTTTAAGAATAATTATACAAACGATTACGTACAATTACAAATAACATATTCTATTTGTTGAGCAAAAATAAAAAAAATAAAAATGGGGAACATATATTGAGAAAATTGTATGTGTTTCACGTCAAGAAATATCAGAGATCTTAATCGAATTCAATGTCCCCCTGAACCTTTCTTTTCTTTACATTGAAGTTTGCCCTATACAAGGCCCAATGGCCACTCGAGACAGAATGTTACAGTAAGAGTGAGTTTATGCAGATAAAAGAGGAAGTTAACGGTTAATCCTAGACCTGAACATGTTAAGATTGTAGTGATCGGGGAAACATCCTCTTGGGAGTCGGTTCCACAGAGAACTGGTTCGCGGAAAGAAGCTTTTAGAGTGAAACTTACTTCTCGCCAATGTAATAGGGAGGAATGTGGGTGGTTTCTTATAAATGTAAGTTATATGGCGGGTCCTGGCCGAGAAGGTTAGAACTGTCGGAATCAAGGAATGCAGTTGGTCCGAAGATTATCTATGGAAGTAACGATATATCAGGACGTGGTTTGCTACATCCCACCTGTGAGAGAGAAGTTAGATTGTGGAAAATAATTTGTCACCTACAAGAACTCTGAGACTCTTTGGGACCCTATCGAATTTGGCAATCCTGCCCAAATATGACAACAGCACACCATTTTAGGCCTGATCTGGCTCTTGTAAAGGTAGAGGATAGCTCGAGGAGTCAGGTACTTACTGGAGCGGTACAATGAACCTATCTTCTTTTTCCTGGATCTTTAGCGATGGGTCGAGCTTCACTTGAGGTCAGGGGTGAGTATAAGGTCCAATAGTCTCTCAAAACACGTAACCTCCCCGAGGAGAGCATCCAATCATCGTGACTAGTGGTAGTTCAGGGTCAGATCTAAGAGGAATTGATCTGTGGTGATACAGTATGTATTGTGTTCACCCTAAGTGATGCCAAAATGTTTTGTACTCGATGTTACTGCAGAACATCAAAAAACCTAGAAGACTTGAAGGCTAACGTAGAAGATGACCAGAAAGAGACCAAAACCAGAATCGGTCTTTGTGAATATCAGTAGCTGTACCAACAAAAACAGGGAGCAGAACTTAATATATACACGCAAAAGACACTCGGATAACTGTAAGTCATATAAACGCTCCACCTACGAGAAGATAAAGAGAAAGCGTCACATCCTCGATCGTTCGGTGAAAGACCCGAAATCACATGCCCTCGATTCGGCCGGCATTCATTTGACGGCGTTCAGAAGTGAATACACAGTTTATATTACGTATTAAAAAAATTAGTTTCGGATTTTCAAAAGATGTTGCTAACAATACAAAGGTCTTCAGAACAACACGACTGAGTCCAAACATCTAGCTGAAATATGTACTGATATCTTTATATCGTACGCCAAAAAAATGTGAAAATACTATTTAGACCATGGGTAATCAATAATATAGTCCATTATGGTAAAAGAAACAAACACTAATTTGTGAATATATGAATAACTTGTACAGACTACAGGATAGAGAACGAAATCTGACTTTCGTCAATTTCATCTTTCTTTCTATTTCATACACTAAAACTTTAAAAATGCAAATATGAATTCGTTGAATACCTGATTTAAGCCATAAGAACAATATTAATTGGTTAAAAATATTAATGAATTATTTGTTAATTTATTAATAATTGCGTACTCAGTAATATTTCATTGGTAAACGGTGACGATGAATCATGTGGATTTTAGATAATTTTTGGCTTATCATATTGGAAACTCTTTTCTTGGAACCATGTTAGTCGTACTGTTTTGGGCTTATTTCTACGTTTTATTCAGTTTCATCCTCTCCTTAATTTTATTTCTTCTTTGGTCTGTTTGTCTGTCTGTTCTGCTCCCTTTCTCTCCCTCGCCCTATATATATATATATATATATATATATATATATATATATATATAGCTGGCCACTTGTATTGGCGGCTAGCCAATTTCTATTGCAGACACTTGCTCAGGTGCATTTTTGTTATTCAACACACCTAGAGTCCACCTGTGGTTTAAATTGCAAATGTGCTGAGTAGACCTTAGTTATAGTTTCAGGAAAAGAGCGTGTTATCTAGCGTGATCAACAATTTGAACCAGGCTAGAACGCTCAAGCCCTCGCTCACGATGACTTGCACATCTATTGACAGCACCCAAGGGTCCCGTCTACCCAATTTCACTCACAAAGCATGGGTCAACCCGTGGTATGGTTTTCAGACACCTTCCAAAAGTGCCGCACGCTGGGATCGACCCCTCCAGTTCGATAACATCGGGAAGTCACCTTCCTGACAAATCGACCATGGTCAGAATAATATATATATATATATATATATATATATATATATATATATATATGTGTGTGTGTGTGTGTGTGTGTGTGTGTGTGTGTGTGTGTGTCTGTGTGTGTGTGTGTGTGTGTGTGTGATCAAAGTCTGATTAATAGTTTTGGGTATCGCGGTTTCGTGGTGTTAATATGTATATTTATTAATATAAACTTAGCTGTTATTTTGCATTGAACACTGTTTTACTTACAACAAAGGATATATATATATATATATATATATATATATATATATATATATATATATATATATATATAGTGACATCCACAGAGACAGACTGTTTAGCAGCGCTTCAGTGTGTCTAGACGTCCGATTGCTTCAATCCGGAATCGAGACCCGAGCGATCTGACATCAGTCAGATATCCTTTCCTTAGGCCATCGCCGCACGGCAGAGACGAGGGGAAATCTTAACGTTTTCGATATGCGAAATATAGGAGAACTCAATTCGTAGTTAAGAGTAATGCATATATATATATATATATATATATATATATATATATATATATATATAGATAAAGTGTCCCTAATGTCTGGATACATAGGCAAAAGTACATATTTTCAAGAAACGAAATTTTCAGTTATATTTTATTGAATTGGCATATCAACAAATAACACCTTCAATCTGATTTTCATCATTTGTGATGCAAAGGTTGATGCACTTTGCAAGAGTCACGTGAACTTGATGCAAGAACTCCACATTGTTGTCAATTTTAGAACATTCACTCTTTATGCGTTCAATCAAGTGTGTTGCATTTGTGATTTTCAATGAGTACACCTTTCGTTTAGCAGATCCCAGAAAAAGAAGTCTATCCTTTCGACAAAACTGTGTTTAATCTATGTAGGTAAATATAGTTAATGAGACTTCCTATGTGTCCAGATCTGATTAATATATATATATATACATATATATGTATATATATATATATATATAGTTTACGAAAAACTAGGTAATCCGTATGGGTAGACCCAAGGAGGATAAAATCCAGAGAGCTCAACGTAAATAAGAGCTAATAGTTTAAATAAAAACAGACCACGTTAAGGTTACATATAATAAATTATTTCACCACAGCCCTTTTAAAGGACCGCGGATCATCAGATTTTACTTCCAAAGGTTGAAACGAAAAATGAAAAGAAATTTACACATTTTTGACGGGCAGTACTAAGTATATGTAAATTAACGAAGTGAGGAAGTGAGGGGAGAGAGAGACATGATTGAGTTAGATGTAAGATTTCTATTCTTTCAAATTTACATTGTTTGAGGAAATCCAGAAATTGACACATTAAATCGGTTAACTTATACGGAAGTTATATATTGCTCGTCCGATCAGCGAAGTTATACAACTTCTCACTAACTAGATGTACTGTAAATTTGGCTGTGAGAGTGGTGTAATGAATAACGATTCGAATTATTATTGAGTTCGTTTCATTCACGTACACGCAAATCACATTTTGAATGCTATGTATCCGTCTCTTCTCCCTCCAGTTATGGGTAAATAGCAGGACAGACTGGGCTTTAGCCATACAGAATGAAAAGAGAGAATGCAAAGCATCTCGGAGAGGGTTGGAAAAGGACGTATGAGATAGAAATCTTCTATCCAAAAAAAGTCTGCTATTGTAGCCACATCTGACTTGATATATTTAAACAATTCATTCAGTAACAACTTAGAAATTACTGAACCGTCACCCGTCGTTCTCGAGAGGAAAATCCATCCATATATATACTGACATATCCAAACGAATGTCCATATGAATTTGATTTGATCAGGGACATAGTTTCTTAAGTGTTCCTGATCAAAGTACATTCATGCATAATTATGTCGGACATACCACTACATGCCTATCAAGAGGACTCACGTTGTATCTCTCTGACCATAGCTAAATTAGGACTCATTTAAACACACACAGAAGCCTACTAAACTCCATCCGCAAAATACTCGTAGAAAATACAACTATAATATTCTCATCAACATGTACAAAAAGGTTAAAAATAATAGAAGAATTAATAATAAAAAAGAAAATCTCAACAATCAGTAACATCAGCTATGAACACAATGTGCCAATTGTGTTTGGAAAATAAAAAAAACCTTCATATAACTCTAGATAGATACATTCAGTTAAAAATAAAAAAAAATAAAAATCATCGACACACAGAACATTCGAACTATTTCTACATAGTTTATATCCAGAAAAGAAAAAAATATACGAACACAAGAAAAATTAAATAAAAAGATTAATCGTGGTGTATAGTCAGCCGTCTTTAGTGAAATTAGTATAAAAGAGGGATTGCTCCCCAAATACACAATGATAGATAGATAGATAGATAGATAGATAGATAGATAGATAGATAGATAGATAGATACCATATATACTCGTGTAACACGCGATCTCGCGTATTGTGCGACCCTGAAATTTTCACATAAAAATGATTTTATAATGTATCTCTTGTATCATGCGATTTCCTTTTTTGAGATCACAAATTACAATAGACCAACCTCTTTTCCTCTATCACTTTATCTCATTTTCTAGTTAACTAGGTTAAAAAAGTAAATGAGAAGGATAAAAGTATCGTTAGTAACGCTCTAGTTGTTGCGTAAATACGTACAGCCATAAACAACCGAACGAGAAACAGCTAAACATTTTATAAACATAAACATTGGAAGAGATGCATATTCGCTATGTTGGTATTTTATAATACGATACTAATATGTGAATATTGCATGTATTATTGTTGGATACAGTTAAATAAAACATCGGTTTAGCCAAAATCATGTTTATTTTAAATACAGCTGTACTTTTTGACTACGGTAGTAAATGGATATATAGTTTGGTCAACGGCGTGGTCAGAGCCAACAGTACATGCGTTAATTTTATTTCTTGTGTATTATGTGACCCCCTTAAAATTAGCTACAAAATTAGGTCTTCAAATTTCGCATGATACGCGAGGATATATGATAGATAGATAGATAGATAGATAGATAGATAGATAGATAGATAGATATGAGAATCCAGGATTACTGTGTCATACAGTGAGTATTATTTATTATCTTATATTTATTTATCGCTAATAATTCTGATTATCAAGAATTTCTAAAATTACGCATATTTAAGTGCTGGAGCACTTTGATTATAAAAATAAAAGCATATAAAATATATATATTTATACAAATATATATATAAAACAAACATACACTCACACTCACACAAATATATATATATATATATATATATATATATATATATATATATATATATATATATATATATATATATATATATATATAGTTTTATGCATGATGCAATCGTCAGCACTATTTTATTACTGCCAACACTCAATGTGTGATACTCAATGTCCACCTATATATATATATATATATATATATATATATATATATATATATATATATATATGAGCGGTACTTAGTGGAAAGTGGTCAATATCTGTGATAGACCTAACATATTCAATTATATGGATATTAGTTTGTAACACTAGTTTTCATGCTTTTGCGATCATCAGACATATAATATATATATATATATATATATATATATATATATATATATATATATATATATATATATTTTAACCGGTATATTTAGACAGCATTTTTTTCAATTCAGCCGACAATATATATATATATATATATATATATATATATATATATATATATATATATAAATTGTTTCTGCTTAAATGCAATCGTCAGGACATGTCATGACGATTGTGCTTAAGCATGAAACAGACTCTCGTCGATGAATGTTGAACTAAATATTCACTTTTATACTTACATATGGTCTATCCCTAACATCGAACACTTTAACTCATAAATATACCATAATTTAAAACTATATTTTTGTCATAGACATACATATATTTTGTTGGCTACTCCCAGGAAGATTCGAATTAGTGCAAATCAACGTCATGCGCAAAATGGTTGCATAGAATAAAATTCCAAAATTTCCCAAAGTCTCCCAAGGATATCGTCTTCTTTTTTTCTTTTTCTTTTTTTTTGGGGGGAATTGTCTCTATTCTTCTTCCAATTACCATTTTTTTCATTCTCTTGACAAGTTTATTCGGGCCTGTTTCGAACGCTCCTGTAACATCTATCACTACCACTATTTTTATGATGATACGTGACTTCTCGTGCTGGCGGTCTTCTGAGCCATTCTTTTATCTCTGCATTTATAGCAGAAGATTCGTTTTTATATTACACATTTTAAGTATCGATAACACATCTGCGTTTAGTCTAATTTATTTAACAGGGAAGACATCATACCCATTTAAATATTACATAATTTTGTGTATCTGTCTATCAA
>OZ038480.1:60475710-60498210 GCA_964036315.1 Acanthosepion esculentum
TGGACGCCTTTAAAACTAAATACAAGATTTTCAAAAAGAACTGGAAAGAGAAAATAAAAACAAATATATAATTATTTATTTTTTTTTTTTAGCAGAAACGATGCTGAAGGGAAGCGTCAAGTTTTTCAGCCCGGGAAAGCATCATTTGAATTTCAGCAGAATCTCTTCTATTCAATTGGCACTAAAGAGTTTGGAAAAGGCATTAATTCACTTTTCTCTCACACTGGATATCTTGTAATATTCCACTACTTGCGTGTCCCTGTCCTTAACGAAGAAGAAAGAATGGTGGGTGAGACAGAAGTTAGATAAAACCACTGTTACCACCATTGTCAACCTTGATCAAGGCCGATCACTGGTAAAACCATTTATATAAAAATATATGTCATGCCAATAAATTTATAGCCTTTGGCAGTTCAGTTAATATATATATATATATATATATATATATATATATATATATATATATATATATATATTGTCATCCACAGACAGACTGTTTCGCTGTATCACAGCTCATCAGTGTAGCTAGACGTCCGGTTGTCTCTGGCTAGAATCGAAAACCGGCTGAATTCGCGTCAGTCGGAAATTTTACCCTGAAGCCGTTGGCGCACGACAAAGTAGAAGGTAAATTTAAGCGTATTTATATTTAGATAAACACACAGTGACTGAGAGAACTCGATTCAATTTACCGAAGAGTCTTGCATTATTAGCCGTAATAGTCACTGTTTACAAACCCACACATCCTCCCCAGAGACCTCAACTGAAATAAATTTTTCAGGAGCATATATATTGTCATCCACAGACAGACTGTTTCGCTGTATCACAGCTCATCAGTGTAGCTAGACGTCCGGTTGTCTCTGGCTAGAATCGAAAACCGGCTGAATTCGCGTCAGTCGGAAATTTTACCCTGAAGCCGTTGGCGCACGACAAAGTAGAAGGTAAATTTAAGCGTATTTATATTTAGATAAACACACAGTGACTGAGAGAACTCGATTCAATTTACCGAAGAGTCTTGCATTATTAGCCGTAATAGTCACTGTTTACAAACCCACACATCCTCCCCAGAGACCTCAACTGAAATAAATTTTTCAGGAGCATATATATTGTCATCCACAGACAGACTGTTTCGCTGTATCACAGCTCATCAGTGTGGCTAGACGTCCGGTTACCTCTGGCTAGAATCGAAAACCGGCTGAATTCGCGTCAGTCGGAAATTTTACCCTGAAGCCGTTGGCGCACGGCAAAGAAGAAGGTGAATTTAAGCGTATTTATATTTAGATAAACACACAGTGACTGAGAGAACTCGATTTGATTTACCGAAGAGTCTTGCTATATATATATATATTGGGTGTATTAAAATTCCTTTTACAAACTTTTGGGCGGATTTCTCACACCAAAACAAGGACAAAGGTTCATATAAACATATGTCCACAAGTCCTTCGTTTTTTAGTTAAGTTTAAAGAAATGTTGGATTTGTCATTCGTGTATATTTTTGGCTAGTTTGTCGTCAACGTTTAACGTGTATAGTAAACTTAACTAGGATGTGTTCGGTTTAACAATGACAGGATATTCATATCGTGATCAGGCAGATATGAATTTTACATACGGCCTCGCGAATGGTAATAGACGCGAGGCTGCACGTCTGTATCAGATTGCGTTTCCAGACTGAAATCAGCCGAGTCAACCACCCTTTGCTGCTGTTTATCGTCGCGTTGCTGAAGCAGAATCGGTTGCACCACAAACTACGAATCGAGGAAGACTGAGATCCGCTCGGATGTCTGACCACAAAGAACACATTCTACAGACCTTCGAAGGCGATCCAAGAATCAGAACACGTCAAGTGGCCCTTGCATTTCATAGTACAGCATGGAGGATACTTCAAAAGTAGCTCCTGTATCCGTATCATTTGCTATGCGTACAGGGTCTTTCGCCCTCTGATCACTCACCACGGAAGAACTTTTGCTGATAGTTTATTGCACAGAATGCCGATTCGTTGTTTGATTCTTCAGTTTAGGTTACGGGTGAAGCAATATTTGGAAAAGATGTAATAACAAATGTATACAACCAACATTTGTGGACAGATTGGAATTTTCATGGTACAATATAGGCTAGACACTAGCATCTGTCTACGATTAATATGTGGGCTGGAATTGTAGGTGACTATCCGGTAGGTCCATATGTTCTCCCAACACATCTTACAGGAGTTGTCTACAGGGAATTTATTTCAAACACACTTCCAGACCTGTTAGAGGATGTACCCCTGCTAATACGAAGACGCGTGGTTAATGCATGATGAGGATCCAGCACAATTTAGACATATTGTTCGCTATGCACTGGCTGACATCTACCATGAAAGATGGATAGGTAGAGGAAGACCAGTTCTATGGCCTGAACGTTCCCCCGACCTCAATCCTTTGGATTTTTATCTGTGGGGCCATCTAAAACAATTGGTTTATGCAGCAGACATTAATAATGCAGAGACGCTTCACCAACGTGTCATGGGGGCTTGCGAAACTATTCGACACAATGTGGGAGTATTTGAAAGTGATCCGACGCCTGCATGCGTATGTAGAAACAAGACATTTTGTTATGAGTTTCTATGTTGAGGTACAATGATAGCCTTCCCCATTTTTTTCGTAGACATATATTAAGAAGTGAGTCCTATTCGGACAGCTTTTTCCAAGAAGTGCTGCTTTGAGGAACAGACTCCCGGCAGAATGGATTCCCAATCACAACACTCTTGACCTCCTCAACTCTATGGTTAAACCTTACCATTCCTGTAAACCCTATCAAGTTTACTTCTTCCCTGTTCTTACGCTCTTACAACACTACACAGTATCCCTCTAAATTGAGTAACTCTTGGGTCTTGTACTGGGTGAAGTTTAGTATGAAAAGACCGCGACAACCCAGAGATGACGCACAACATAACATAGAATAATCTATCTATATTTCTGAGATGAGGTATTATGTACACTATTTACATTATTCGAATTATTGTCCTCATTTTTGTTGCCTTATTTATCACAACGTTTTGTACGTTCAGGCCTTCTTCAGGTGGTTGGAATGTCGAACTGAACCCTTTAACAGGAGATAACTAATAACTGACATCCATTAGACATGGCACGTGGAACTAGAACAGTCTACCCAACGAGCGAAATAAAGGATTCAGTTCGACATTCCAACCACCTGAAGAAGGCCGGAGCGTACAACGGCCGAAACGTTGCGACAAATATAGCAACAAAGATGAGGACAATAGTCCGAATAATGTAAATAGTATAGAATAATCTAATTAATATCTATTTCTTATTCTAGACTAAGCTAAGGGTATTAAAACAATCGCTTATCTGAAGAGAGAACTAAATGGAGAAAGAAAAAAAATACTCTAAAGATGAAACAAGTACAAACTGTCTTCCAGACATTTTAACTTTTTGATTCTAAGTATAAATGAACGTTTTCATTCCATTTTCCCAAAGATCTTCCTCCTTGTTTACATTTCCCGTCCATCAAAATTCTCTCTTTTTTACCTGGGCTTGAACACAGACCAACTTTGCCACAATTCAATGATTTTTTTTACAATGTGGGTGTCAATATCTTTAAAATCTGCAATGGAAATCTTGACATTTTACTTTAATAATATAAAACGTATAGTCGGGAAATACGCAACTATTCCTGCCAAGAGGCAGATCTCATATTTCTTGGTATTTAAAAGATAAACTAAAATTTATGGTTGCGAAATACATAACTGTTCCAGCCAAGAGGTAGACTCTATATTACTTGGTATTTAAAAGATAAAGTAAAATTTATAGTCGGGAAATATGCAACTGTTCCAGCCAAAAAGCAGACACCATATTTCTTGGCATTTAAAAGTTAACGTCAAATTTATAGTGGGAAATATACAACTGTTCCAGCCATGAGGCAGACCCCATATTTCTTTTAATCGTTGTTATTGTTTTTACTGTTTATTCACATTTGTTATATCTAATTTTCCGTGTAGTCCTCTCCTTTTGCTTTATTGAATTCAGTCAGTTTATATTAAATCGAATATAAATCTCTTTAATCGTCTAAGCATATCAAATTGCACTTTACGAGAAGGGGTTCTAATTTATCAACAGAAACATTATTAACATTGTACCATGTCACAAAATAATTTTTTAATCAGTTATTTAATATCACAATAAAAATTCACATAACTGTAATTTATATTTTTTTCTAATGTTCACCCATAACAAAACTCGGGAACCACTCAAGACAGATTTACTAAATGAGGTGTGGGAGATTAATGTAAGAGAAGGAAGTAAGCCGTAAGGATTAAAAGTATATGAAGAATAGGTAACAGTTGACTCTTGACTTGAAGAGGTTAAGATTGTAACGTTCAGTGGAATATCGGTTCCACAAAGTAGAAGCTCTCGGAGAAAAACTGTCTGAGCGGGACTTCCTCCTTAGAATTGGCGAGATGTAGCCGTAAGTTCTATGCTAATAGTTTCTTTTCTCACACTTCTCGCTTGTTGAACTCTCTCCCTGCTCAATGCTTTCTTGTTAAGGTTGAACTTCAAACATTTAAATGCAATGTCAATCGTTATCGACTGTCTTCCTGATTTCTCATTCCTTAGTAATACTTCTGCTTTCTAATTCTTTCACACCCATTAAGCCCTTGTGTCGGTGGCTTTACGGCCTTACTTGGGGTAAATCGGGTTATAAAAAAATAGGGTAGCAATACTCAATTTTTCTGACTCTTGTAAAAATCAAGCATGTCAGAATAAGTCAGCTACTTTCTGGGACGATACAAGCAGCCGACCATTTCTCCAGCATCTTTAGCAGTGGATCGTATATATGAGATCCACTTGCAGTCTGGAATGAACATGAGTCCCAAAAGTTGCTCGGAGCAAGGAGTTTCGTCGAGATAGCAGCCATTCATGAACGCTGATAATGAAATGATTTAAGCTTGGTTTTTGAGATACGGAATGTAACAAGACAGTTTCCCTCATTGAGCTATTATAGAGATAGGTTAGCTATGTTTTTAGAGGTGCTTTTATAAATCTTGGTAACATCTACATGGGGGTTTATTAATGGTCTGAGAATGTTGTGAATTAGCTAGGTTACAAGACTGGCGGCGAATGGATTACCTATGTGCCTCACGTTGCTTGAAATAAACTGAGCCAGATTGTACCTTTTCTATCGTTTTTGGTTCACCGTCTTGAACTATAAAGAGTCCCCTTTGAGTTTTTGCCACATTTTCTGTAGTCTGTATCAAGTTAAAAAAAATATATTAAAAAGCGACCCTTTTATTTCGTTGAGGTATAAACTCGAAGAAAACTGTAAAATAGACGAAATGTTGTCGTAGGAGCATCAGAAAAATAAACAAGTTCAAATATCAGGACAAACTAGAATATCGGCCACTTGATTTTTTTATATTCTTCGAATGAAAATAATTCTAACAGAATATCTTCATATTATGAAGCATATCCAAATAGTAAGGTACAGACAGACATAAACATCTGAAGCATCCTTAATATTCAGGACATGCGTATGTGACCTCACAACAAAAATGGCTGCTACTACAATGGACAAACATAGAGGTGCGAAGCTTATTTTTCTGTGCCAAGGGCAAAACTCGAGAGATATTAATTGTGAATTTGTGCTCTATACGGTGAACATTTAATGAAAAACGAGCAGATATCGGTCTGAAGTAGTGTGTTCAGACGGGCCTATAAATCTAAATGGCAAGCCTTACGTACAGACGACAACATTGCGCGCATTGATGCTTTGATTCACGATAACAGACGGCACAAGATTTATATCATTGCGTATCGGGATCATCCGAAATCGTCCACAAAACTGAATACCGGAAAATATTGACTGGAGAAGACAAATACTAGCGCATTGGTATTTATTCTTTCATTTTTCAATTTTTTATTGTATAGCAATGGTAATATTAGCCGTTTACTTATAAGGGAACATTCGGCATTCATTGACCGAACAACCAGTATTTCTGTCGATTAAAATGTATAAAAATATTTCTCTTAAAACAATTTTTCAATAAAATAGTTTTCTCAAGACCCCCTAGCTGTTATCGCACTTTCCAGTATTGATGGGGATTTACTTGGTAACCTTTTATTTGAAGTGGTGTGGGTTGTTTGTTTCATATCAACTCCTTATTGGTCATTTAATGCCAAAATTTAATTTTCTTTAATTCTTTTTTTACAAAAAAATATATTACTGGTAATTTTTTTTTTCAAAACTGCATTGTTGGTAATTTTTTTAACTATGAAAATGTATTGCTGGTATTTTTACTATAAAAAGTATTTTTATACTTTCATAGTGCTTTGACTCCAGTTTGGGGGCTAACTATTTTCCCATAGTTGGGACCCCCCCCTAACACGTGCTACCACTCCGCCTCCTAGGAGCAACATAAATTAAGAGGTAGTTCCACGCTCCTCAAAACCTCCCGGTCAGAGGCCTTGCTGAAGGGTGCAGTTATTGTTATAGCCAGGATGTAAGTGGTGTGGAATATCACTGATTAATGCATAACTGGGGCATAGGAAAACAGCAAGTAACGAGCATTTATAAATGGATGGCAGAACAGGGACTTGGAGAGATAGTAGGACAAACATTAATTAGGGCTACAAAGGAAGTTTTGGAGGACCATGATTGCCTACGTCTTGAAGGCTAGACGAAACATGTTGGAGTAGTAAATGTTTGCGTCTTACTTTTCGGAGACTTCGTAATCAAAAATGTCCCACTAACATTTGCTTTATTTCTGTTTTTTTAACTGTTACAATTTATGCAGACAAAAGAATGTCCCAGAAATAGTTGCTTACGGTTAAATAACTCAATCTGAGAGCCATCGCCTTTCCAAAAACCCTAACAGTTTATTGACGTAAGACGACTAAGGTAGACATAAAAACGTCACTGATACGTGTCTGACAATGAACACCGAATGAATAAAAATAAAATAAATCCATTAAAAACATCTTTACATAGAATATACAACGTGGTTTTACGACACCACAGCAGGTGTCTGCGAGTGATACACCACAGCATGTGTCTGCGACGTAAGATGTACGAAGACCGACACAAGTCAGTAGGTCCAGTGCAAAAAATAACATAGCCAGGAAATTAAATAATACACTCCAGTTAACCGAAACATGATGGACAATGCATCTTTGGTACTGCAAATTTATATACTATACAGTGAGGTCTTTGTTTAAGACGGGATACGTAGGATTCTCCTGCTGGTTCTCATTACCCTGTTGGTGTAGTTTTTTTGTTTGTTTTTTTTTTTTTTTCGTATGTATTTTTTCTTGCAGTGACGTACAGGTTCAGTGTGGAAAACGATTGGCTAAAACCGACACGGCCTTCACTAAGGGTAACAGAAATATCAGTTAAGAACTTATGCAATGTTTGTTTTTGTCTTCTTCTTTTTTTAAATTCCTATACACACCCGGACATTGCTTTCTGGGTGGCGTTATAATTAATCGTATACTTATGAATAAACACAAAGCACCTGCCGTTGATGAACATCGGTTAACATGCCAATCTGGCAAGTGGTTCATTCCCAACTGAGAGTTCCATAAATCGGGCCATGTTACAGAAAATGTTCTCTTACCTATATACAATTGGTATTCACAGTATTCATCGATAGATTTACATCCCCATCTCTTCAAGTTTTTTCTTCAGCTATGAGAAAAATGTTCAGCATTTACTTACATATAGTTAACTAAATATTATATAGCAGTTCAACACTTTTTTGTTTCCAAAGACATTTTCTTTATCTTAATACTTTGCTTCGTTTCTGAAAGATATCTTACGTCATTTTTTATGATATCGTATTTCAGTGTCTGCAATATTATTGGTCTTCTCCGCGCATCTCTGTCTGAATCACTTTCACACCGCCGTAACGTAGTTTCGCTGTGTTGTGGCCTTGTTAGGTCCAGAAATAAAGACACAAAGAGAGGAATTGAATTAAACAAATATATTAACAGAAACAGTAATACAAACATATACAAACGAGAGTGTTACAGCAAGAATGTTCGGTCCTACTGTCAAAGCTGACTGCTAGAAAACATCCCTCTCTAAAGGGCAGTACCTTCTCCTATTTATAGCTGGGATAATCCATGCGTGCGTGGGTAAATTACCATAACACGCTGTGACTTTTCTTGGACATATAATGAGGAAGGAGGGCATGGAAAACTTACCCCCTTACCTGACGTGAGAATGGATGGCGGAACGGTGGTGGGTGTTGGCCTAAGCAAAGAGAGAAAAACTGCAAAAGAGCCAAACGAGATAGGAAGTTGTGGAGAGCCATCGAAAACTGGATTCAGTATCATTTGGATTTTTTACCAAGCAAGAAAAGGTTTACAGACATGTAAAATAGAGAATTGGCTTTGCTTCACAAGGTACTGTGAAGATTGTCACAATGCCCTATCAATGTATTTGCCACCTTTTATCATCATCATTATCATCATCATCATTGCCATTGACCAGGTATGGTCGTAGGGTCACAGCACAATTCCCTACATATATCTGAGTTGTAAACCAGAGATGTATCAATGTATTTGACACCTTTTATCATCATCATTGATGATAATTGAAAACTAGATGTATTCGTTCATAGCGTGCTTCGGGGGCATTTCGATGTGGCGTAATGATTAGCAAGCTTGCCTCGCTACATCAATTACGACTGAATAGTGGGTTCGATCCTCACTGGGTGCACCATAATTTCGGTTTTGTGCCACATCTAAGCTACGCTTAGAAAATCACCATACATGGCGAAGCCCATCCCTCTCCTGCCGATGTCTGCCATTTTGAAGGCTCGTCTTAGTCACAGATATCATCGCACTGGCTGCATCCATAGCTATAGAGCCCCAGTCTACCTCATCATATTAGACGGCCATTGGCCCTACAAGTAAGTTCATACGCCTTTTGACAGATTTTTTTTTTTTTTTATCCTGCGGGGTGTCTAACACCTTTCCTCTCCAGAAACTGATTTAGTTGTCGATGACCCGACGAACATGCGACAGCTAATACTGGGTTACATGATAACAGAAAGGAGGGGAAAATAACGAATCTTTTCAAAATGATTCCACGGCAGGGAAAGAATGACAGAATGCATTTTTACTGTTATATATTTAATAAGCTTTTGAAACGATCCTAAGTTTATTCAAGAATATTGGACCTAAAATATTAATGACGTACTTTATAGGAAATGAATAAAACGCTTCTGGAATGTTAAATGACTAATTTATTTAGTTGAAATAGGCACCATGCTGATGAGTGTCTGTTCTCCAACGTATCTCTAAATTCTTGATCCTATCTTTAAAATAATTCTCATCGTTTCATGTGGTAAACACTAAACTGTTCAAGTGCTTCGATTATCTCTTCCTTATTGGAGAATGTTTTATTGCGTATGAAAAGCTCAAAATGCTTTTATAAGTGATAATCAGTAGGAGAGATATCAAGGGAATATGGAGGACGAGGCAAAATTTCATAATTCAGGCTCTGCAGCTTTTGGGCAGTTGACTGAGAAGCGCGTGGCCGTGTGGTGTCGTGCAGCAAAATTGGGTCATCCCTATTCACATGTCTAGGATGTTTCTTTTTCACTTTTTCGTACATACGTTCAATTTATCTACAATACGAGGTTGCTGTTATTGTTTTCCCTTGAGGCAAGAATGAATAATGAACAACTCCTTTGAAAGACCACCATACAGTAGCCTTTAACCTTTTATGGCGCAGTGGAGGTTTTGGGTATTGTTTTGGTGATTCACTTGCATCTAACCACTGGCCTACTCTCTTACTGTTGTCAAAGAGTATCCATTTCTCATCGCATGTAATGATTCGATGCAAAAATGGTTCTTTTCCCCAGTTTTTACCCATACAGTAAGATTACTCGACATTGTTTTATTGTAATCATTTTCATTGGGCTTATGAGTAACAATATATTGAAAGAAAAATTATCTGGAAAGAAAGAGTCAAGATTTTTTATATGTACTGAGGAGATTACTTCGTTAGACCACCGGATCAACAACCAACATATAAATGCGCCATTCCATGTGTGACAGCGTAATATATAGTAAAGAAAATGTTGAAGAGGGAACTGTTTTCATTCGTATTGGTTGACTACCTTCGATCGCACGAGAAGTCAGAGCCAAAGGATGCTGAATGCTCACTGGATGTTTTTATGTGCTTCCACGGCAAAGCCACTACCTAGAACGAAAGGTTATTTGTTTGTTTGTTTGTTTTGTTTAATTTTTTTTTGGGGGGGGGGGTTCGTTTTTTGTTTTTTATTTTAAGCGATTCCACCTCAAACAAGGCAATAAAGCCACTATGACACAAGGGGTTACTGAATATGGAAGAATTAGAAAACCGAAACATTACTAAGGAGAACGCGACAAAGCAAGAGTAATCAGCAGAACAGCATATAGAGATTGACATTGCATTTAGATTTTTGAAGATTAAATTTGACTGGAAATCATGGTGTCGGAAGGGAGTTCCACAAGTGAGAAGTGAGAAAAAAGAAATTGTTAGCATAGAACTTACGGTTACATCTACAAACTTATTTTCCTGAAAACTGTTCTAAGAGAAAGATGTCATTAAATTGAACCGACAGTAACGGAAACGGTTCAGTCAATGAATGCCGAATGTTTTCTGTGTGGAAACGGCTAATCTTACCACTACCATTTTCAGACCAATGAAAGAAACGTTTGTCTATATTTAGGTCCTTAGCCCAATGGATAAAGGCGTTGGTTGAAATAATCCAGTGACTTGACCCAAAGAGTGGTAAGCTCAATACATGGCCACAGAAGAGGTGAACAGAAACTCAGAAAGTTGAGTTAAAAGGGAGATAACTGAAACTGAAATATCCGGAACAATCTACCCCGGCGGACGAAATAAAGGGGTTCGTTTCGAAATTTCTATAACCTGAAGATGACCGCAGCGTACAGCGGCCGAAACGTCGTCAATAGGACGACAAGGGATGAGGACAACAGTCTGAACAATGTAAATGAAAAAAATGCTTCCTCATTAGAGATCTTTCTTGGCGAATGCTGCCTCCATTTAAAGAGCATTTATTGGGGCTGATTTATACTTAATGCTTTTCAAAACCAATATAATATTAACTTCACTCCAGTAGGTATTTAACAATTTTCTAAATGTGATACAGAGGATCTGTTTTGTTGTTTTTGTTTTGTTGTTTTTGTTTTGTTGTTTTTTATTGGCGCAAACAATCAATTCATTAAATTTTGTTTTTCTTGGACATTTATGAGTTGATTTTTTTGTGAAGTGCTTCCTCATTGCAGATTTTTCCTGACAAATGTTGCCTCCATTTGTAGTTATTTTGCTCATTGATCTTTTCTAGTGTCAGATGGACCCGGAAACTTAATTCAGGGGGTGGCTTTTGTGCCCAAGTAAAGATATCCCCAGGAATGGTAAAGAAGTGGGGATATTCTCTTGGAAAGAAAATTTCCCTTTCACTCTACAACAAAATGTGAAAATGTGTTTAAAGAGAACCTGTTAGATATATTAATGCTATCATTGTACTTATTGGAGACACTATATCAAATCTGAATTAGACACTATTTTGGTAATGGAAGTTATTCTCTCACAACTAATTGACCTTAATTATATCTTAGTGTTGTATTAATTGGTCTTTTGAGATTCAACCAAGTCACTTCTGATTACTTCTTAAGAACAACAGCAATAATAATAATAATGAAGAGAACAACAGAGACGACAATTAATAGACTATCATTTAGAGCAGTTATTATTCAGTCGGTAATACTAACAATGATAACAATATTACTTCTATTTCTATAAATAATGTAACCTTGGAGAAGAGATGGGATTAGCAAAACAGAATATTGTTTTTGTTTTGTTCTTCATGTCCTTGCACCAAAAGAGTAGATAAGTTCACCTAGTGTACGGTTCATTATCCTCCCCGAATTTTTGAACAGGAATAGAGGTTTATACCTTGTTTCCGGTTTAGGATTGGATTTCTAGTCCCTTCTAAATTTCTTCTCATTCTCATTCACTTACAGGAGACCCTTGCATCTTCGTGGCATTATCGCTTTGCTTGAGGTGAATTATTTTTTTTTAAAAGGCCAAGACTCGCAAAAGAATGTGCTACTGCCATTAACTTCTGCTCGTGAAGCTAATATTTAGTATATGCTTTCTAGTAAAACATAGATCAGTAATAAATGATCGGCCTTTTGGATTCGTATTGCATTCGCTGCACACGCTAAATGTACTATGAGCGTGTTAGCATTTGCTTATGTGCATTATATGTACTTTTAATATTTGGCTTATCATCGCAGATATGGTCTGAGGTGCGAAGTAACGTGAGAACTCTCGCTAAGAAAAAGTCGGCAAAGCGAATTCGAATCACGACTGAAGCGTTGCAAGTTCTCTTGACGATAATGAGTTTGGGACACTTCTTGTCTCTGGCATGCCAAGACAGTGCATAAAAAATTAAATAGCTGAGTAAGCAAACTCCTTCGACATAAGTATCCTTCAGACAGTAATGGCTGTAAATACCTGCATATATATGTATATACACACACATATATATATATATATTTGTGTATTTAGGCAGCAATCCTTCTTTCAAGCACATTTCATTAAAAACGACTGACAAGGTGCTTTTATTTAGTTTTTTATATAATTTCTCGTGCGATCTAATAAAGTTTTTCTTTTCAGAGGATAAATTATATAAAAATTGTCCAAATGTTCTTTTCCGAGCGCTTTCGGCTATACTTTTAGCCATTATCAAGGATTATATTTCAACTGTTATAATTAGAAATAGTTTGTGTGTGTTTTATAAAGTGATTCATTTTTTTGTTTCAAAACACGGTCAAGATATTATGTCCATGTTCAAAGTTAATATTATTAAGGGTTGGTTTGTTTAATTTTATAAGTAAGGCTTCCATTATTTTTAGCCTTTTTTTGCAAGTGGATGATGCTATTATATTAGTGTTGTCGACAAGTATATTCCGAATAGTGTCCGGTAGGTCTCCATGAATATATATATATATATATATGATAAACACCTTTTTAGGCAGATATTTTACTGTCTTCACACACACACTCTCTCTCTCTCTGCCTTTCTCTCTCTCTCTCTCTCTCTCTCTCTCTCTCTCTCTCTCTCTCTCTCTCTCTCTCGTTTAAGGCAGTTTCAGCCATGAAGAGTGGATATTTATAGCCACAAAAACACTTTCACCGATATTTTACCGTAATTTATATTGCATAAGTATATATCGATATAGTCATCCACAGACAGACAGACTGTTTCGCTGTATCACAGCTCTTCAGTGTGGCTAGACGTCTGATTGCTTCAAGCCGGGATCGAAACTCGACAGATTTGGCATCAGAGCTAAGCTGTCGGTGCACGGTAGAGAGAAAGGGAAATATTAACGTTTTCTATATGAAATACGCCAGAGCAATGTACTAATAAAAGCAGCAGCCACTGTTATATATACATATACATATATATATATATATATATATATGTGTGTGTGTGTGTGTGTGTGTGTGTGTGTGTGTGTGTGTGTGTGTGTGTGTGTGTGTACTGGTGTAGGTATTTTGAATATTATAGGTTAATACAAAAGGGTAGACTGGGTTCTCTAGCCTTGTGAGGCAACCAATGTAGGAGAAGGACAATTTTGAATTCATAACCAGCTTAAAGAGGAATGGGCTCCGTCAAGCTATCTTGTCATAGACACACCCATGGCTGATGCGGCTGCAGTTTATGTGGTACAGCTACAACCCTAATTGCTTTCCGGTCTCAGAAAGTGTGTGAAGACAGTAAAACATCTGCCCAAAAAGGTGTTTATCATTCTTGTACCTGTAGCTGATTGAGGCTGACTACGACAATGAAAGGCTAGCCATTGTTGCATGATTTCATTTCAATTTATTACGTGAGTTTCTAATCCTCTCCTCCGTGATGTCTTCGGCAAATTCCGATAGTATCTGTAAAACATGACGCAGCCAATCAAACCATTTTATGGTGACAACTTCGCATAAGTAACACATTTATGTACGCGCATTTATAAATGTAGATCTAGTATTAAGGTGTAAGAATTTTTAAGGTGCCAAATTTGCTGGTTCTTCTTCCGTAGTTTACTGATGGGAAAGGGATTTTCGGCAGGCAGTTTTTTCTCATAAAGTGCTCGATATCAAAAGGTAATGATAGAGCGTTAATAGAATTAATGTGGAGAAACCTGTGGTGTTATTTCAGCCATGCCGACTTCGAAGTTTCGTGAACGCATTGTTGTAATGCCTTCACTCTTCAGGGCTGTTGGTTCTTCGGGTCTATGGGCATGACTGAAATAACACCACTCGTTTAAGTGACAACTTTCACCACATTAATTCTAAATGTAGAAATATTCATCTCTTGTGAATATATTTCTCCAGTTTTGAATTACCGTATTTCCCGTATGCTAAGACGCATGTATTTCCTCAAAAATCACACTACTCCTTAGCACTGAAAGGTCAAGTTGTAGAGAGCAGTTTGACAAACTCTCACGAACCGAAAATCAGTAGATACAAGAAATTACATGTAATATTAGCCTACATATCATCTATATGTAATAAATGCCGTATATCCTGTTAGCGCTATACCATATGTTTGTTTAAATTTTTGTAGTATTAATGATAACCAGTAGACAGCTTCCTACCGGTACTGTAAGTATTTCGTTCATCTAGGCATACCGTATCTTCAAAAGCCCCAACCCCAGCCGCGTAATACAGGCTAACAGTAAGATGTCATATGTACACGAAGAATGACAGCCTTATTACCGCAATTAGTGTGTAGTGATAGAAAAATAAAAAGTTGACTATTTCAAATAGAAAAAATAGAAAACTAAAAGTTATCAAACCATTTTGGTTTGACATAAAAATAAAAACAAAAAGATAAAAAAGATAAATAAATAAAAGAGACTAAAAGGTTATCATTCCTAAATGTAGGTGAAGAAAAAGGGCTAGCCATGAATCATGAGTCACATGTGTGAACCAATCAAAAATCAAGAAACAATTCTGGAATGAATTCCATTGTCTCGAAAAAAGTGAAACAACAGACAGTGACGACCAGGCAAAGGAACCAGCCGGTGAAATAATTTCATCCGTACTCCCATGCCCTAAATCTTCGGACACCTAAAAATCCCACAGAGAGTAGAAAGTATTACTACTATTAAGAAATACTTACATACATACAGATTTACAAGGACTCTCTCTCTCTCTCTCTCTCTCTCTCTCTCTCTCTCTCTCTCTCTCTCTCTCTCTCTCTCTCTCTCTCTCTCATATGCTAAAGGACTTAGACGTTCAACACGAGAACTTTTTGATAGGAATTTATGAACTCTTTGAATATTGTATATTTTTTTTTAAGAGATATAAATTTTTTGTCACTACATACAATATATATCTTTATATTAATTATCTTTGCATGCATTTTTTAAAAGGCCATAAATTGGTGTAGATTTGGATTAAGGACGTTACCCGAAGATAACTACCTGTAAACCCCCACAAGTGTGCTATTGAAACAATCCAGTTAGCTCTTGGATGCAGCCCTGAAACATCAGCTGAGAGTTGAGACTTTTTGTGGCAAGTACGAGTTGTTTCTGATGTAAATAGGTATAACATTGTGCTAAACTATTGAAAATCTAATTACTAATAACCACAAATATTTTATAGGCATCTCCATTTTTTCGCCGAAAAAACAGCATAGCATAATGAAAAACACTCCAAACTTAATAAAAACAAAGTTTTATCGCCAAAATTTTAATGTTATTATTAAAAGGAAAGAGAAAAGTATTTTTTTAATTATTTTTTAATTTTTTACCCCTTTCTAACACGTTCAAAACTTTTGTTAAAAATTTTGTTTTTTACGTCAGCGGTGGACGTAATAATTACGATTAGTGTTTTTGCGCTTTTGGTGTGGAAATTCTTGCAAAAATCAAATAATTGTCGGATTTTTATGAAACTTTCAGGACTTATTCAAGAATGAATTAAATTATTTTTTAAATGTTTTTTTAGAAAATCTTATTTTTTTTACATATGTTACTTATTTTCATGAAATTTTAAGAAATTAAATTTCAGTACTAAAATTTGTTTTATTAGTTAAAAGCAGGACTCCTTGGAGAATGTAAATCATCATTTTTTTTTTTTTTGTAAAACAGTTCACCAAGTTACCGAAAATCTGTTCTGAATAGTAAAATAAAAAATGCAATAAAATTATGACATTATTTAATTAGAAAATCTTTTAATTGCTTTTATAAATAAGATTTATTAAAAATAATATTATCTTATCTTATTTTTGTCTTATTATTATTATTATTATTATTATTATTGACGAAACATTTTTCGATGAATAATGAATTTTTACAAGATCTGTTTTCATTTTTTAAATTTTAATCATAATAATTTATAATATTATAAAACGTTTAAAATTATGCATTTCTTTAATCCAGTTAAGTTGATATTGTTATTTAGTGAAAACTATATTTATGAATCAAAAATTGAAAAGCTCATTAAAAGTCGTTTACACCCAATATATTTTGAAAGTATGGTCGACCAGACACGACATAATCAGAAAATAAGAGCGATGACTATAGTAAATTTAAATTCAACATTCCTAAAATTAGATTACGGAGAACATTTTCCAACATTTTTCAGATGACTGAGTACTTAAAAATTATATAAAAAAGCGCTCACCCGTCATTTTCATAATTATATTTTAACAGGTAGGGTCTCCTTAGATCAGTAATAAAAGTGTCAGTACATGATTGCGCTACTGTTTACATTAAAAATCCATTTCTCTGTTATTTTAAACTTAAAGTAAATAACATTTTTTCAAATCCGATTAATTATACTTTAAATCAGCTAAAATTTCTCAAATAAAGTTTCCGAAAAGTATATTTCATTTTTGGAAGATTTTCAAAACTGAGAATTAAATTTTGTTTACAAATGTGTCAAAAATGGCTGAATTTAAAGGATTTCTGAAAGCGAGCAAAAAGTTGAAATTCTAATCAATATCATTGCTAGTTGAAATACACCAGAATATTTTGCTTATATTTTGAAAAT
Organism: Acanthosepion esculentum; assembly: GCA_964036315.1. Lineage (NCBI taxonomy): Eukaryota > Metazoa > Mollusca > Cephalopoda > Sepiida > Sepiidae > Acanthosepion > Acanthosepion esculentum. The sequence goes on from OZ038480.1 coordinate 60,492,778, forward strand.
AGTAAATGTAATCATTTAGTTTTCAATTAAAACTAAAAAGAAAGCTTCGTGAATGATTTTTCATTTTTAAAATTTTATTTTAAACCAAGGTATTGAAACCGAGTGGAGATACCTAAAATAATAGGCCCAAAATGTGATCATTTCTTGTGACAGAAAGAAAAATGATACCGTAGGGTTGGTGACCTGGACTTACTAGTACAATCAACTATTAAATCTTCAAATATTGTTCCCAAAGAATACATAGCTAATTCTAGGGCGCGTCTTATCATTTGTAGCGTCTTAGCATATGGGAATTACGGTAGGTTAACATACAGATTGTTTATTTCAGGAATTTTCGTCGTGTTTAAAATTTTCTGTCCATCATAAAACGGAGAAAACAATGGAAATAAAATGCCAATCCCCAGAGTAACACGAAACTTTCCGAGTCATTAATTTAAATAACTTTAAATCATAAATAAATAGTGACAATTATTCTGTTACTGTTTTCATGAATGAACAGTTGTTGCAGATAGATAGATAGATAGATAGATAGATAGACATGAAAAGACTAAGATAGATATGAATAGACTGAGATAGATAGATAGATAGATAGATAGATAGATAGATAGATAGATAGATAGATAATGAACAGACTGAGATAGATAGAAACAGACTGAGATAGATAAATTTTCATGAGAAATCACCTTTTAACAGTGGTTGAAATTTTTGTATATTGTACAAATCTTAGCCAACTTATTCCGGATTATTGAACTCTTTCTGGGTATAGAATAACAACGGTGTAATCCTTCCAACGGTCTTCGTAAAAATCTTCTTTTGATGTAAAAGAAAGAAGATTTTTACGAATGAGAGGTGGATGTAAAATTTACATTCACCTCTCATTGAAGTCTTATCTTCCCCATTCTCGACTATTAACGAGCCATCAAACTCCAAACAAATACGTCTACCAATCAGCCTTCCAGCACCCTAGTGTCCGTCTGTTAAGAGCCTCTCGGCATCAGCCAACTTTAAAGAGGAAAAACCCATATCGCTAGAGTCAAGTGTCCATGTTTGTTTTTCTTCACACCTGCTCGTGTTTTAGTCTATTTTTCCTACGACAAAAGCTGCTGGTTTGTTTGCCTTGCTTTGGTCTTGAGCATACATTAAGAGATTGTTATTGGTTTGCTTAAAGTAAGGATGTGTAATAGGGATTTTTTTTCTCTTGTCTTTTTTTTTTACATTTTTTTCGCTTATTGCTTTTTTCTTTTTTAATTTTGGGGCTGATATGAAAACATGCCGTTTTTTCTATCTCTTTGTGATACAAATAACAACATGAGTTATGAACTGTTAAAATTTCCCCCTGTTTGGAGCTACTCTTTTTTACCAAATAATAATGCCGCCTGGAATAGTAACACCGGTGGGAATTTTTAAAGTTATAAAATAAGCACGCCGTTTCAAATAAACGTTCCGCCAGGAAATATTATATAAGTTTAATAAATGTGGAAGAAAAATAATCCTTCCACGGAGAAATTTTTTTTCACTAATTTTTCACCGAATACGCGGCCCAAGAGCAACTCAAAGTAGAGATTTAGTGAATGAGGTTCTTTTATGAACGTAAGAGGGGGAGGTTAGAATCACAGATTAAGAAAATATGTAGGAACGACAACGATTGTCCCAAGACTTGAAGATGTTTAAATTATTGTGATCGGGAAGCATCCTCTCCGGAGTTTGTTCCAGGGTAGCGGTTCTTAGGAAGAAGTAATAGGAATGGAATTTCCTTCTTACTAATGGAATACGAAGGTAATTGAGATGATTCGTCCCGTGCCATATTAGGGCTTCGCTGTGAAGGTCTGATTTTTTTTTAAATAATGCAATGTCAATCGTTATCTTCTATCTACTTATTTCCTGTTCTTTTGTTGTTCTCGCTCCTTAACCTTTAGCACTCCGCATTATTAATATGACTTCCTTTTCATTTCATTCTTTTTCAAGGCCTCTCAATTGCAATAACCTTATTGGTAATTTCACTCAAGGGTGTTTTCTGTTGCCATAGCAGGATATGACAACACATCATAGATCAGTGTCACTTTCAATGGCAGGATAAACTTTTTGTACAGCAAATGAAGTCACATACACCGTGATAAAGGTTAATAATGTTTTTCTTTTTCTTATATTCTTTCACGCTCAGTAACTCTTTGCGTCTTAGTGGCTTTATTGCCTTGCTTGGGGTGAAATGATTAAAAAAAAGCGTACTGTGCCAAATAAGTTACGTACAGAATAAATGGACGGAATTAAAGGAAATAAATGAATTGTGCTGGTACATATATTTGGTGCACAACAGTATCCACCCCATTCCTCTGTTTTAGTCATTTTCTATACTAAAAAAAAAACAACATTTATTTGAGGCGGCAGGAAACAATGCGAGAATGAAATACCCGGTTTTGCAAGATTTTAGATTGACCCGTTGCATAAGGAGAAAGATCATTGTTAATAATCAGCTGTTTGTACACAGGTTACTGACAGAAAACGAATATCATATACTCTATTATTTGTATAAGCACCTCCATCAAGAAATAATATTTAAATAAGCGCCTCGACCCATAAATTGTGTGTTTAGGAAGGGGTAATTTCAAATAAGCACCTCCTTTTAAATTTGTATCATGTTTTATGATATAAACTTACAAAGGCGGGACAAATTAAAACTAAACTGTTTCATTTTGAACTGACAATTTAAATAAATAAAAGAAAAGAATATATTCTGCTATATACTTTATTTGATGTCATTCACAAAGTCATCTTTGTTTGGCTTTATGACTTTTCAAAAGTACACAGTTTTTTGTTGTCTTTGGGGGGGGGGGTTATTTTTATTTCATTTTATTTTATTTTATTTTATTTTATTTTGGTTGAGCGGTTGTTTTTATTTTGTTTTTTGAATATCAGGGAATGTTCCCATATCGGTTTTGTACAGCAATCTACCATTCTATTGTCCCGTTAGTCAATGTGAGTCCCCCTCGTGAGCATTTGCCGCAAAGTTTTACGAATCGTAACCTATTTTGAAGGGCTTATACGCCTTCGTTAAAAAATATTTTGCAACTCTTGTTTGAAAAATGTGTTGTTTTGATTTTATGATTTGTAAAGCATAAATAAAATCGTTTAAAAAAACAAAAAAAAAAAAACAAAAAGAAACGGTTAAGTGTTCCGATTGAGTCCTACCCGAATAAACCCCTCTATTAAATAAAGGCCTCTGTTAAAAGTTCAACTTCTAAATAAGCACTACAGGAAACGTTTTTGTTTATAATGTGGATTTTTTAAAATATATTTTAAATATATTATGCTTTATATATATATACATATATATATATATATATATATATATATATATATATATATATATATATATATATATATATATATAGGTACTTCCAAATATAATGTTGTAATGTTATTAAATGACCATACACGATAAAAAATTTCACAAAATTAATAAAAACAAAGTTTTATTGGCAAAATCTTTATACTATTATTAAGAGGAAAGACCAAAGGATTTTTGCATTATTAAAGTACATTATTTGATCCTTTCAACAATACTGCAAATCTTAGCTAAAAATGTTGTTTTTCTTGCGTCAAGCGGCGTGACCACAAATTAGTATGGGAAATTTTAGTTTCTTTTTGCACTGCAAAACACATTGATTTGGAAATTCTTCCAAAAATCATTTAATTGTCAAATTTTAATGAAAGTTGCAGGACATATTCAAAGATGAATGAAATTATTTTTGTTTCTAATTTAGAAAATCTTTCTAAAAATATTTTCTAACATTTTTACAATATTTAATTTTACGAAATTTCGAGAAAATCTTTTTTGTAGCGCTTCATGTTTATATTAGTTTTAAAGACAAGTCCGTGAAGAATTTAAATCATCAAATCTTTTTTGTTAGCTCATCGTTAAATAAAAAATAAAATAAAATCAATACATTGTTTACTTAGAAAAACTTTAAATTCCTTTTATAAATAAGATATATTACGGACACTTTTGTCTTAAGAACAAAATTTTATCCATGAATTATGAATTTTTACAATAATTGTTTTCATTTTGTAATGTTAATTATAATAATTTATAAAGTTTTAAATCTTAAAATTCCGTATTAATTTGTAGCCGTGAGATGATATTGTTATTACATAAAAACTATACATACTAATCATAAATGAAAAAACTTACTACGATTCAGCGACCTCTAGTATTTTAAAAAGAATAATGATTTCTTTTATGCTTATTTTTGTAAATACGGATGTTCATACTCGACATTATCAGAAAATAAGAGTGGTACCTATAGCAAAATTAATATTTATTGGTAAATTTCTAACATTTCCTCAACAAGCGTTTTTCTAAGTTAGACTATAAAGCCAAAGTGCCTAACATTCTGTAAAATATTAAATTACTTAGAATATTTTCTTAAAGTTTTAAGATTACTGAATAGTTCAAAACCATATATAAAAAGGTTTTCACGTTATATTCGTCAAGTAACATTTGACCTTAGAAAAGATTGTCCGCTTTAGATAGAATTCCCAATTTTATAGAGAAAGTTGTCAGTAACTAATAAAAACACACACCTCTGTGTTAAAAATGCTTTACTGCGATATATTAAACTAAAAATAAGTTTATTAAGTTCTCTTTAAGCCAGGTAATCTTCCTCAAATAACATTTCAGAAAAATATATATTATTTTGAAAGTTTTTAATAAAGAGAATTACGTTGTGCTGACAGATATTGCGTTTTTAATGATAATAAAAAAACTTATTCCAATTAATTTAAATTCAATTTGAAATACAGAGTATTTTGCTTATAGGAAATATTAAATTTAATTTATTAGGTTAAAATAAAAAAAAAAATAAAATAAAAGCTTCAAATATGACTTTTCATTTTTTTTTAATTCATAGGTATCGCTTATCTCTGGAACTATCTCTCTATCTATCTATCTATCTATCTATCTCTCTCTCTCTCTCTCTCTCTCTCTATATATATATATATATATATATATATATATATATATATATATATATATATATATATATATATATATTGCTTTGTTTGTGTTTCGGATATGAAACTGAGAAGATATGGGCTTTCGAAAAAATATCATAGTGCGGAAATATGCTTTCCTTAAAAGGAAAAATCGAACCTTGCTGTACTGGGAAACTCTTCGTAGCCGAGCGGTAAAGCACACCTGATCAAATGGTGGTTTTTACTACAATGGGCGACGCAGTTTCGATTCCTTATCTTTATTAAGATTTCACGAATACGCAAGCAGATGGATGTATAACACACTGTTTAAAGTAAAAATAAAAATGGGGCGTATATTTTCAATACGAATATCCGTTAATACCTTTTGAAGTAATATACGAATATAATTATGTATATGTGTGTGTTTCTATAAATTCAAAATAAATTCAAACATTTCAACTG
>OZ038480.1:60508210-60513210 GCA_964036315.1 Acanthosepion esculentum
AGATAGATGGGAAAAATTACAAAAATTACACTCTACCTGTGTCATAAAAAAGCTTTCTCTCTAGCAAACGACTATAATTCATGAGCGTTTTGTTTTATGTGTATAGTGTTGTACCCCTACATAGATAGATAGATAGATAGATTTATACACACACACACACATATATATATATATATATATATAATATTGCACAGTGGGTGTTGATAATAAATCAGTGTTCGATGTCAAATAATATAGCTTAAATTTAACCTAATAATCCTCATCGAAATTTTTATTAATATATATATAAATATAGATATATATACATACACACACGCCCGCACACACACAAACACACACACACACACACACACACACATACATATATATATATGTGTGTGTGTGTGTGTATGTATTTATGTATCCATGTATGTATGTATGTATTTGAATAAAATTGATGTAAGTACATCAACTATTCGCTGAATAATTTTACGAATCCATAATTTATTAAAAATAACCGTGTTGCTTGAACTGCCTACTTTAAACGCGTGCGTATGCTAATCATCGTGTTCTCTTACAAGCGTTTCTCGGTAATTTCTTTTTATACACACACGCACGCACACACGCACACACACACACACACACACACACACACACATATATATATATATATATATATATATATATATATATATATATATATATATGAATGTGTGATTATATCTAAGAATATCTACGTTTCTATAAAATAAGACGTTCAACTTGTTTGTTTCGGAGTTTCTCAGTTATTGGGCCTTTTGTTGATAGGAGAGAGGAAATGACAATCCCTGTTTATGTAAATAGATATTTTTTAACGATTTGCTTTTATTAATATAATCACCTACTAGATAGATAAATAGATAATGCTAATAGACTGCGATAGATAGATAGATAGATAGATTGAAATAGATAGATAGATAGATATTGTTAAAATGTTTCTCTGTTATTTATTTTTTTTAAATCCCAATATTTTTATGTATTCGCATTGTATGCATAATATCTATAAATATGTATAAAGTTATGCTTATGTCTAATAGTATATGCCTACACATTAACATATAGAATGAGTTTTCATATATATATATATATATATATATATATATATATATATATATATATATTTATCAGGTAGTATTTACATTTGGGGGTTTCACTCATATATGTACGTAAGTATGTACGTGTATGTGACGTGAGTATGTGTAAATCTGTGCATAGTAATTGTTCAATATCATTATTTATATCATCTAACATGAAAACTATGTATGTATGCAAGTGTGTGTGGGAGGTGCTTTTAGGATGTACAGAGTATTTATAAAATCTCTTTACAGTTTAAAAAATATATTACAAAGGCAATTGATGAGATATCTTAATCAGATTTTTTTCCGATGTACTTAATAGTTATCAAAGTTTTTTAATCACATTGCAATTGTGCATTTCAGGTATCCTGTCGATGAAGGGAGTACTCTAACCTCTAAAAATGGCTACTCCTCAAGAAATGGCACAATATGTGTCATGGTTTATTGAAACAAAATCGGATACGCAGACTCAGCGTAAAAACTAAGTATGGAAAGATGCACTGCACGTCCGTCAATTCGTGCATGGCACAAGAAATTTATGGAGACAGGGACAGTGTTGGATAAAGAGAGGAGGGGGACGACCAAGAACATCTGAGGCAAACATCGATCGTGTAAATCGAGTACCGTCTTGATGTGCTTCGTGCAACTAACGGTGGCCATATAGAGGTTGTCTTGCTAGAACAATTTCGACTGAGTAATGAGTTCGATCCTCACTGGGTGCCCCATAATTTCGACCTTGTGCCACATCTAAGCTACACTTCGAAAATCAGTAGTGTGTAAATCCCTCTCTTGACGGGTTTGTAACACATCTATTTATCATCTCTCAGTTGCGTCACTGTCTTCGGGCAGAGTGCACTCAGAGGCGACTCCGTCAGAGTCGGAACTGAGGAAAATTATACCATTGCACCAGAGAGGGGGATCGGTGCTCGCACCGAGGCCAGCGTAACCGACGGTTGCAAGGGCTGCGGGCAGTTTTTGTTCCTGGCCCGGTAGTACGCGGTTGGGCCCCCATCTTTAAAAAAATGGCCTTGTGTCGCAACCCGTCTTAGTGGGGAGACAGAGTAAGTACCTAGAGGTGTATTAAATTAATTTTTAAAAAATCAATATCTCCTCATTTTGTAACAATTTCAAAATATTTGTCTGTCCATTTGCTTTTGCAATAATAATTGTTTTTTAAATTGTAAAGAGACTTTATAGACACCCTGAATAATGGCATGCGATATAAATGTGGAGATGAAGTGGGAAATTTATTAACGACGCCTTTCGCCGAGACATAATGACTCGAATATAAATATAGATAAAATAAACAGGCGAACAGATACTCTCTTGAGTTCAGACATTGGAGATGATAAGTTAATGCAATCCAATTTGATTTATGGTTCTACTTATCCTCAGTGATCCCAAAACTCATATACAGTTTTGTCTTCTTTGGGAAGCCAAAAAGAGCAGACGCTCTCGGCGTAACGCGTCTTTAATAAATTTTCCTCTTTGTCTCATAATCTTCACAGACACATACACACACACAAACACACATATACAAACACACACACACACACACACACATATATATATATATATATATATATATATATATATATATATATATATATATATATATATATATACTGGGTGTGACAGGAAAATTGTCCATTTGTTAGATTAACCTTTAAAACGTTGCATCTTAGAAATGATTAAAGATATATTACTGGAATTCTCCGAGGTTTTTATAATACTATTGGACTTTACTTTGAGCAATAAGAATGTATAATTACTCTCGAAGCTTAACAGAAGAATCGTGATATATATATATATGTGTGTGTGTGTGTGTGTGTGTGTGTATGTGTGTGTGTGTGTGTGTGTGTGTGTGTGTGTGTTATTCTAGGATCATTTTCCATTTTATTCAAGTTGATCTTCGCCCTCCTTAACCGTCTAACTTTCTGTCCGGGAGCAACAAGGTGTATCACAGGTTTCATGTACTATTTTATTTTCAAATATTTTTCAGTGCTCTTTGAAAATCCACTTTCACGTGCCAAACGTCTTATGGATTGAGTTGGATCTTTTCTAATTGATCGATTTAGCTCTTTTCCTGTTGTTACCCCTTGATCAAGTTTTTCTTTCTACTGTTCTCTCTTTTTTTAATTTATTCACCGTTTTCTTGATGGTTTTTGAATGGATTTTGAAGATGAAAGACAGAGTATGAATTTTGGTACGATTACTGAAGGACTGAATGATCTTTTTCCTTTCACCATTGCTCATTTGGGCTGAAACAAAACGATTTTAACCTGTTCTTTTTCTAGCTGAATGACTCAAGGGATTTTTCAGTTATTCTTACGACAATTGGTGTCAAGATGGCTCAATATCTTATCTGAAAACCTGGAAAAAAGAAACTTAATTAGTTTAGTGTTTTTTCTAGATATTAAACATTTTGTTGAGTGGACAATTATGCTGTTACACGATTTAGACAATTTTGCTGTTACACGCGATACATACATACATATATATATATATATATATATATATATATATATATATATATATATATATATATAGCTAGATAGCTAGCTAGCTAGATAGATAGATAGATAGATAGATAGATTATTACTCTGAAATAATAAAAATCTTGGATTAAATTAAATACACTATTTCTTTAGAAATTACTTATTACTCTGAAATATATATATATATATGCTCCTGAAAAATGTATTTCGGTTGAGCTCTCTGGGGAGGATGTGTGAGTTTGTAAACAGTGACTATTACGGCTAATAATGCAAGACTCTTCGGTAAATCGAATCGAGTTCTCTCAGTCACTGTGTGTTTATCTAAAAATAAATACGCTTAAATTCACCTTCTTCTCTGCCGTGAGCCAACGGCTTCAGGATAAAATTTCCGACTGACGCGAATTCAGCCGGTTTTCGATTCTGGCCAAAGGCAACCGGACGTCTAGCCACACTGATGAGCTGTGATACAGCGAAACAGTCTGTCTGTGGATGACAGTATATATATATATATATATATATATATATATATATATATATATATATATATATATATATATATATATCATATAGTACCTAGTCAGTAAAACTAGGTATATATTGATTTTTTTACAGCTTATTTAACTTTTACAGGTTATTCAAAGCCACAGAAATTTTGGAAGATATTAATGATTTACTGGTACAAGTCCTACTAATTAATCCATAGCTGGGGGAAGAAGAGGTTGATTCATACCTTTCCCAAGGGTATTTGCGTATGAAAGTGCTCAATGCCATTAAGAAATGCCAGAGCTTCAATATTAATTAAAAAATACAGGCCAGTTACTGCCAACCTGGTTTTTAAGTAACATATATATATATATATATATATATATATATATATATATATATATATATATATATGCGTGTGTGTGTGTGTGTGTGTGTGTGTGTGCGCGCGCGTGTGTGTGTGCGCGCGTGTGTGTGTGCATTTGTGCAGAAATCCCACTTTTATACAGGTTTCATGGAAGAAGACTGACAAGGAACTGCCATTAAGTTTTGTTCATCATATTTTTCTTGCATACGTACAAGAGATTTTATTATTTGATATCGAGAATGTAAGAAATGTCCAAATGATGTTTGGATCCATCAACCATTGACAATGATGTGTTTCTTTAATTAGGAAGACGCCTGCAATGTGCTGACTGAATTCGAGAATTAAGACATTTCCATTGCTAAAATAATTCCTTCATGATCGACATATTAAGACAAACAAAACCATTCTTGATAAGCGCTCGAACCCACAGATCATTTGAATAGTATCGTACTTACACACTCCGAAGAAGAAACCTTTTATGAGCATGCGCGAAAAATATAATAAAAAAAATTAATCGCTCTGACATATCACTCATCTTCAATGAAATATGTATACAAA
>OZ038480.1:60518210-60525710 GCA_964036315.1 Acanthosepion esculentum
TATATATATATATATATATGTATGTATGTATGTATGTATGTATGTATGGCCACACACACACACATATATATGCACGCACACACACACACACATATATATATATATATATACATACATACAAAAAGGCGACTTAGTGTTTAATGGTCGATCAATGTGATTAATATTCAACACTGAATTAAGTGCTTTGAAAAAGGAGATTACGTAAAAATAGCTATGTTTTGGGTATATATTTATCCTCATTATGCAACTAAAAAATTAATCTACCTGAGTACCTCCACGAAATCGCTAAAAAATGGCATAGCATGATGAAAAAGACGCCAAACTTGACGAAAACAAAATTTTATCATCTAAACATTTATGTTATTATGAAGCCGAAAGACCGAGGTTTTTTTTTAATTATTTTTTAAAATTTTTACTTCTCATTGTAAATTTTGATTAAAAAAACCTTGTTTCTCTTTGTATCACCGGAACTACTAAAATAGCATATACAATTTTTAGCACTTTTTTTTTTGTATGACACACATTAATTTGGAAAATTTTGCAAAAATGAAAATAACTGTCGGAAGTTAATGAAACTTTCAGAAACTATTCATAGATGATGAAAATTATTATAAATATGTTGTTTTTTTTTTATTAAAGTCATGGCAGAAATATTTTTTATATATTTATTACCCCAACTCCATACCTAATTTTATGAAAACTCTAAAAATTCGATCGCATCGGGTTTAGTGATTACAATAGTTAAAAGCACAAGGCTTTGAGGAATGCAAATCATTTTTTGTTTTATTTAATTGGACCCCCCTACCTGAAAATTAGCTCTAAATTGTAACATACAAAACTCAATAAAACAAATATATTATTTAATTCAAATGCCTTTATTTGCTCTTAGTTGTTTTTATGAATATGAACAATATTTTCTGAAAGCAAAAGATTTTTTCGATGAATAAATGAATTTTTAATACAATTATTTGTTATTTCTTTAATTATAATAGATTTTTACATTTAAGTTGTTAAAATATTATAAAATTAGATGAAAGCCGCATCAGGTTTCGTAAGTGTCCTTATGAGATAGATCTTTTTTTAGCGCGTTGTAAACTGTATCGTTTTGACTAATCAGAAGACCCGCAGTAATTAAGAAATGTAATTTTGTGTTTATAATCGGGCTGTAATTATAAAGTACGGAAGACCAACCAAAATACAATTAAGTTGCGTTATTTGAGTTAAGCATTGTTCTCCGCTATTAAGGCCTTTACTTTTGCGAAATACGTGTGTAGAAGTTAATTTGATTTTTCAATTTCAACTGAGAAGGGTACCTACAAGTATCAGTATCATCTTATGAAATTTATATGATCTTGTTTTTATATTAATCTCAGTTATGACATTTTTCCATAAATGAAATATCAAAATTAATAATAAAATGAATGGAAATACAAATAACACAGTAAAATGTAATAAATGTACATAAAATTATAGTATTTTATGTACACTTCTGATAAAATTTCATAAGAAAGGTACCTATAAATTAATTAGATACCTTTCTTATGAAATTTAATCTCACTCTTAACAGTCTTATTTTTTTTTCATTTCTTTATAATATATTTTCCATAAAGCATCGTAAACGTAAAGGTGAAAGCTAAGTAAAAAAATATATATATATATTAGAGCGCTGAAAGTTTTCCTTAAAAATAACGAGGTAAATAATTTGTTCACTTAAATCTAAATAACTTCACTTCTCTACATCCGTAGAAAGAATTATCCTCACGTAAGCTATCTAAACGTCCTGAAAATGTCTTTCGTCACCTGGCAAGTGACGCGAAAGGTTATGACCTTCTTTGTTTTATTTTCAAATTACATCTTTTCGGTGCAGAAGCTAAGTTAAGCTTGGTTCAAAATATTTGAAATAAACATTATAATTTCTGATGTTATTAAAATAAATTTTGAAAAAGTGATAATTAATTTTTAAAAGAATTTCAAAATGAGATTTTCATTTTTTTATAAAATGGAAAAAAATGATTGAAAATGATTGATTATCTGCCAGTTTTGATGGAAAAAAAAACAAGATTTTTAACGAAAATTTCGGACGAGCTAGGAACGATTAAAAAGTGTAAAAAAATACACCAAAAATACTTTGATCTTTCCTCTTTAATAATAACATGAACATTTAGACGATAAAATTTTGTTTTCGTCAAGTTTGGCGTCTTTTTCATCATGCTATGCTCTTTTTTACCGATCTCATGGAGGTACCTATATATATATATATATATATATATATATATATATATATATATATATATATATATATAGGTCGGGGTTGCACAGGTAAACGTAACCCGATGAGATCTTACCAGTCAGAATTCTCAGAAATTCGACCTTTTTATCAAATGACTCAACTTTTATGGCTATTGTAAATAATATATTTATTTGTACTGCATTTAGTTATGTTCTTTTCCTTCTTTTTTTTTACTATAGATAATATTGGGTTCTAATTTACTGAAATCATGGTTTCACAGAAAAAAAAAATTTTTCTAAAAATAAATTCAAACCTGATTCTAAAAAAGTATAATTCTGTTTAAAACTTCATCATTTTTTTCCAATAAATATTTGCTTCATTCGTATTTTTTTTCACTGCAAGCCGAAACAATTGACTATTTTCTTCCCTTTTATTTCAAGACTTGTATCAAATGTCGTTCACCGGAAAGTAAGTGACAGCATATCTCCTCAATATTTCAACGTCCTCTTTATTATTAATATTTCCAGTTTCCTAGATCTTGTTGTTCGGCATACTACCTTGCCAAGTCTTTTACCTGAGATCTAAAAAACTTTTAAGCATATTAGACCGAGAGAATTTTTCAAAGTATGCGAGAGGTAGTCAGTCTTTTTTTTTTTTTAGTGAGGTGTTTTCTGTAATATTCTAAATGTATTTATCAGTATTCTTTTTAATCATTCCTACTGCTCCTGTTATTATTGGAATAGAGAAAACGGAAACGAAAAGAACAATTATACTTAACATCAGAAAGGGACAATTGGAGTACATAAGGAGTGCTTAGAAAATGTTACACTCACATGACATATTGAAGGCATGACCTACCTAACGAGCTTGTGTAAATCGATGGTAGAACAGGATTTAGAGGAGATAACAAATAGAACAGATTTATAAGAGCAACAAAAGACGGGGAGTTGTGGAGAGTCATGATACTTGACATTTCTATATCCTGATACTGATATTTTGAAAGTTTGACAAATTATTTTGCTAAGATTGTTTTTTAATCGGATTGGATGACCGTCAACACAATAGAGCTTATGTATCTTTAATGTCTTTTATTATTATGGTTGATCTATTGACTTGTATAGTGCAGTCCGTAGGTATGGTGAAGTCACAGAGCACACTAACCTTTTCAACTTGTTGCCTCTATTCATATAATTTTTTCTGCACGAAGAAGATTCTCATATATGCATATCTTTCAGGGCAATCATCTCCGTGCACTATCTTGTTTATTATTATTATTATTATTATTATTATTATTATTATTATTATTATTATTATTATTCCTTGATTTTTGGTGTGTACACACTTCTTTCCGGTTCCTACCTAGAGACCTAAAGTCAGAAATGGCATCATGACATTTTCCACTGACCAATTAAAACACACACACACACTTATTTTACATAGATAAAGGTGTGGGCTGTACTCGTGAGAACAATTTTTTGTATTTCTTTAAGGCATGGCCTTCCAGGAATCCCTTCAATGAGTCCACTGGAATTTTTTCCAAACAAATCGGAGGGCTCTAACTACAACAGAAATTTTTGATGTTACCATGTGCCACATTTTTGAGATTTCGATTTCAAGGTCCTTGTATTTTTATAGCTTTTTAAAGATACATTGCAGTCTGCAGGGACTGCCATATCAATAAGGAGACACTTTTTTTTGTTTACGGTCTCTAATAACAATGTCTGGGCGGTTAGCTTTGATTGTTCTGTCTGTGTGTATTGTGTAGCCACATAAAATCGTTACATCTCCATAACCGGATTATTATTATTATTATTATTATTATTATTATTATTATTATTATTATTATTATTATTATTTGTGTATGATATGTTTCCTGCTTTGTATCCAAACTATGATTCTTACGCCATATAGGAGAATTGTCATTTAATTGATAGCACTTATCGTAGTATATGGGATGTTCCTAGTAGGGCGATCTTCTGGGCAATATGTATGTTGATATTACCTGGGACACTCTTAATAAAATTGTCCATTCCTTTTCTCGCGAGGCCCAGAGCTCCGATTACCATTGGTAGTCTCAGTCTTCATTCCCCACATTATGTTAGTCTCGATCTCCAGGTCCTTTGTATTTGAACAATTTCTCGATAATTTTCATGGAGGTGTTTCTCTTAGATGATACTGCTATGTCAATAAGCATACACTTACTAAATTTCTTGTCTTTTATGATAATAACATTTCTTGGATTTATGTTGTATACACATTTTCTTTCCGGGTCCCAACCAGAGACCTACGGTCAGAAATGGGTTCATGACATTTTCCACTGATCTTTTTTGTTAAAAAGAAAGAAAGAAAAAACAAGATCATACCCATTTTACGTAGGTAAAGCTCTTTCTAATGTGTCAGCTGTACTTGTGAGTACACATTTTGTATTTCTTTAAGGCATGGGCAACCAGGAATCCTTTCATTGAGTCTATCAGGACCTTTTCCAATCAAACCGAGGGCTTCAATCACAACTGGAATTATTATGTCCTCGTGTACCACATTTTTGAGATTTCCACTTCAAGATCCTTGTATTTTGATTGCTTTTTGAAAATTTTCAAAGATGCATTACAATCTGCAGGGGCTGCCATGTGAATAGGAAATCACATTCAGTTTTATTATTATTATTAGTAGTAGTAGTAGTAGTAGTAGTAGTAGTAGTAGTAGTACAACACTAAGAGAAGAAAGTCCTGGGTATGATAAACTATATCCGGCAGCAAGGCCTCTGATTCGTAAATTGGCGGTGTCGAGGAGTGTGCAACAACTTCTTAATTGTTGTTGTTCCCAGATACATCCTGACCCGGTTCGGTAGCAGATGTTAGGGTCTCAGCTATGGGAAAATAGTGAAACCCCCAAACAAAACACTATGGAAATATAAAAATACATTTTTTTTATAATAAAAATACCCGCGATTCATTTTTATGTAAAAAACAAGGGAAAAAAATAGCAAAAATACCTACTTAGAGTAAAGTTATCAACAATACATTTTTATAGCGACAGGACCAGCAATATATTTTATCTGTAGTTGAAAAGATAAAATTTCGTTAAAAATGGATTTAGTTTAAGCTATAAAATTGTTCAAAATATTTACATTTCGGCAATAAATAACCCATAGAGGTTGGTTGATATGCCGCTAATCCAAATCAACCAAACTTAGAGAAGAGGCCGATCTAAGAAAAAAAAAGACATAGTGTTTAATCATGTTTAAAATTATTCCGACAATATTTCATTTTCCACTAACCTGATGTGCAACGATTGTAGTGAATGAATTGTTAGGTTTTCTGCAAGGAATGTTGGTTCACAATGTAGTGCTAAACAAATTGTTCTCGCCAGAATCGATTTTATACATTTATAAGTCTACCATTCGTACATGCATTCAGTAATGCTGTCACATTTGATCCGGTGCTCCTGCTATATATTTAGAGATCTTCGATAAAACATAAAGCCGTATCTGCAATGTTATTGATCCTGACCTGGTATCTCAGCTTCAGTTACATTCCCACCGCCGTAACAAGTTTTAAAATTAAGAATTCCCCAATTTATTATTTGCATCATTCATTATAAAGTCTTTATATATACAGTCACAAGGAGCCATTTCATAAAATATTATAATGGTTTAAAACTTCCTTTATCTTGACGGAGATAAATTTTCATTATCGCGAGTGTGATTTTTATTTTTGTAATTCACCTGTTTTGTGAACTGTCAAAAATTCTGGCTACATATTTATTTGCATATTTCTAAATCATTCCCAGTGCTCCAATAACTACAGGTAGGGTGGGTGTTTTGAGATACAACATTCTACTAATTTGTAGCTCAAGATCTTTGAATTTGCTTAGCTTTTCAAATGTTTTGAGAGAGACATTTTTGTCTGCTGGGTCTGAGATATCTGCCAACAAGCACGATTTTTCAAATACGATTAATTTTAACAATAATATCACATTAGCTTGTATCAGCCCGTCTGTTTATTATTATTATTATTATTATTATTATTATTATTATTATTATTATTAAATGGGTTTTCACACTGTTGGCTCTTTATAAGGTCAACTGGCTGAAATTCTTCTCAAATCTTCTGCATATTCTTCAGTATTTTACATTATTGCCGATTGTATGACATAAACCGAACTTTTCCGATTCTTCTAATATCTTTGCAATGTTCCTCTTTTATGATTATTTTCTACGCGTAGATTTTTCACCTTTATGATATCTCGTTGCTCTCACTAGCGATCAAGTCACAGCAATTCTTTCGACTACTCCCGAACTCTCCTCAGTATTCGCGCCGTATTCTATAAAATTGTTGTTTGAATAATTTCAAAATTTTCCTCAGATTTCAAAATAATAATAGAGACAACTGACACCTTCATTGTCCATATTTTTTAATTTCCTTTTTTTTAGTTTTCCGCTACCCTTAATTTATTATTATTATTACTATTGTTATTATTATTATTATTAAACAAAATGGTTGACATGACTCTTTTGCAACATTTAGAGAACAGCGCGATTTAAGAAATGACACAATGTTTAACAATATTTAACAATATTTCGACAGTATTTTAACAATATTCCTACATTATGTTGATAACCAGCACAACTGTTTTTCTAGCTACAAGCGACGTATTTTTTTATATTTTTTATATATATTTTTATACTTGTATACAACTTTTATAGATAACGTTAAGAAGGCAGACATACTGTCGAAATATTGTTAACACAGTCTTTTTTCTTCATTTTTAATTCTTAAATCGTGTTTTTCTCTAATTATTATTATTATAATTATTATAATTATTATTATTATTATTATTATTATTATTGGTGTTGTTGTTGTTATTATAGTTGTTGAGTGCGAGAGCGGCACGCCAATAAAATGATAGTGGGGTACATATATATGAATCCCAATATGCCCCATCGTGAGATCCAGTCTGATAAGGGTATACCATGCATCACAGTCATATATGCGCGATATGGTTACTGGTTTTGATAAAAGCAGGTGGGGACCCGCTTAGAAATACCTTCAAGTCAGATAGGCCAGTTCGCTCAGACGGTATCCGATTGACGGAGATTCCAAGATTCTTGTGCCACCTAAATCGTGTCGGCTGTCTTATCCTTCAAAATTAAAAAAAAACAACTCTAGTTCTCTAACAGATTATTATTATTATTAGTAGTAGTAGTAATAGTAGTAGTAGTAGTAGTAGAGTAGTAGTATCATAATTATTATTATTAATTAATATTCTTA
>OZ038480.1:60530710-60533210 GCA_964036315.1 Acanthosepion esculentum
TGTTGCAGGTAGAGTGTTTTTCTCTTTCTTCTTCTTCTATATGCGTGTCCATTCGGGACGTGAGCGACCAAGGCTCTCCACAGTTTCGTGTTTTTTTAGCTCTTAGTAAAGTTTGTTTTGTTGCAATTTATTCTAATCTCTGTTCTACCAACCATTTAGATAGGTTACGCGCTGTCACTCTTGCCTTCAATATGTACTTTGAGTGTCAAATTTTCCAATCCCTCTTGCCTCATTATTTGGCCTATAAATTTCAACTCTCTTTATGATGCTACGTATTTTTGTTTCTATTTTCTCTAAGATTTCGTCGTTGCTCACATGTTATAGTCCATGGTATTCTCAACATCCTTCTGTAGAACAACATTTCTGTTGCCTCGAGTCTCCTTTCTGTATATGATGAGATTGTTCAGCATTTGCTACCATATAGGAGTACCGAGATTAAATAAGATTTCAATTCTCCTGTTTTTTAACACTTTGTTTAACTTTTGGAAGGCCTCCTGTCCAGCGTATTTTATTTTATTTCCAGAGCGCATAATAAGGAAAGAGGCCTTGGAAAATATGATACTCACAGGACGTATTGAAGGCAATAGGGACAGAGGAAAACAACGCATAACCGACCTAACAAACACGAGTAAATGGATGGCGGGACACGGTGAGATGTAACAAATGGAAAAAATTTATTAAGAGTGCCAAAGAACAGGAAATTGTGGCGAGCCATGATTGTCTACGTCCAGAAGGAACACGGCACAAAGAAGAAGAAGAAGAAGAAGAAGAAGAAGAAGAAGAAGAAGAAGAAGAAGAAGAAGAAGAATAATATATTCTCTACTTAGCGGAGAAATGTTCCACCTTGGGACATTGGGTGTGTTACCCTGGCAACGCGCATACTGTATAGCCATTGAAAAGATTATGAAGTTCATAATTAACTGCAGCGCGATGTTGTGAACTCCATGATCTTGACTCAGGTTCGGGTCAGTTCTCTTCCTCGGATCTCAAATTTTAATACTTTATCTGATTATTATTCATTGACCCAACTTTATTTTTTCCTACTCGACTTCATTAAAGGGTGTATGGGGCTTAGGTTTTTTTTTTATTATAACTGAGACGCTGTTGTTTAGATTGACCTACTATTTATTTAATTTATTTAAATTTAAATGAACAGTAAACCTGTGGAAACGTGCTGTCGCTTGACTGGCAATTTGGTATTTTATGCTGCCGAAAGAAGACGAAAAGAAAAAAAAAACTTTAATAGTAATATTATTAACAGCAAAAAATAACCAGTACATATCAATAAATGCGACAGTAAAAAAAAAGTGGCGACAATAAGATAAAAGACAAGACAAGAAAGCAAAAGTGGTGCCCATTATCACTGGAGCACACGGAACGATCACAGAAATTGGAAGAGTTGGTGTTCAGAAAAAGCATGACAAAAATACATGCGAGAATACCTAATATCTGATTATTCTTGGTTTGAATGGGGAAGAAGCTAAATCAGATTTTAGAAGTGAAGAGGGGGATAAATCATCTTTTAAAAATGGGGATGGGGCCATATTAAATCATATTTTAAATGAGATGTTAACAGTTGGGAGGGGGCTAAATCATGTTTTAAAAGAAGGTAGGGGTTAAATTATATATTATAATTAGGGAGGGAGATAGATCAGATGTTATAAGTAGGGAGTGGGCTAAATTATATTTTAAAAGTGAGAAGGGGGCTACATCAGATGTTAATAGTTGGGAGGGGGCTAAATCACATCTTAAATGTAGGCAGGGGACTAAATCATGTTTTAAAAGAGGGGAGAGGTTAAATTAGATGTTATAATTCGGGGGAGATAGATCAGATGTTATAAGTAGGGAGAGGTCTAAATAATATTTTAAAAGTGGGAAGGGGGCTACATCAGATGTTAAAAGTGGGGAGGGGGCTAAATCACATCTTAAATGTAGGCAGGGGACTAAATCATGTTTTAAAAGAGGGGAGAGGTTAAATTAGATGTTATAATTCGGGGGAGATAGATCAGATGTGGGAAGGGGGCTAAATAATATCTTAAAAGTGGGTAGGGGGCTAAATCACATTTTAAAAGTGAGGAGGGGACGAAATAACATTACAAAAGTGAAGAGTTGGTTAAATCATTTTAAGTGTACGGAGGCTCAATCAGGTGTAAAGTTTCTTAAGATTACTCATTTCATATTTTTCTGATTCTGTTATAACATGACCTTTTCGTGCGGGGTCACTTCGACGTGGTGTAATGGTTAGCAAGCTGGTCTCGCTAGACCAATTACGAGTGAATTCGATCTTTACTGAGTGCTCCACGCTTTCGGCCTTGTACCACATCTAAGCTCGCTTAGAAAATCATCTTTGGTCACTTCAACATGATGTAATGTTTAGCTTGTCTTACTAGATCAGTTACAACGAAATAGTGAGTTCGATCCTCGCTTTTTTTGCCCCATACTTTCGGACTTGTGCCACAGCTAAGCTACGTTTGGAAAAACCATCATAAAACATTTTATA
>OZ038480.1:60538210-60540710 GCA_964036315.1 Acanthosepion esculentum
CTAACGGCTATCGCTGAATATGTATATCAAGTTCTTATTCATAACGGCGAAGCTCGAGCTGTGGCTCTAGATATCTCAAAAAAATTTGACAGGATTTGACACGCTGGGCTTCTAGGTAAGCTCCAGGGCTACGGTATTACAGGATGATTGGATGATTTAATCCAATCGTTCCTATGAAATCGTGAAATGAAGGTCGTTTTGTACGGGTTCGCTTCCAGATCCTTTCACGCGAACGCGGGTAGCCCCCAGTTTCTGTCTTGGGTTTTACGCTGTTTTTGATCTTCATCGATGATCTTTCTGGTGTCAGCAGGTCCCAAGTAGGCATTTATGCAGATGAAACTACCATTTAATCCTCCCTCAATAGCAAATCTCTCAGGCTGACAAAGTTAACCTGGCCGCTGCTCTTGAAAAAGAACTCCGATCAGTGGTTAGCTGGCTTATAAATTTTAATGCCTCCAAAACGAAACTACCCTCATTTAACAACCATAGAGAATTTTTTCTGTCCGCCATCAGCATGGCTGATGCTACACTACTGGAAAGCGGCACACTGCGCATTCTTGACTTCATGTTTTCAACTGTCTTAAATTGGAACGACTACATTGAATTATTAGTTGCATCTACTGTAAGGAATGTTGGGTCACTGTGTCGTGCCAGAAGGTTTTTCCTGTCAAAGTTAATTTTGCACATTTATAAATCTACCATTTGTCTGTGCATTGAATACTGTTGAGATATCTGGTCCGGTGCTTCTGCTATTCCTCTCAAGGTTCTTGACAAAGTCCAAAGACGGATCTGCAATGTAATCGAACTTGATTTGACATCTGGACTATAGTCACTTTCTCACAAACGTGATGTGGCTTCCCTCTGTCTTTTCTACAAATATTTTCATGGCAACTGCTCTGATGAGCTTTTTCTCCTGGTTCTCCGACTATATGAATATAAGCGTGCTACTATATTGGCATCTAGGTCCCACCATTTTACTGTCGAAATAATTTAATGTAATCGCCATTTCTACTCCAACAGTTTTTCTCGCACTTCCGACATGTGGAACTCCCTTAGATTTACTTGCTTCACTGATAACTACAGTCTTTAAAAATTCCAATGCAACGCCCATTGCCATCTTCCATCTTCTTGAATCCCGTTCATCTTTTATCCTTTCCTCATTCCCCCTTCCCCTATACCAAGGCTTTTTCTCACTTTTACTTTCTGTATACCGTCTGTGTACGAGTGGTATTCACGCGTTAATTGGTGTGAATTTATTAAAAAAATAATATAGATAGATAGATATGAACAGACTGCCACATATATATGGATTGATCGATAGATATGAACAGACTACGATGGATAGATCCTCAGTGCTAATAGTCATCAGAATGCCTCAAGCCAGGACTGAAACCCGACCAATTTGGTGTCAGAGTTCCTACCACTAAGCTATCATCACTCGGCAGAGAGAAACAGCTAATTCTAGCGTATTGTTTTTACGAATGTAAACAAACGCCAATCAGTCAGAGTGCTCCAATTCATTTTACTGAAGAGCTTCGCATTATATATATATATATATATATATATATATATATATATATATATATATATATATATATATATATATATATATATATAATGAATGAAGAAACAGTTGCAAACGCAGGTTGAGTTTTCATTAGGAAATCAATATTGGGCTCAGTGCCGAAGCTGGGATTTGATATGATAAGTACAGTCAGTTATGTGCCATGCGTGATACACGCTTACGCGATCACGTATCTTTCGATACATGACTGACGAGGCAGTTTTTCCCCCGCAGTAGGTTGCCATTTTTTCTGGGTTCTATAGACATCCAAGGCTATAGAACCCGGTCTCCCCTGCTATTTACTCATAGCCGTGGGAGAAGAAGATGACCCATTCCTTTCCTAAGAGTATGGATCCTCTTTCCCAAGGGTATTAGCACGTAAGTGAACGTAATGGATTCGAGTGAAATTCGAACTCGGCTCTCCGATTCCTCAATCCAATTACTCCACCGTGCCTCTGATGTGATAAGTACTAACACCAAAAATTAGATTCGTAGCTTTTACCAATTTTTGAGCATTTAGGTTTAAATATCATCTCAACAAAATGTACATAAATACTAATTTTCGCTGGTAAACTTACTTCAGAATTTGACTATTTCAAGAATAAATCCAAATAAAGTTAATATTTTTTTGTATTAGATAAATTGAATGAAAAATATATTCAAACCATAATTCTACTTATGAATCACCACAAGCAAAATATGCTACTTTTTACTGTATTCGATAAGAGAAAACTATAAAACTTGTAAAAGATTACAAAAAAGGTTAATCAATGAATAATATCTCACACTATTTGTTAGACTATAATTAATAAAAACAAAATTAAAAGTGTATATAACCCCGTAATATTGCTGGGCACAAATTATAAGATAAAGTGTTTTAAATTTACATTGTTTATTGAAAATTGCAGTAAAAACGGAGGTTCACAAATTCCATTT